>OY757933.1:6715924-7315924 GCA_963585895.1 Sepioteuthis lessoniana
CAATGTTATATGCGATGTTGTATTGTCTTGATTGATATGACTGTATATGTATGTATATAAATGTATATATATATATATACATATATATATGAAAGTAAATATGGATAAAATCCGACAGTATGAAGGTGGCAGGAAAAAATATAATCCAAATAGGTGAATATATCATGATACATTCACCTATTTGGATTATATTTTTTCCTGCCACCTTCATATATATATGTATATATATGTAACGGCTTCGAACTGAAAAGAAGCTGAAGGTACCCCGCAAAAACAATTACCGACGCCGACTACACCGATGACATAGCGATACTGGCAAATACACCCATCCAAGCCGAAACACTACTGCATAGTTTGGAACGAGCAGCCGCTGGCATAGATCTCTATGTCAATGCACACAAAACGGAATATTTGTGCTATAATCAAACGGGCGACATCTCCACTCTAGACGGAACCCCTCTTAAACTAGTAGACAAATTCACTTACCTAGGAAGCAGCGTCGCATCAACCAAAAAGGACATCGACACGAGGTTAACGAAAGCATGGACAGCTATCAATTGGCTATTGATTATATGGAAATCAGACCTAACCGATAAAAGGAAACGCATTTTCTTCCAGACAGCGGTCGCATCCATACTGCTATATGGATGCACTACATAGACTCTAACAAAACGGCTGGAAAAGAAGCTAGACGGCAATTACACAAGAACGCTGCGAGCAATCTTGAACAAGTCCTGGCGGCAACACCCCACAAGACACCAACTGTACGGCCACCTGCTTCCTATCACAAAAACTATTCAAGTTAGACGAACCAGACATGCAGGACACTGCTGGAGAAGCAGGGACGAGCTCATAAGTGATGTATTGTTATGGACCCCCACACATGGCCGTGCAAAAGCAGGACGACCAGCACGAAAATACATTCAGCATCTATGTGAGGATACGGGATGTTGTCCAGAAGACCTCCTTGAGGCGATGAACGATAGGGAGGAGTGGCGAGAGAGGGTCAGGGATACCCGAGCTACCAGCACGACATGATGATGATGATATAAATATATATATATATATATATGTATACATATATATATATACATATATATATGTAGACATATATATATATATGTATATATATATCAATATGTATTTATATGTTCACACACATATATATATATGGGTATATAAATATGTACATAACACATCACTCAATAAGTCCTGGGCCTGACATATAGATGGCGCCACTAATAAAAATATCTATTTAAATTTTATAAAGTACTCACCTTCAAATGGTATCTGTCAGAATTTGAGCCCAATCGGACCATTAGTTTACAAATTACAGTTAAATAAAGCTACTATTGCAAATTTTTAAAACAATGGAAAAATCTGAATTTCCTGTGTTGATAAAGCATTGCTTTCTGATGGTAAAAATACTGTTTAAGCAGAACAATGGTTTTATAAGTGTTATTCGGACTCTGTCCCGTCGGAAACAATGGTTAAGAGGTGGTATGCTGATTTTAAACGCGTTCATACAAATACAAATGATGCTGAACGCTCAGGTCACCCAAATTCGGCAGTTGTCCCGGAAAACACCAAAAAAAAACAAAAAAAAAAACTCTACCAACTCGTTTCAGCCAATCGTAAATGAAAGTTGCGTGAGATATAAAAGGAGTTGAAAATATTCTGATATTCATTATTTTTCATGAACGTTTGTCAATGAAAAAGCTGTGTTCAAAGTGGGTGCCGCGTTTGCTCACAGTCGATCAAAAACAACAACGTGTCGACGATTTAGAGCGTCGTTTGCAACTGTTTCAACGCAACAAAAAGGTTTTTTTGCGTAAATAGGAGACAATGAATGAAACATGAACCCACTCCGGAGTCAAATCGGTAGTCAGGTGAGTGGATAGCAGCATATGAAAGCCGTCTAAACCGACTAAGGACACAAACATCAGCTGACGAGGTTTTGGCCTTCGTATTTTGGGATGCACAAGGTATTTTGATCATCGATTACCTTGAGAAAGAAGGACCATCAACAGCAAATATTATATAGCATTATTGGTGCGTTTGAAGGAAGAAATCACTAGAAACGGACACAAAAGAAGAAGAAAACGTGCTCTTTCACCAAGACAATTGTAATGTGTCACAAGTCGATCACAACGATGGCAAAGCTATATGAACTGCACTTTGATTTGCTTCCACACCAACACTATTCTCCAGATCTGCCCCCCCCATGACTACTGGCTGTTTACAGACCTGAAAAGAATGCTCCAAGGAAACTGTGCACTTATTATCTCTATAGACACATGACGGTCCTTATCTATGAAATTCTTTATTTGTCCAATCAACTCTGGTGTATTGACTTCCTTACTCCTCCCACACCTCTCATCCTCCCTCACAGACTCCCTGTCTTCCTTGAATCTCTTATGCCACTCAAAAACTGATGCTCGATTCTTGCAAGATGCTCCAAAAGCAGTCTGAAGCATTCCATATGTGGCATTCTATGGCATTTTTTCCAAGTTTAAAACACAATTTTATTGCATATCGTTCTTCTAAAGTGTCCTCACGTCCAAATTGCATTTTTGAAATTCACCAGCTGTGATAATCAGGCTTTAGTAGGGTGTATTCCAATTACTGCTGTAGCTGTTCATTTAAAGCTGAACCCATAGAAATTGGTCAGTCACCTCAGAAGATGTATAGCAATAACTTACTGAATTTTCAAAAGTGTACGACAATTTTAAATGCTTGTACAAAAATGTGTGGAAACTTATTGAATGCACCATGTATGTATTTGTATATACATTTTCTTTTTAATTTAATCTTTAATTTCAAATGCCTGTACAAAAAAGTCTGGAAACTTTTTGAACAACTTAAAGAAAGAGTATAAATATGTGTGTGTGTGTGTGCATATCTACGTGTTTATTGAACCGTTAGCCTTGGAGGCGAGTGAGTTTTTGTCAAGTGAACTCGACGATGGTTCATTGGTAAAAATGGGCCGAATTCGCTTTTTTCTTTGCCTCGCAGAAGGCCCGTTTTTTGGTATTCTTCCGCCGGCTGATTTGATTGGTTCAGTCCAACTAGGTTACTTCTATGCGGGAATTCGTCCGCCAGTGGGAAATAAATCTAATTCTCACTACAAACTCATCCAAAAGTGTTTCTGGCTTTATTAAAGCTTACACGATACGCGTAGGTTATCCATTGGTTGATATCTTTAATTATTGGGCCCTCGTACGCTGAGCTCGATGAGAGAGTCTACCTTATATATGTAACGTTATTGTATCGTGTTGAATAACCAAATTTAGAAATAACAATCGGCAACTCAGATATTCAAATACGAAAAAGTCTTTATTTAGACCGATAAATATCTAGTAGTCCGACAAAAACATGAGGAGAAATAGGAATATCTTGTAAGAATATATGAACGTATATCGTTTGCAGACACCCACCCCTCGCTCTGACCAACATCTAACCAAGTTTGTCTCTTCAGGTTTCAAACTCAATTCCTTTCAACAGCCACCTGCCTGAATTCAAAGTTATCTTTTCTTGTATAATGTATTAATTATCTCGTTCTCATGGAAGGTGAATGTCCTGTGAGGAAACAAAAAAATCCCAATATGAAGCTACTGAACGGAGCTAGTGACTGGAAAGTTTCAGCGGATCTCAAGACATCTCTACAATTATCCATAAATAATCAATATAATTAATCACCATCCAAATTATATATATATATATATATATATATATATATATACATATTCAATTATATATATTTTTTTTAATTCGGCATCGCTTATATGTGGCATGAACCGGTGGCCCAGTGGTAGAGTTTCGGCTTCTGCATACTATGGTTGTTAGTTCGATCTCCAGTTGTAGAGATCACGCTATGCACTGCTGATGAGACCTAATTAGGTCGAAACAGCTCTTCAGTGCTCCGTATGTTACATGTAGGTGTTTGCCAGATTTTCTTGTCATGGTAATTCTAAGATATATATATATATCAGTTTTACACGTATTCTATGATTCTAAGGATGATATAATTTGCAAATAAAAAATATTATACAAACTAATATCGGTGAAAAAATTCCATTAAAAAAAGAAAAAACTAAAAGTATCCATACTGCTTGAAAATAATCAACTAACTTCGCAATGCCTAGTCAAAAGAAAAAATACCGACAGAATACCTTAAGCTAAACTGTAAAAGTGCTCAATATACTAAATAGAGCGAAGTTAGAATACCAACAGAGTCAGAAGTAATCTACCTAGGTTTTATCTAACCTGTTCATCTGGATAAATTATGACCTAATGGTCCGGTTAGATGAAACATAGGTAGATTGCTTCTCACTCATATATATATATATATATATATATATATATATATATATATATGATGATATCCTATACATCGTACATATATATGATGATATCCTTATCATCAACATATGTTAGGTATATTGGAGGTTTTTTAATGCGATTAAAAATTCTATTTTCTACACGTCTGACCTCGAATACAAATATATTGGATTTTTAAAAAATCAGGTTTTCCAAAAAGTCACAAGAATATATCAAAAAGGAAACTACTTAATAAGTAATTGATATATTCTTGTGACTTTTTGGAAAACCTGATTTTTCACAAACCCAATACATATATATATATATATATATTGTCATCCACAGACAGACTGTTTCGTAGTATCTCAACTTTTCAGTGTGGCTAGGATGTTCGAAGCTAGGATCGAAACCCGTCCAACTTTACGTTAGAGTTAGTATCAGACCGCTCGGCCAACAAGTGTACCACGTCAGCTTAGGGAATTATAAGGTATTATGTAGCAACAGCAGCAGCAGGATCCGTTTGTTTACATTTCTCTACCCTACCGGATACCAGAGTGCTCAATTCGTTCAAAGAGCTTTGTGTTATGCGAGCAGCGGCCGAAAATTCCTTCACCAGAGTGCTCAAACCCCATGGGGGGGCGTATATATTGTCATCCACAGTCTGTTTCGTTGTATCACAACTCTTCAGTGTGGCTAGACACTTAGGACGCTCGAAGCTGGGATTGAAACCCGCCCAAGTTTACGTTACGTACAGAGTGAGAAGAAATCTACCTATGTATCAAGGATTAACAGTATTGCCAAATCACTCAAATTCTTAATTTTCCAGTTTATAATGCAATTATATAAGTAAAATAAATGGATTAATTTCATTCGTTTAATCTTTTGGCCCAGTCGGCTAGGGCTGCAGAGTACACCGACTGATTCTTCTTTAGAGGGATAAGACCCCCCCAATGAGTGTCCTGTATATGACACTAAATATTTTGATATAGAGGCTCCAGTAATGCTGGTGCTTTGGGGAATGCAGAGTACCCCTTTATTGCCATCGCTCCCAGGGCCACTCTGACCCGGAGTAGTAGCACCTGATAGGGTCCTATCTATGGCTTAAATAGAACTAAACTGTGTATTCATGTAACACACCCATATGTGAATATGTGAAACGTACATATAATGTTCATGAAATGTTCATATATAACATATATATATATATAACATAGGAATCCCGAAACAAAAAACACTTACGACTTCTTAGTTCAGGTACGAAAATTTTTATTACCTTTAAGTTTAAAGGTTTTTCGACATAAGGAGAGAGATACCATCTTTCTATGCTGTCTTTTCCATCTGCCCCCACCCCCAACACGTGCGGCGCCCGTAGAGCACAAATTCGTCTGGCCTCGCCCAGGTTTCAATCTCAACTAACTGACTTTTCTCAAATCTCAGCCCACGCTTCCGGTGCGTGATGTCACTCACATCCCTGGTCACACCGGCTATCTGGGATTTTTATTGTGACATCTCTGAATGACACGTCCGCTCCGCGTGCGCGTGTGAGCACCTGCGCTCATGTTTGCACCTAACTAACCCATGCACTTAGCCGAAAGGTTCTCAGCCTAACTAAACTCAAAGGCAAGATATATAAAACGAAATCCCTCGGCCATTATATTACATTTATGTTAAACTAGATTATTTGAAATAGAACTGTTTTGACATTTAACTGTGTGTAAACAAAAAACTGAACTTATGCTAATTTGAATCATTTGAAATGGAACTGTTTTAAACATCTAAACTGTGTTCTTATACTAGACTGAATTGCTTGGACCCCCACACATGGCCGTGCAAAAGCAGGACGACCAGCACGAACATACATTCAGCAACTATGTGGGAATATGAGATGTTGTCTAGAAGACCTGCCTGAGGCGATGAACGATAGGGAAAAGTGGCGAGAGAGGGTCAGGGATATCCGTGCTACCAGCACGACATGATGATGATGATGATGATATGTATAAAAATGGATTTGACATTAAATAACCTATAATGGTTGATATGCCATAAAACCAAACCAACCCAAAATGACTTAATTCGGCGTTAAATTCCCTGAAAAGGCCTGATACGCCGTAAAACAAAACAAACAAATCAAACAACATTTAATCTTTATTTCTGAAAATATAAATATAGATTTCATTAGTGCAAAGTATTCATTTAATTAACCAAAACTTTCGTAATGAAATTTTCATATTCATTTTAACTGCCCTCAAAAGAGGGCATTGGATTGTAATTAGTTTGCTTGGAGGAGGGAATTCAATCATGATATGGACTGGGTGTTTAGTTTTTATCAATACAAATATGAATCTGTCTACAGATTGACACCCAAATATATTGAAATCTTTGTATTGGAGACTCTGACATGAATGCCAAGCAGTACAACATGACATTCCAAAATTGCTGGTGGAGTGAATTGCATCATAAGGCTACTTTCCTCACAAACAGTGTCCAAATGACTCTTGTTTGATGCACAGTAGACAAAACCTGAAACAAACAAAGTGCATGCGCGATATTAATAACTTAAAATGGCAACAATTTACCCATTGCACCCAGCACATTGTAATCAGGGGGCAGAGCGCATTGATTCCATCTACCCCTCAAGAACTTTTTCTTCTAGCCCTTTCTGGAAGTCGCCAGAGTGAGAGAGCACCCGGCAAGCAGCGTAGAAAGACCTCCCTCCCGTCCTCTTCTACGGACACTCCACATGGAAGATCTTCACTGAAGATAACGCTGCTACCCGCTACACACACAAAAGAACCAGCCATGCGGCCAGCCACACGAGCTACCTGCTACAGTGATACACCTTCTACGAACTCAAGAACCAACGCAATACGATACCAAAAATAACCTTTTCTCACTCTGACCCAAGTCTACTTCTGCTATAAGAATAAACCTTTCGTTCTTGTGTTTCAAAGAAGTTTCGTTATCTATTTTTTTCTGCAAATTAATTTATAGTGATATGGAAAGCTACCATATTGCCCAGTCGGCTGGGACTGTAGAATGCACTGACTGCTTCTCTGCAGAGGGGTAAGACCCCCCTAACGGGTGTCCTGGATCCTGTTACCATCGCTCCCAGGTCCACTCTGGCCCGGAGTGGTAGCACCTGATAGGGCCCTATCTATGGGTTAGATAGAACTAACAGTATTCTTATGCTAAACTGAATTGTTTTAGTAAACTGAATAGCTTGAAATAAAAATGTTTTTGACAATTAAACCATACTTACATTTAAACTGCGTTCTTATGTTTAACTGAATTATTTGAAAGGAACTGTTTTTCGACATTAAAATTGTATTTACACTTAACTGAATTGTTACATATAACTGCTTGACTAGTTTGAAATGGAAATGTTTTTTACAATTAAACTGTGTACTTATACTAAACTGAATTGTTTTAAATAGAACAGATTATTTACATAAAAATGGATTTGGTGTTAAATAACCTACAAAGGTTGATATGCCATAAAACCGACCAAACCAAACCAAACCAAACCTACCATAAACACTAAAATGGTGACCCCGTCGTGATTAATCCTTTGTCATATATTCATTCCTCCGAGACCAACTGGACCTCGAAACTTCAGGTTAAATGTTTAATTCCTGCTTTCCATTCGTAACTTTTTTCTTCCATTTGTACGACTCACAGTGCAAGGGTTATCTTTCTTCGCTGCTAGCCGGGTGCTCTCTTACTCGGGCAACTTCCAAAAAGGGCAAGAAAAAAAAGTTCTTGAAAGGTAGATAGAATCAATGCGCTCTGCCCACTGATTGGTCAGTGTGTGGCCGAATCGCTTGGCGGGGGCATTGATTCCCGAAAGAAAATAGATCTGTGACTGCTACATATGCATCTAATCACAAAGTGATATATACATCGATATAGAATTTGAAATTCCGGCACCCACTGATATTAAATGGTTTCTCGACTAAGTATTGAATAAGCTCGTAACTGTTTTATTTCAGTGATGTAACCAGAACAGATGCTTTTAGCGTGATTGGGAGGGGGGTCGTATATATGTGTGTCCTCCTATGTATTTACCAAATCCTCCACACGAGCAGGATGGTCAGTTTTAAGTAGTGTCTAACAGTGTCTGAGATTTCTTTCTCCTAGACTGGTTGCCTAAGTAAGGCTAAAGGACACAGTCTGTCCTACTATTTACCTATAGCTGCTGGTCGAATGGATCTTTGTATGTATGATGTCTTCGCATGTATGAGCATGTTTTTAACCGGCTCATTGGCAGAGGTAGAGTGTTCGCCAACGGTCCAGGAGACCTGGGTTCAATACCAGGTCGAGTCATACCAAAGACTTTAAAAATGTTACTTAATACCTCCTTGCTTAACACTCAGCGATATAAGGTATGTTTCAAGGGTAAAGTGGAGCAATCCAGGGAAAAAACTAACGCCCTCCCCTACACCTTGGTGTAGTAGCTATTGAAAAGGGAGCCTGCAGGTCGCCCTCGACCACGGTTGCCAACTTTACTTATTTCCTTTTAGGCGTATGTGTCTTCGTATGTATGTATGTCTTTGTACGTGTCTTCGTATATACGAGTTTTTTTTATATTTGTGTGTGTTCTTACGTTTGTGTGTCTTTCTATGTGTGTCTTCGTATCGTGTGTGTCTGTATGCATCAGTGTTTTGTATGTGTGTCTTTGTATGTATGTGTACCTTCGTATGTAGGTGTTTCTTTGTGTGTATATGTGTGTCTTCGCATGTATTCACCAAGCCATATATACAGATATTAACTTTGAAATTCCTGCAATTTTAAAATCTGAAAAATTCACATCATCGTTCATGACTGCCAATCAAAATGCCGAACTGCCTCACGCCTCCCCACGATTCCTTATCGCTATATTTAGTCAGTTCCAGACAATTCTATATACTTCGCCTCAAATACAATGCTGCCTTCAAAAGTGCGAATTACTTGCAGTCAGACACAATATCAAATAAGATTGAAGACTTTTTGAAATTTAAATATATCCTCTAAATAGAAATTATCCATCATGCTAACAGAAAAGTTTTAATCTCTGTCATTCAGAGAAAATGGTTCAGTTGTAATAGCGCTGGAAAAGAGGTTGCAAGTCATTTCGTAAGGAAACTTTAAATTTATAGTTAGACAAATGTATTTTTAAAATGCATGTTTTACCTAATTCTGACAGCATCCTATTCCAAATTATTAAAATTATACCCTCTGCAAAAGTATAAGGACATTTCAGACTTTATAAAAGGATTTGACATGCATACGATAAGTTTCCAGTCTTTTTTCGTGTGGGCACTTTTAAAGTGATAGTACATACATGAAACTCTAGTCCTCTTCAAAGTAATCTCCTCCGGCTGCAATGCATTTGTTGTACCGTTCCAACAACTTTTGGAAGGCCCCATGGATGTCCTCATGTTTGAGCGTCACAGCCTCTTTCATCTCCTCAATTGTCTCATAACGACAGCCTCTGAGCTTAGGGAATAATCAAAAGTCACAGAGAGCAAGGTCTGGACTATAGGGAGGGTGAGGAACTGTTTTCATGCCCATCTTGCTCAAATAGTCTGTGACAGGGATGGAATTGTGGACTGGTGCATTGTTCTGGTGGAAATGCCACTAACCCGATTTGAAGAGTGCTGGCCTCTTCTGGCGGAATCTCTTCCTGGACTCCCTTAAAACCTCAACATAGTAACCCTAACCCTAACCGTTTGGCCAATCAACTTCCTTACTCCTCCCACACCTCTCATCATCCCTCACAGACTCCCTGCCTTCCTTGAATCTCTTATGCCACTCAAAAACTGATGCTCGGTTCATGCAAGATGGTCGAAAAGTAGTCTGAAGCATTCCAGACGTTTCTGTGGCATTTTTTCCAAGTTTTAAACATAATTTTACTGCATATCGTTCTTCTAAAGTGTCCTCACGTCCAGATTGCATTTTTGAAATTCACCAGCTTTGACAATCAGGCTTTAGTAGAGTGTATTCCAATTGCTACTGTAACTGTTCATTTGAACCTGAAATCATAAAAATTGGTCAGTCATCTCATAAGATATATAGCAATAAGATAGTGAATTTTCAAGAGTCTACGATAATTTCAAATGCCCATACGAAAAAATGTCTGGAAACGTATCGTATGCACCTCGTATGTATTTACCCAACCCCTCTGCCACCAGCAGGATATGACACAAGTTCAATTATTGTAAACCGAGTAAAGGTGGTTTGAATGCAGTGTTTTCCTTCTAGATTGATTGCCTTATTATGACTAAAGAACACAGTCTGCTCTCGTAGTTTGCACAGAGCTGGGAGAAGGCGGTTAGAATAGCTCATTTCAATCCTTTTCAAGGGGCATTAGTTCGAAAGGAAACGCTAACAGCCTCCTCCAGGATTTTGAACTCAGATCTCTGATTTCATTAACTACGACGATAACCGTTGCACTAAGCGTGTCTTCAAAAAATGAAAACAAATAAACGTGTTGATAAAAATCTACAAAACTGTAAAAATCTTATTTTACTGTATTAGTAAACTCGGTATATTTAGTATGCTTGGTGTTGGTATACTAGATCTGTTTGGTATACTTGGTAAATAGTAGGGCAGACTAGGTTCTTCAGCCTTGGTGTGGCAACTTGTCTAGGAGAAGGAAAACTCTGAATTCAAACCTGTTAAACTCCACTTAAAAATTGACCCTGTGTCATATCATGCCCGAGCGGAGGGGTTGGTAAATATGGGTATACTTGGTTTTTGGTTGGTTGGTTTTACGGCGTATCAACCCCTTTCAGGTTATTCAACGCCGAATTAAATTTCAAACAATTTAGTTGAGTATAAGTTTAGTAGTTGTTTACAAACAGTTAAACGCCAAAACCGTTCTATCTCAAACAATTCCGTTTAGCATAAGTACACAGTTTCAATGTCAAAAACAGTTCTATTTCAATCGATTCAGTTTAGCATAAGTACACAGTTTCAATGTCAAAAACAGTTCTATTTCAAACGATTCAGTTTAGCATAAGTACACAGTTTCAATGTCAAAAACAGTTCTATTTCAAACGATTCAGTTTAGCATAAGTACACAGTTTCAATGTCAAAAACAGTTCTATTTCAAACGATTCAGTTTAGCATAAGTACACAGTTTCAATGTCAAAAACAGTTCTATTTCAAACGATTCAGTTTAGCATAAGTACACAGTTTCAATGTCAAAAACAGTTCTATTTCAAACGATTCAGTTTAGCATGAGTACACTGTTGAGTTCTATTTTAGTATACTTGGTATATTTGATATATTTGGTATATTTGGTGTTAAGGAAGATATTTAGTCGAAGTCTATCTTTGGTTTTTAGTCTTTTTCCATCGACTAAAACTTCGAGTTACTTTCTATTCTTGTAAAAATCTTTTTTCATAATAAAATACTTTCTATAAAATAGTTTTTTGATTATCTGTTTTTTATCAACAGTCACTTATCTGTAGAAAAATAATACGATAAATTCAGAAAACGACAGGGAATTTTAACGTCTTGTGTTCTCTCGTTTAGTTAATTCTTCAACAATGATAGCAGAAATATTGTCAAGATCAGACTGTGAAGAGATTAGTTCCAAAATTTTGGCGCCTTTTGAAATTTCTTCAGATTCTAATGAAACCATTTACGACTTAAATTTAGTTTTTGATTAAATTCTTCGTATGTACCAAAACTATCTCTATTTCGAGCAGTCTGTGTTTAATTAGAATTTATTCATTAACAGAAATAACATCATTATAAATAACATTCTTCTAATCATGTACAAGTTTCATAAGACTCATTTGGCAAAAGCTTTTTGGTTTGGAGAAAAAACTGGAGAAAGGCTACGTTCCACAATTTCTATCAAGACGGTTGTGTAAACACAGGAATAAATGGTTATCAGAGCAATTTCTGAAGAAGAAGAAGAAGAAGAAGAAGAAGAAGAAGAAGAAGAAGAAGAAGAAGAAGAAGAAGGGTCCCAAACACAAGACCCATAAACTACTTTTTTATGGTACGCAGCAAAACAATTTTCGCAACTAACATTTTCTTTAAACTTGGTAATTTTTCCGTCACCCCTGACCACGTTTCTCCCCCAAAAAGTGGTAAAATGTACTTAAATATGTCCGTCAGTTTCATTTCAAGATCAGAAGTTGAAAAGTAAAAATAAACCACTTTTAGGTACATTAAAAGAAAAATCTTTCTTAAAAAGAATGTTTGTAAAATATACATTAACTTGTTTCAAAGATATATTATACTGATGTGGGAAATGACATTATAAAAAACTAACGCACACAACAGAACATAAATATTTTTTTGTTTTATAATGTGAAAAGGGTTAAATTCGGTTACTCGTATTGGCAAAGAAAGATTATTTAAGATGTCAGACAACTAACACTCACAACAGAACATAGATACTTTTTATTTGTTTGTTTGTTTGGGTCAAATGACATATCAACCTTTGTAGGTTATTCAATGCCAAATCCATTTTTATACAAATAGCCAATTCTATTCCAAACAATTCAGTTTAATATAAGTACACAGTTTCAATGTCAAAAACATTTCTATTTCAAGCTATTCAGTTTAGTCACACAATTCTAATTCAAACAATTCTGTTTAATATAAGTATAGTTTTTGTTTACACACAGTTAAATGTCAAAACAGTTATATTTCAAATAATTAATTTGGGCTTGAGTACGCAGTTAAAATGTCAAAAACAGTTCTATTTCAAGGAATTTAGTTTAGCATAAGGACACAGTTTAGTTTTATTTGGCCCATAGATAGGACCCTATCAGGGGCTACCACTCCGGGCCAGACTGGGCCTGGGAGCGATGGCAATGAAGGGGTACTCCACATTCCCCAAAGCTTCAGCATTACTAGAGCCTCACCATCAGATTGTTTAGTGTCATATCCTGAACACTCATTGGTGGGGTCTTACTTCTGTGCTGATGTTGAGGCTCTTGTAATGCTGGAACTTTGGGAAATGCGAATTTCCCCTTGATTGCCCTCTCTCTCTCAGGTCGTCTTTTGCCCGAAGTGGTAGCATCTGATGGTGTCCTATCTTTTGGTCAGATAGAACTAAAATGTGTGCTTGTTCTAAACAGAATTATTTGACATAGATCTGTTTTGGGTATTGAACCAGTGTACTTATACTAAACTGAACTGTTTAAAATAGATCGCATTCCCCAAAGCTCCTGCATTACTGGAGCCCCAGCATCAGATTGTTTGGTGTCATATCCGGGACACTTGTTGGGAGGAGGGTTCTTACTCCCGTACAGAGAAGCAGTCGGTGCTCTCGGCAAGTCCAGCTAACTGGGTAAAAAACAGGTGGTGTTGTGACTAAAGATCTAGACTGTGATATTAGGGTGAGTGAATTCGATCTCCAGTCACATTATTATTTTCACTTTCAAACTTATAACCTTGGGAAAGATCTGAATCTTTTTATCCTGCAGCCATGGTTTAAATAGTATATCTACAAAGATGGCTATGGCATTAAATAACACACGAAGATTGATATGCCATTAAACAATCAAAGCAAACTACTAAAACTGCGTTCAAACACTAGCAGATTAGATGATGAGGGAATACTGAAACGAGTGGGGGAGTCCCAATGATGTAGGGCTTAACGTAGTCACTGAGTTCCTACTCCAATTGTTCAATTTTAGACAAATACCCAAGGGAAAGGTATCAACTTCCTTATTCCAACCCCAGATATGGATTAGATAGCATCTTACTGTTCTTCTATAAGGATGACTTTAGCATTAGATAACACACGACGGTTGATATGAGGATGTCCTCGTGGTGTAATGGTTAAAGCACAGGGTTGCGGAATCGTAGTAAGCGAGTTCAAAATCCAGTCGCGCTGTGACATTCACTTTCGGACACTTTGGAAAAGGCATGAACCCCCTATCCTCCCAGCTACAGGTTAAATAGTACCACTACTGTTCTGCTAGAAGGATGGCTTCGACATTAAATAGCCTAAGAAGGTTGATATGCCATAAAACAAAGAAACTAATGTTGATGTGCCATTGAATAAAGAAATCGGGAAAAAAAAGATTTTTTAGAAGATCAGAACAATAAAAAACTGGCAAAAGTCAGTCCGGTCATTGTTTAGAGTTATATCCACGACAATCGTTGGCTGGAGGACGTAAAAGTTACAATATTTAAATAAAAGACATCGTCACACACCACATTAATACATTGACGTAATCAAAACATTGAAAAGTACCAAATCATTATAATCAGATTATACTGATTCCCTTGACTCTCTCGCCATCCATCACAATCGGCCATCGCTTTTGGTTGGTCTTCTAGACGGCATCCAGTGTCCCCAATGAGTTGCTGGACAGCCAACACTGGTGTGTCCATGTGTAGTAGTCCACAGGAAAACGTCGCCTATGAGTTCGTTTCTATTTATCCAGCGATACCCAGCATATTTTGTTCATTTTACTTGGATGGTGTGGAAGATGGGAGGCAAGTGGCCTTACTGCTGCTGCTGCTGTTTTGTGAAAGTAGTAAGTAAGTAAAGTTGGTGACCATAGTCGAGGGCAACCAGAAGGCTCCTTTTTCAATTGGCCCAGCGGTTAGAGTGTTCGCCAATGGCCCGGGAGACCTGGGTTCAATCCCAGGTCGAGTCATACCAAAGACTTTAAAAATGGTACTTGATACCACCTTGCTTAACACTCAGCATTATAAGGTACGGTTCAAGGGTAAAGTGGAGCAATCCTGGGAATGGAGTAGCGCCCTCCCCTACACCTTGGTGTAGTAGCAATCGAAAAGGGAGCCTTCGGGTCACCCTCGACTATGGTCGACGACGACTAACTACACAGAGGTGTAGGGGAGAGCTTCTCCTTTCTCTGGATTACGCCACTTTACCCTTGATACGTACCTTATATCGCTGTTAAGCAAGGAGGTATCAAGTACCATTTTTAAAGTCTTTGGTATGACTCGACCTGGGATTGAAACCAGGTCTCCCGGACCATTGGCGAATACTCCACCTACTCTGGCCCGTGTCTTTTCTACAATGGTAACACTTGAATGATTGGTTTGGTTTGGTTTTATGGCATATCAACCATTGGAGGTTATTTAATGCTAAATTCTCTATATACATATCATCATCATCATTTTAAAAGTCTTTGGTATGACTCGACCTGGGATTGAAACCAGGTCTTCTGGACCATTGGCAAATACTCTACTCACTAGGCCAATGAGCCACCACCCATACAGCAATCTGACAGAACATTAAATTTTCAATTTCATTTGGGGTTGTGCTTGTGTAACGTAACTCATCTTGTATCATCTTGTATATTAAAATTAAAAAATGATTGGCAGTTCTGTTATTCGCAATACGAAAAGTATTTATTCAGACTGTCTATATTTTATAGCAGTCCGACGCAAACACAAGGAGCGAAGACCCTGTTAGAGTTTATCAACATTGTAACATACGGCCAAAATATTCAGATGCATATATACGGATGTGTTAAACCGTTCACGTGCATAAAATGGAATCCGAAAAACACGAAACACTGACGACTCTCTTGGTTCAGGTTAGAAACTTTTATTACCTTCTTGACTTTTAGGTTTTTAACATGAGGAGAGAGAGACACAATTTCTACAATGCTGACTGTTCCATCTGACACGATAACGCGCGGCGCACCCCCTAGACCCAACTGGCTTCGTCTATGTTCAAATCTCAACTAACTGCTTTTTTCAAAATACCCAAGAATTCCAGCCCATCACTTCCGGGCATGACGTCATTCACATCCCCAATGTCAATTCCTATCCGGGGTTTTTATTATGACATCTATGATTATCACATCCTCCCCGGCCGAGCGTGAACACCTACACTCAATGTGTGCACCTAACTAACCCGAATGATAAGATATAACCAATGAAAAATGATAATATAAAAAAAATCCTTCCACAATTATATAACAACATATCTCCTTTGCAGCCACTCAACAACCCTCTCTTTCACCGATTCGGACCAACTCCAAATTCTCTCTTTGGGTTTCAGAACTCAGCTCCCTTAATTGACAGATTATCTCATTTTTATACATTCTATATTTCAATTACTTATTGCTTCATACTTTCTAGAGTCAACATATGTGTCACAAACCCTTATTTCCCCTACGCCGGTCGACAAGCTTTGATTTATTTATTATCCATATCCTGTCATCGCCCAACATTATTTTGACGGGAAGTGTAAAAAACTTATCGCCACCTATGCACGCGTTTGACCTTTGAGAAGAACAGCATTTAGATTCCTTAGCTAACTTACAATTTTGCCAAATAAATAATATAATTAATTAATCACCCTAATTATTTCACACTTTTATGTAGTTACATCGACTAAGCCATTAGTCTTCCTTTGAATACGTCGGCTGTATCCACCGCAGGATGGTAAGAACCATTCCCCCGAAAAGCGGGTGTCATGAGGAATGTGGAGTCACCCCTTTGTTGCCATTACACATTCGAAAGAGGTCTAATTTGGTTTAGGGTGGTTAGATTTTATGGCATATCAACCCCTGTAGGCTATTTAATCCGAAATCCTCCTTACACATATATATGAAATATATATGATTTCGTTTGGTTTGGTTTTATGGCATATCAACCATTGTAGGTTATTTAATGCCAAATCCTCTTTATACATATATATTAATTATATATGATTTGGTTTGGTTGGGTTTTATGGCATATCAACCATTGTAGATTATTTAATGCCAAATCCTCTTTATACATATATATTAAATATATATGATTTGGTTGGGTTGGGTTTTATGGCATATCAACCATCGCAGGTTATTTAATGCCAAATCTTTTTATACATATATATTGAATATATATGATTTGGTTTGGTTCGGTTTTATGGCATATCAACCATTGCAGGTTATTTAATGCCAAATCCTCTTTATACATATATATTAAATATATATGATTTGGTTTGGTTAGGTTTTATGGGATATCAACCACTGCAGGTTATTTAATACTAAATCCCCTTTATACATATATATATATTCAATATATATGATTTGGTTTGGTTGGGTTTTATGGAATCTCAACCGTTGCAGTTAATTTAATTCCAAATACTCTTTATACATATATATATCAAATATATATGATTTGAAAAACTCAAGTCAACAAAGTTAGATAGTTCCAAGTATTGCTATCTATCACAAACAACTCGATTAAACATCAGTTGTTTCTATACTCATAGTTAAATGATCAAACAGTTCTCTTTATAACAATTCAATTGAGCATAAGTCATTCGTTTTCACACAGTTTTAATATAAAACAGTTCTACCCATTGGTCAAATAGAACTTTCATGTGTTATCACAATGAAGGGGTTGTCAACATTTCGCAAAACTCCAGCATTACAGGAACCTCACCATTTGATTATTTAATGTCATATCCAGGGTACTCGTTATGGTGGTGGGGGGATCTTACTCCTCTGAAGAGAAACAGTCAATATATATTCTACAGCCCTATTCGACTAGGCTGGAAAGACGTCTAAAACGTTTTATATTTATTGTAATCGTTATTGAAGCTATGTTTCCCATTTTACAAATCATTTTATCATGGTGCTGTACAAGAAATGTATATATATATTCTAAAGCTGTTGAAGAAAGCACGTAAACAACAATATGTTAGTGATAAGCATGTGTTAAGTCAAATGTATTGTTCGGGCTCGTCACGTAGACACTTCTTACTCTGATATGTATTCCTCTTGATTTGTACATGAGCCTTGGGCAAATGAGGTTTGGATAAAAAGAGAATAACATTACTTATTCAAACAAACAAACAAAAAGAAAAGAAAAAAGATAAGCGAAAAAAAAAAAGAAGGAAAAGAAAAATGTCGACAAATTTGTTAACATATACGTAACTGGAGAAATGGGTTTCCGTAACGGTTATAGTTGAAAAAAAATAGACTTGACGAACCGAGTTCAAATCCTAGAACGAGATTGATTGCGTTTACCTGTGTGCTAATATCTATCCCGAACTCCCAGCTCTGGGATAATAGCACAATAAGCTGGCTCTTCAGCCTTGGACAGGGCAATCGGTGTCACTGATCCTTTAACCAAGTTTGGGGGTGCTATTCATGTACCGGAGCCTATCCCTCTCCAGGTCTGTTTTGAATTCAGAGTTTCCCTCCTCTTACACTGGTTATCATATCAAGGTTAAAGAGCTCAGTCTACCCTACTATTTACCCATAGTTAAAGGAATAGTTGGATTCATACCTTTACCAAAGGTATAAGCTCTGTGTGAAAAGCAAACAGCCTCGTTCAGGTTTTGAACCCAGGTAGCTGAGCCCACTTCCTACAACGATAAACGTTACCCCACGAGTACCACCAATCTAGGAGAAGGAAAAATCTGAATTCGAAACCCCCTCTACCAGAATAACAGAATTACAAAACCAGAAGCTGAGGTCTGTAAGATAGCCCCACATTGCAAAGACAATAATAGCAATTCCACGAACAAAGTCTTCATCATATGCTGATCCTGGGATCAGGCATGGATTAAAGGACTATAGCTTTATTATCCAAACACCCGATACCACAGCTTTTTGAGGAGTATCTTCCGAGGCGGGATCCTCGTGGTGTAATGGTTAAAGCGATAGACTGTGAAATCGTAGTAAGCGAGTTCGAATTCCAGTCGCGCTATTATGTTCACTCTCGGACAAATATGAACCCCCTTATCCTCCCAGCTATGGGTTTAATAGTACCACTACTGTTCTTCTAGAACGATGGTTTTGGCATTAAATAACCTACAAAGGTTGATATGCCATTAAACAAAGAAACCAACCAACCAACAGTATCTTGCGATCACAGCATCATCTCAGCAAAAATAAGCCTGACTCTACGCAGAAATAACAAACAAACAGGTAAGACTTCACGATATTACTGTTCCTCACTTGTGATATAAGCAATTTATATTCACTAACTGTAAGATACAAGTTTGATACACTACAGGAGATATCTGAAAAACATACTCCAAATGACGAATATGAAAATTTTATATATATATAAGCAGCATAAGAATACACACCAACAAAACCAAGAGTCAGATAAAGAGTTTCATGAGCAGTTAGAAAAACGAGATAAAAAGTAACCTAACTTAATAAAAGAAATGTAACAAACACCAATCCACCAAAACTTAAGAAAACTCATGAAGAACTAAAGCATACAAAAAAGAATATGTGGAATATATCCAAGACCAAGTCAATAAAATTAGAAACTCGGTAGAAGGCAGACAAACATGATACTATTTACCAAATCCTCCGCTCGGGCAGGATATGACACAAGGTCAATTTTTAAGCGGAGTTTAACAGGTTTCAATTCAGAGTTTTCCTTCTCCTAGACTAGTTGCCTAACCAAGGCTGAAGAACCTAGTCTGTCCTTCTATTTACCCATAGCTGGCGGGAGAATAATTGGATTCATACCTTCCCCAAGGGTATTAGTGCTATGTGACAAACATGATAAGCACCTCGAGAGCAAAACTAAAAGCTACCAGCCAAGAAGAAAGACTTCAGAAGTGAAAAGAACATTCTAATAATCTGCTGAAACCCTCCTGAAATGACGGATGAACCTAATGAAATTATTTATAAACGACTAGACATCAAACTAGGAGAGTTTACGGTGGAAGAATATGACGGAGGAGACTTGTAAAATATAGGAGCTGTGTTCTGCTAATATTTGTGCTTTAAAGAGATCTTCAGCTAAAAAAATCTACCAGCATCATTTTTTGTGGAGGAGGGGGGCATTCTGATTAATTGCTTATTTTACATTTCAAATGATCCTGTGAAATCCGTTTACATTGTTCTAAATTGCCAAAATGTTCTTTTTTTAAAGAAAAAAAACATTATTGCTGAGAAGCCTCATATTGAACCGATGCCAGGGATTATTTAATAGCTACAAGATGAAGTCATATTTATGACTAAATCTCCCAAAACAAATTACAAAATCGTGTTATCTTAGCCCAGAGCACAAACATCAACTGATATCGAGAGAGAAAAAAAATCGATAAAATTTCTATACAATGAAGAACAGACAATAAAAGATTTTGGAACGTGCTCTTGCAACAATTACAGAGTGTTCTTTTTTTCTTTTTTTTTAATGAAGAGTGTCTTAATTCAAACTCAACTAATAATGGGTACTTTTAAAAAGAGATTGTCCCAAGATAAAAGTGGCCATGTATGTGCTGATGACAACTGAATGTGCCGTCTTTACCCTGACCAAGAAGTTTTGCAATTGTTTAATTCTAATTATAAGATTGAAAATAACGTTAATAATAATTATTATTATTATTTACTCATTAGAGTTTTTCACCGGAGTTTGAGTGACAGCAAGTGTCCTCGTGTCTCCAGGACACTTCTCAGTAACCGTTCTCATTAATGCTGTTGTTTGGATAGTCTCCACTCGGCCGCTAACTTCCAAGTCCTCCAGTTCCTTTAATAATCCTTTAGTTACTGTACCAAAAGCACCAATCACAATTGGTATAATTGTCACCAGCATGTTCCATATTTTTTTAATTCTCCAGCAAGGTCGAGGTACTTATTCTTCTTTTCACATTCTTTCAGTTTTATTCTGTGGTCAGCCACGACAGCAAAATCGACAATTTTGCAAGTTCTCTTTTTTTTTGTTGATTATTATTAGGTCTGGTCTTCTGGCCGAGATTAGGTGATCCGTGTGTATGTCAAAGTCCCATAGGAGTTTATGTGTGTCATTTTCTAGGACAGGTGCTGGGTTGTGCATATACCATTTGTTTGTATGGTCAAATTTAAATTTCTTGCACATTTCCCAGTGGATTACCTTATCCACCCAATCGTGTCTAGTTTTGTACTCCTTCTGCACTAATTTGCTACATTCGCTTATTATGTGATTGATGGTTTCATGTTTGTCACCGCATTATTATTATTATTATTATTATTATTAATTATTATAAAAATTAGTCAGTCATCTCATAAGATGCATAGCAATAACATACTGAATTTTCAAGAGTCAACGACAATTTTAAATGCCTGTACAAAAAAAAAAGTCAAGAAACTTATTGAAGGCACCTCGTACATACAAAAGTTACATCGCTTTTATAATACATCCTCCCCTGATGATGGCCCAAAGTCGGGCAGAAAGTACTTGTGAAAAAAATAATTATGGAAAATATATCAATCAATTCCCGCCGAATACTATAAAATCAATACGGCAATATGAAAGGATCAATACGAAAATATGTAGACAGAAAATATCTATTATATTCAACGAAATTTGTATTAATGAAGAAATGCTGCCAATATATATAAATATAAATATATATATATATTCTAAATATTTATATCCCACTTAGTTGGTTTGACTTGACACGTCTTGTTCGTTTGGTACTATTTACCAACCCCTCCGCTCGGGCAGGATATGACACAAGGTCAATTTTTAAGCGGAGTTTAACAGGTTTGAATTCAGAGTTTTCCTTCTCCTAGACTAGTTGCCTAACCAAGGCTGAAGAACCTAGTCTGTCCTACTATTTACCCATACCTGGAGGGAGAATAATTGGATTCATACCTTTCCCATGGGCATTAGTGCTATGGGAAATGCAATCAGTCTCGTCGAGGATTTGAACTCGAGTTGCCGTGTTCATTTCCTATGACGATAACGACTACACCACGGGCACCTCTTGTTCGTTTGGTTTGTGTCGGTCAGATTTTCCTTGTAACCCATTATTCATCTTTTCCTTTTAAGCATTTAGATATCTTCAACATTACTTTCTGCCAAATATCTATCAACTTTAAAATTATGACAGACTCACAATATTCATTCCGTAATAAATATTACCTATTACAATTTTTGACTCTCACAGAACACATGGAAAAAATCAATTTCATAAGAATACTGCGTGGTGTTTTGAACAAATCCTGGAAGCAGAGCTCTACACACAACAGCAACTGTACGAACACTTACCTCCCATCTCACAAAAGTAAGACGAACAAGACATGCTGAACATTGCTGTTGAACTAAGGACGAACCCTTAAACCTCGTTCTCCGATGGATTCCTACACATGGGCATACTTGTGTTGGCCGACCAGCATAGATATACATACATCAGATATGTGCGGATACTGGATGCACTCAAGAAGACCTACCAGGTGCGATAAATGATTGGGGTGGATGGCAAGAGAGTCAGGGGTCTTCGTCCACGACTTGGTGATGATTATGATGATCGTTTATTATCTAGTACCTTTTACCTGGTATCTGGGACTTTTTACCTGGTATCTGGGGCCTTTTACCAGGTGTCTGGGACCTTTTACCTGGTATCTGGGGCATTTTTTTTTGTTTTTGTTTTTTGGTATCCGGGACTTTTTATCGGGTATCTGGGGCTATTCACCCGGTATCTGGGACTTTTTACCAGATATCTGGGACTTTTTACCTGGTATCTGGAGCCTTTTACCGGATATCTGATACCTTTTAGCTGATATCTGGGACTTTTTAGCTGGTATCTGGACCTTTAACAGATATCTAATGCTTTTTACACATCACCCCTCATTTTTTATTTAGCCCAGTCAGCTGGGGCTGAAGTATACACCGACTGCATCACTGCAGGAGGGTAAGATCACCCCTCTCATCCAACGAATATTCTGGATATGACACTAAACAATCTGATGCTGAGGTTTCAGTAATGCAAGAGCTTTGGGGAATGTGGAATATCCTTTCATTGTTATCACTCCCATGTCCACTCTGACCCTGAGTGGTAGCACCTGATGGGGTCCTATTTATGGGTCAAACAGAAACATTTTGATATTTTAAGTTAATGAAAACAAATGACGTATGCTAAATTGAATTGTTTGAAATAGAACTGTTTGATCATTTTACTGCGTGTATCAACAAAATGTGTTTGCAAATCCTATGTTTAGAATATATGTATAAAGAGGATTTGGCATTAAATTACCTACAATGGTTGATATGTCATAAAACCCGAACAAACCAAATCATATATATTTAATATATATGTATAAAGAGGATTTGACATTAAATAACCGAAAATGGTTGATATGCCATAAAACCCGACTAAACCAAATCATATATATTTGATATAATTGTATAAAGAGGATTTGGCATTAAATAACCGACAATGGTTGATATGCCATAAAACCCAACCAAACCAATCAGAAGCACTTTACATATATTGAAATATTTTTTTTTCAAAACTGCACCAAAGATATGAATATTTTGAAATGCATTCAGGAGGTGATATCAAAAAGCATTGAAAGTAAATATTTAAATCTTTTTAAATTTAAAATCAAAAGTGTATATTAAACAGTATACGCAGTTGAGCAACTTGTCTAATGTGATAATCTCTTGATTGCAGGATGAGCTGATAAAGGAGGATATGTAATGATGTTTGTTGTAAAAAAAAGTTTAAATCTTTATAGAAAAATCTGGCACTAACGAATTGAAAATGACAAAATGCCCTTACAAAAACTGATGATTGGGTTATTATGAAGGAGACTTGATCAGTATGACTTTCTTTCTTTTTTTCTTTCTTTCTTTCTTTCTTTCTTTCTTTTTTTCTTTCTTTCTTTCTTTCTTTCTTTCTTTCTTTTTTTTTCTTTCAATAGAGTATCTATCTTCTTTCTTTCTTTCTTTCTTTCTTTCTTTCTTTCAATAGAGTATCTATCTTCTTTCTTTCTTTCTTTCCTTCTTTCTTTCTTTTTTCTTTCTTTTTTTTCTTTCTTTCTTTCTTTCTTTCTTTCAATAGAGTATCTATCTATCTTCTTCCTTTCTTTCTTTCTTTCTTTCTTTTTTCTTTCTTTCTTTCTTTCTTTCTTTCTTTTTTCTTTCAATAGAGTATCTATCTTCTTTCTTTCTTTCTTTCTTTCTTTCTTTCAATAGAGTATCTATCTTCTTTCTTTCTTTCCTTCTTTCTTGCTTTTTTCTTTCTTTCTTTCTTTCTTTCTTTCAATAGAGTATCTATCTATCTTCTTCCTTTCTTTCTTTCTTTCTTTCTTTCTTTCGATAGAGTATCAATCTATCTTCTTTCTTTCTTTCTTTCTTTCTTTCTTTCTTTCAATAGAGTATCTATCTATCTTCATTCTTTCTTTCTTTTTTCTTTCATTCTTTCTTTCTTTCTCTCTTTCTTTCTTTCAATAGAGTATCTTTCTTTTTTCTTTCTTTCTTTCTTTCTTTCTTTCAATAGAGTATTTATCTATCTTCTTTCTTTCTTTCTTTCTTTCTTTCTTTCAATAGAGTATCTATCTATCTTCATTCTTTCTTTCTTTTTTCTTTCATTCTTTCATTCTTTCTTTCTTTCTTTTTCTTTCTTTTTTCTTTCTCTCTTTTCAATTTTGAAATTTGCTCGTTTGAAATACTTTCTTTTCAATCAGAAAAACAACAACAAAAAAATTCACCAATCCAATAAAAAAAAATGCTCAAAAACTGTGAACTGGATTCCCTTAACGGAAACTTTCTCATTGGCACCTTCTTTCTTTCTTTCTTTCTTTCTTTCAATTTTAGATATTTGTTTTAATATATAATAATCCATTTTCCAGCTTTGAGCATTTAAAAAAACATTAGAATTAATTGTTGCTGGATTTTTTTATTCATATTTCTTAAGATTAAAAAAACGCATTTTAAAAGAATCATCATTCAAAACTGAAAGAAAAGAAACGATTGGATGGCCGGATTTGTAAGGGAGAAGCAATGGCTTCCAAGAATTGTAAATATGTAGCAATTATTTTTACTCAAGGTGAAAACGTTTAAGAATAAAATGATAAATGTTGTTAATTCTTATTCACCAAATAATTCCTAGAAAGCGTCGATTCTTCCCGCCATGGGGGAATATTCGCTTTGACAAAGAGAAATTAACCATTTGCTATTTCTAGTAATTTTCTTTTTCTTTTTTCTTTTTTTTTTTTTAATTTGTTTCTTAGAAAAAATTTTGTTTTGTTTTGTTTTGTTTTACTGTATCCATAAGTTGGAAATATGGAATTGGTGGTATGGTGAACAGCGGCTCAGGTGCAATAGAAATACTTCTCACATTTTAAACTGCCATCTTTGTGGTGCAAGTGGATTTTGGCAAGTGGTATCTAGCTATCTAGCTAATGTCTAATCTTTTCTTTTTTCAGAAACGATTAGTTGTGATCATGGCGTGGACAGATAAACACCGTGTGTACACATTTTTGAAACGTTTTTTTAAGACTGGTGAATCTACACAAAGAGCTTTCCGGGCTCATTTCATGTTACGACGGAAAGTTGCTATTCCGGATAGAAAATTCTATTCGGAACGGTATCATTCCGAAGGAGCATAAAAGGAGTAAGAAAAGCTATCTGCGTTGCAATTACTGATTCATTATCTTTAAAAATGCTTCAACAGCAAACACATGCAGTGCACCAGTCCAAGCTTTGTTTATAATTGATTACATCAGAAAAAAATGGGAAGACGTTAGCTAAATGCAGCAACCATAACCACATGCCTAAATTCCCTTGCCCAGTCAGCTGACTGCACCTCTGCAGAGGGTTAAGACCCCCCCACTAACGAGTGTCCTGATATATGACACTAAACAATCTGATGGTGAGGTTCCAGCAGTGCTGGAGCTTTGGGGAATGCGGAGTACCCCTTCATTGCCATCGCTCCCAGGTCCACTTTGGCCCGGAGAGGTAGCACCTGACAGGGCCCTATCCATAGGTTAAATAGAACTAACAGCATACTTATGCTAAACTGAATTGTTTGAGTAAACTGAATAGCTTGAAATAGAAATATTTTTGACTATTAAACCGTACTTACATTTAAACTGCGTGCTTATGCTTAACTGAATTATTTGAAATAGAACTGTTTTCGACATTAAAACTGTATTTACACTTAACTGAATTGTTACATATAACTGCTTGACTAGTTTGAAATGGAAATGTTTTTGACAATAAAACTCTGTACTTATGCTAAACTGAATTGTTTTGAATAAAAATGAATTTGGCGCTAAATAACCTACAAAGGTTGATATGCCATAAAACCCAAACCTAAATTCACTTATACCACATGGGGGACAGTTTAAAATATGGTGGGTATTTTTGTCTCACTCTGTATTAACTTTATATTAGAAAAGTCATTAACCAAACTCTCCACAGGTCAGTGGTTCCACTATATCATATGCCCTTAATTCAATATTGGGATGCATTAAAAATTTGCATGAAAAGGAATGTCGATGATCAGGAATTAATAAAAAAATTTACTGATAGAGTAGGGAAGAGAGACAACAACGCTGATGTATAAAAATATAATCTGCTTCTTTTCTTGTTTTGGTTATAACTCAAAATGTACGTATTGGTAGAGTAAGAGAGAGTCGGAGATGGCTGAAATACACACACTGGGGCGAAGGTGCTGTTTTACTGTGAAACTTCAGTGCTTTTCTTCCTTCGTTCTGCCGGGGTCGAAATTCTTTTCTTGTTTATACAATTTTTCGGACGCCAACGCAATCCCCGGGGCCACACGACTCCTGCCTAAGATGCCACCCACGTAACCCAAGTGGAACTTACGCTGAGGAACACCTGAGTCCTGTTTATCTTAGGAAGTAAGTAGACATCCTGTTATACAACCCACGCAACCTATACAGCATTTCCCCTGAGACACCTTCCTGTTAACCCAAGAAAAACAGGCGCACATCCTGTCTCGCCACCCACACAACTGATGCAATTTATCAAACGAATTTTCCTGTTGTTATCCAACAATCATATTAAAAGAGATTGTCGGTGGTCAGAAATCTAATTACTGTATTTACTCAGGTACAATTCAATATTGAATATAATGTAAGCTCAGCTGTTTGTAGATAATAATCATTTATATATTATATTCTCTTATGCAAGGTGGCGTGGGAAAAGTTCTCAGGCAAACAAAGATCCCTGAGGTATATATACTATTCAACTAATAAATTTTGAGTATCGTTTTTGATTTTTAAAAACCTTTCCAGAAATTATTCATACTTTTAAGAACTTCCTTTCTGGCTAATTGAATGATGGATTAATTTTAACAGGTTGTCAACCGGTCTAGGATTATTTGATGCCTAAAGATTATGTAAAATACAGCTTGGCTGACAATATGAGATAAGGTAACAAATTCTCACTGTGCTGTCACAAAGTGATGCACCGGAAGAGAGTGGCCTGTGAACTGCATGACAGTTATTTCCACTCGATGACGATCAGACATGCCATTCCAAATATGGCGGAAGTGACACATCCCAATGGCCAGTAATCGGAAGAAATCGATCAGGTGAGCTTGGCTGACAATAGGGGACAAGGTGAAGGTCCCACCATGCCTCTATAAAGTGATGCACCGGAAGAGAGTGACCTGTGAACTGCATGACAGTTATTTCCGCTCGATAACGATCACATATGCCATTCCAAAGATGGCGGAAGTGACACATCCCGATCGCCAGATATCGGAATTCACTGTTTTCGGTCTACCTGGCATCGACACACGGCTAACGAAGGCATGGACAGCTATAGATAGGCTTTCGATCATATGGAAATCAAACCTAACCGATAAAATGAAACGCAGTTTCTTCAAGGCAGCGGTCGTATCGATACTGCTATATGGATGCACTACTTGGACGCTGACTAAACGGCTGGAGAAGAAGATAGACGGCAATTATACAAGAATGTTAAGAGCAATATTGAACAAGTCCTGGCGGCAAAACCCCTCAAGGCACCAACTATACGGCCACCTGCCTCACATCACGAAAACTATCCTAGCTAGACGAACCAGACATGCCGGACACTACTGGAGAAGCAAGAACGAGCTCGTAAGTGATGTACTCCTGAGGACTCCCGCATATGGCCAATCAAAAGCAGGACGACCAGCTCGAACATACATACAGCAGCTATGTGAGGATACGGGATGTAACCCTGAAGACCTGCCAGAGGCGACGAATGATTGGGAGACGTGGAGAGAGAGGGTCAGGGATATCTGTGCTTGCTGCACGACATGATGATGATGATGACCCTTCATAATGATCGACGTCTTTGCGACCAGAGCAAAATTTCTTCAACCTTCTGGCTACTAAATAGTTGTCCACTGCGCCTTCACCTTTTGTTCAAAAAGGTTTTTCGTTACTTCCACAACGTTACGGCTCAATTCGATCAAGTAAAGCATAAGTTTACGAATTTAACTACGTTGTACTTTCATCTATGAGGCTTTCAAATAACTCAGAAGGTGAAGCAATGCACAACCTGTCAGCGCACCAACTTCCACGATACCACCCACCACAACAGGTATCTTCCACAGCTTGAATTACACAAGAACATACCAAGTTATTACAAAACTTCTGACTTAAAAAGTTCTTTTTCTGAAAAAAAATTTCTTTGCTTTTTATACGGCAGACAAAGAAACTTTGGCTGGGTTTCGGCGTTAAGCAAGTCATAGATTCTTTGTCGTTTCTTTTCTTGCTCACTCATATTGGGCTGAATTTTAATGAAAAGTAAAGTTGGCGACCGTAGTCGGAGGCGACCAGAAGGCTCCGTTTTCGATAGCTACTACACCGATGTGTAGGGGAAGGCGCTAATCCTTTCCCTGGATTGCTCCACTTTACCCTTGATCCCTACCTTATAATACTGAGTGTTAAACAAGGAGGCATCAAGTACCATTTTTTAAGTCTTTGGTATGACTCGAGCTGGGATTGAACCCAGGTCTCTAGGATCATTGGCGAATACTCTTACCATCATGCCAATATCATAAAATTGATGATGAAAATTTAGATTTATCGTGATTTTTTTTTCAAAAATTGGACTAATGGAATAAAAAAAGTTTTTAAGATTACCCTATATTCTGCTTACGCACCCTGTATATTCAGGGTGTCCCAAAAATGTATACACATTAAAAATAATAGTAAACGTAGCGTAACATAGGGCCAACGTGTTGTGTTTTAAAGAAAGGAGTCCGCAGAAAAAGAAATACTCAAACTCGAAGGTTGGGGAAGAAAATATTGTAGTCGTTTATTATTCACTTAGGGCTATGATCGTTGCAACTCGAAAAGTTCGTTTTGTTACGTTCTTCTTCTCCCTTCCTCTTGGTGGCGTCGCCGGGTGTCGCTGAGAGCTGGCTGTTGATATACGCCTGACAGATGGGTCGTAACAGACCGGGTAGGACGGGTCGGGGCCTCGGAACCTTTGACGCGCCTGTTTTGAAAGCTGCCTTCAACTCCTCCAAAATCTCCTGACTTGTTTTCTTATATAGAGATTTTGGGGAACAAATCGAAGATCCCCGAATGTTTCATGTCACCAGTGAAACTGTCGTGAAACACGTGATAATTCATCTGAGGTTATTTTAAAATCACGTCTAACTTTGCAGGTCATTCTGCCCGCACGCACTAGTCTCGTGACACCTTCACTGATTGACTACAGCCGATGTGCTCGCGTGCTCTCAACAACGGCGCCCGTCCGTAATATTACAGTTGTGTTTAATTAGAATTTTATTATTTCAAAAGTGTAAGTATCATATTGTTGTTTTTTGTTGTTGTTTTTTTTTTGTTTTTTTGTTTTTTTTCACAGTCCGTTCTCATACTGACGCCTATTTTGATCCAGACTCTGCTGATAACGCCAACCAATGGTTGGAATTATGTTTAGAATAATGTTTAGAATTATTTTTAATGGGTATATATTTTTTTGGACACCCTGTATGTAGAAACAGACAAACGGACAGACAGAATCGGACAAACAGAAAGATAGAGCGATAGAAATATTCTTTTCAGAACGACTAAAAAATGCATTTCACTACATTTGAAAATATTTTTTCCCTGAGAATTTCAAAAGAACCCTGCTTCAAAAAACGAAACGAAACTGCAAAAAAGAGATTCAGTTCATGTACTTCCAAATTCCTTTTCCAAGGTTAATATATTTTACTCACCATAAAAATGCAATCTTTTTCCCCAATGTGTTTTTGTTATTTTGTTTTGTTTTTTTGTTTTTTTTGTTTTGTTTTTGTTTTCTCCCAATGATTATACAAACATAGATAGTGCCCACAAGATCACGATAAAATGTTTTGCTAAAAGAATACTATAAAGAAAGCAAGAAGGATAGATGTCATTACAAGCAAATGCAACAAAGCCATCATCTTTGGAAAAACAAAATTCAGAAGTGCACTTACAAAGTGCAATGTTGTCATTTTTACGTTATATAATAATTCTTTAAAAAAATAAATATTGTAAATTTTATCATTGGAAAAATGTAAGAAACAAGCTTGACAGTAAATTGAACAGAAAAAAAATGAAAAACTAAAAACAAATTTTTATTCCAGATATAAAAATCATTTTAAACAAACTTGAAAAAAAAACATTACATGACTCTTGCAATAATTTTCTGTTTACTGTGATTACGTTGTAGTAGTGACAGGTAACCTGTCATCGGAGTATGCTGACTATATCGGTTGCAAAGTGATATGCCCCCACCAATAAAAAACTGGGTATACTTAATATGGCACAAAACTGATAGTGAGGCTCCGATTCTGGAGATCTAGGGAGGGTGTAGTACATCTTCATTGCCATGGTTCCCAGTTCCAGTCCGATTCACAGTGGTCGAACCAGTTCGGATCCGATCTTTGAGTCAAACAGACCTGTTTAAAAACCATTCGTATTCAACTAGTGCGAAGGTAATGGACGCAAGGTACCTGGACATTCGAAGCGCGCACGGCTTGTAGAGCTGAGGTATTTGTTGACCGCCCCACCTTACGGGCAAGTATGGCATAAGGCCTTTTTTTAGGTGGGACCGGGCGCAGGGCCCTAGCCCACACGCGCCCGGAGTTCCCAAAAATGCCTACGGCCCCGTCGGCATTCCCCTTATTAGGGGCGCCTCAGGCGCCGGGCAATTAACCCAACCCCCCTCGAAAGGGGGTAAAAGCCTGGAGGGAAGGCCCCCTGAGGCCGAAGGAAAATAATCCACTCACCAAGCCACACCCGGCCGGATCCGTGCCCCCGCCAGCACGGCCGACCGAAATGATGGATTGGAGTGCGGAAGGAAGAAACAGAGATGGCTGCCTCAAGCATATTTGACGATGGGAGATCTCGAACCAGCGAGAGGTAATTTGTACGTATGCAAATTCTTGCGAGATCTCGCGAACATAAAATACGCACGGTGACGGCTGGAAGCGACGATTCTTTCTGAGTACGTTGACCGACGAAAGTGTTGTTACAACTTGGAGACGGACGGACGGACGGAAGGAAGGAAGGAAGGAAGGAGAGACGGAAAGAAAGAGAAAGACGGAAGGAAGGAGAAAGAGAGAGAGAGGTGGGGGAAAGCGCAGGACACGAGGGACAGAAGCGCTTGAGTCAATACGCCCTGAAACTGACTTGCAAAATCCATCGCAGCCTACCGACACACAGAATTGGGATTCGGTTATTGTCTCTAGTGTGAAATGTACGGGGAAGAGAAAGTAAACCCAAGAATCGATTTCACCTTGTCATTTACGTCCGCTCTTGACAACATTAACTACAATTAGACTAAATGCAAAAAATAATTATTCAGAAACAACTAGTAAATGAACGCGATTACCTAACCTCTAGATATAAAATAACCTCAGGCAGGTTGAAATGCTATTAGAATTAGTCTATCAGTTAAAACAGTATCATCAGCAGTATGTTCAGTTGGTTGCTTTGATTTATGGCATATCAACCCCTTTGGGGTTATTTAATGCCGAAAGCATGTTCATTTTCAGTTTCATGTTCACTATGCCAAACCCACGTTGTGTTTTATTGATGAGAAAAGGTTAGTCGGCCACCGGTTCTAGTCGAAACTGTATTAGCCATGGGTCAGATCCACAAAGAAAATAAGGACAAAAACGAATTCCAGAGTATTCATAGTATAGTATTTACAGTATTTGAAGGCATATAAGATGCACAGGTGTATAAGACGGGTAGCAGAAAGAACTTCGTATGTTTGGTGCGTAAGTTATTTCGACCGTTGGTCACGTCATATATTTTCACCCTATGGGGATGACGAATCCCATTCGGTCCGGACGACTTTCCCGGGCATATCGGATTCGGTGAAAGGCCACCAAACTCTCTCTTTCTCAAAATCTTTCGAGCAGGACGGACGTATTTCTGTCCGCTGTTTATCAGCAGCAACTTACCACCATGAGGATAGAACCGTCTGGTTCAAGGAACCTTTGTGATTCCCAGTTGCAAATGAACTAAACGTATCAATTCCGCCTCTGACAATTCAGCTACTTCATTCCTGGACAACCCTTTCTGGAAACCTTCATACTTCTCTTCTACAGCAAACAGGACCATGCATCATGGCTGAATATTTCATTCCTGATCTACCGTCTAATTCATGGACCTTTGGGTCTACACTTCTAGACCCAGGCTTCCACCGTTAAATACAAATTAGACGAATTAATTCCGCCTCTGACAATTCAGCAACTTCATTCCTGGACAACCTTTAAGGAGACAGCGATTACTTCTCTCCCACAGCAACCAGAACCACACATCTACGACTGAACATTCATCCTATTCAAAAATCAGCAACTCAATATTTGCCATGTCTACAGCGACGTATATATTTCGCTCCGACATTTAGCTGCTGTGATTCTTTCTCAACTCCATACCTATTTCTTCCTTCCTACGAGACTTGCAGCATAAAGGTACCCTTTATTCTGGCTGCCATTAAACCTTCTTGAAAACCCTTCGATATCTCGTTCCGACTCATTTATTTCCCTTTAAATATAACGAGAAGGATACCCATTCTAACTTTCCGTTATAGACGCACTCCGATTTCAGCCGAGCAAATCAATGTGTGGTTTAGGTTAAACAAGCCAGGATTACAATTAAATAAACAATAATAGAAAAAAAAAAGAACACAAGCCTTTAAAAAAAACTTTATTATATTCAAAGGTAGGAAAACAAAATTAATTTTTTTTTAAAAACTCTTGTTGTATAGCCATGAACAACTATACATACACATATGCAGATGTATGCAGAATCATAACGACGACACTATAAAGACGAGCGACACTTTATTTGAAAGGGTTCGAAAGGGTTACTAAAGGTTTTACTGTGAGAGGGAGTTGGAGACCGAACAGAACTACAGCATATTGACCCCAACTCTTATGGCCATAGCTGCGTTTTTTCCCGTTCGCCTGAGCTGCTCAACCGGAGGCCTGGGGGCCCAGCCTCTCTGGGTGCTGGTTCTCTCTACCGCACCTTATCTCTAACTGATTGAACTTCCTGTGCACCGAGTTATATGATAGTTCGTCGTCCACCTTCTTCTCGTGGGCGTCACAAATCGCACTCATTCAACCCGTCCACGGTCAAGGTTATATTCTGATATTCCTCGACCGGATGTACCTGTTATTTACACAGGTGCATTTCCTATTTTGACAGCCCGGTCGGGTCGGTGGTCAATATCATCATCATCATCATCATATCGCGCTGGTAGCACGGATATCCCTGACCCTCTCTCGCCACTCCTCCCTATCGTTCATCACCCTAGGTAGGTCTTCAGGACAACATCCTGTATCCTCACATAGCTGCTGGATGTACGTTCGAGATGGTCGTCCTGCTTTTGCGCGGCCATGTGTGGGGATCCATAAGAGTACATCTCTTATGAGTTCATCTCTGCTTCTCCAGCAGTGTCCTGCATGTCTGGTTCGTCTAACTTGAATAGTTTTCGTGATAATATTTACCAACCCCTCCGCTCGGGCAGGATATGACACAAGGTCAATTTTTAAGCGGAGTTTAACAGGTTTGAATTCAGAGTTTTCCTTCTCCTAGACTAGTTGCCTAACCAAGGCTAAAGAACCTAGTCTGTCCTACTATTTACCCATAGCTGGGGGGAGAATAATTGGATTCATACCTTTCCCAAGGGTATTAGTGCTATGTGAAATGCAATCAGTCTCGTCCAGGATTTGAACTCGTATGGCCGTGTTCATTTCCTACGGCGATAACGACTACACCACGGGCACCTCCAAAATAGTTTTCGTGATAGGGGGCAGGTGGCCGTACAGTTGGTGTCTTGTGGGGTGTTGCTGCCAGGACTTGTTCAGGATTTCACGCAGCATTCTTGTGTAATTGCCATCTAGCTTCTTCTCCAGTCGTTTTGTTAGCGTCCATGTAGTGCATCCATATAGCAGTATCGATGTGACCACTGCCTGGAAGAAACTGCGTTTCATACAACACTTTAATTAGTAAAGTTATTAATAAATGGTACTGCTTAGGCGATATTTATGAGGTGTGATTTTGGTTAAACAAGCCAGGATTACAATTAAATGAAAAATAATTGAAAAAAAAGAACATAAGCCTTTAAAAAACTTTATTATATTCAAAGGTAGGAAAACAAAATAAAAATTTAAAAAAAACAACTTTTAAACGATGTTTTTTAGTAAAAAAAAAAAAAGAAAGAAGTGCGCCTTATATTCCGTCAAATGCAGTAACTGACTTCCCACCAAGTCAGAATGCGACACAAGGTGATTTTATGGCGGGGAGCCACGAATGAATCTGATCCAAAAAGTAAGTTGGAATAGTCGAGCTATCCGGCTGATGCGTTTGAGGAATTTAAGGAATTATTTTTTGTGAATTTAAAGGTTTGCCTTGTTTGTCTGTGTTCAGCTGATGGTGCAACGAGGAGGAGGCATAACGCGCTGCTAAAGCTAGAGACCTTAGCAAACACATGAGCTCCCACTGGCAGCCGTGAGAAAGAGTTCCTCTTTGGTGCGAGGAAGCCCCGATTTTTAGGTATGCATCGATTTCGCTTCCAGTAAGTGTCCTCTTGGGTGATTGTTATTTTTGTATTTATTTATTTTATTTCGTGTATATTTTATTTTTCACGTTGCCTGTTTTGTTTTGTTTTTTTCACGTTGCCTGTTTTTTTTTTTTTGTTTTTTTTTTTGTTTTTCTTTCACGTTGCCTTTTTTTATTTCAACGAATTCGTTGGGAATATCGGATATGCTTGAAAACCCTTAAAAACTAATGAATATTTGAAATAGATATGTAGATGATTTGTAGTGGATTTAATATTCTTTCTCCGTACAGAATAAATACAATGCATTGTAGGATTTGTAGGGACCGGAAGAACGGATATACGTGAGACAAAAAAGGAGAGACTTTAATCTGACCCTGGCATATGGTGGTCGGACATTTTGACTGGTATACTCAAAGTTCAAAACTGTTCTTTTCCAAGTCAATAGACGCATATCTCTGCCCGTTGTTAATAAACCTTATAGTTTTGTTGTACACCAACAAGTCCGTCTCTTTTCAGCTTTGTTTTCATATTTTCTTTTTTCATAAAAGCATTAAAATATTCAAGAAGTGTAGTGTTCTATGGAGTCGTTTTCAATGCTACATAAGTTTTGTCAGAGACGAAAATGTCCCCTGTCACAGAGGACAAGAGTCTGGTCTTGTGCCAAAGCATACTGCCCGTAAGAGAAGAAATGAGACTTTTTTACATCCTTCTTATATACTGTTGTAACAATGCCATCTATCGGTCATTAACATAATTATTAGACAAACAATTTTTTAAGCTGGTTTGAATTCGGAATTTTTCTTCTCCTGAACTCGCTGTCTTATCAAGGCTATACGTTATATAACATATCACATTGATTTTCGGTTTCTTCCTAGTGACCTCGTGTGCTTTGACAAGCTGTCAAGTTGTGGTTAGTAAACAGGGTGATGGCAGTGCGTCGAGGTAGGCAGGTCCAACAGGTATGTAACCGGAAAGAGACCACATGATAACCACGCAGTCAGATTTTGACAGAGAGTCAAGGACACGCAGCCGATCAGAGGCGTCTCGGACCTCTCTGACGACACGGCTCGCAAGGAGGTGCAAGCGTTTAGACTATATAGAATATAGTCTACCCTACTATTTATCAATAACTGAGGTCGGAAAAAGAAGAGAGATTTATGCCTTTCTCAAGGGTATTAGTTCAAAATAAAATGCAAACAGCCTCGTCAAAGATTCGAACTCATGTTGCCAATTCCATTAATTATAACCATTACACTTAGCTTACCTCCACTTGTCATGACAATGTAATAAGGAACACTGATTGTTATGAAATTTTTAAAAGCACATAGATAGATAGATACCCTTGGGGAAGGTATGAATTCATCCATTCTCCGTCCAGTTATGAGTAAATAGCAAGACAGGCTAGGCTCTTTAACTATGGTATGGCAACAAGTCTAGGAGAAGTAAGACTCTAAATTCAAACCTGCGAAACTCCACTTAAAAATTGACATAGTGTCACATCCTGCCAGAGTGGAGGGGTTGGTGAGTACATGTATATATACATATATATAGCCTTGAGCTACCGAAACTATGTTATCACCCCTGGTTGGCGGCTGATGAGGGCAGGGTATCGCACGTGCTTTCACACGTTGTATGATGAAAAAGAATATATATGTGTATATATTTTTTCAAGAAAAAAAAAACAATATTCGGTCACATTAGGATAATAAATTTATTTCCATTCTGTTAAGAGCATTTATATGAATCAAAACTCCAAAAAGGATTGTAACAGAACTGCATTATATCCAACAAGAAAATAAAATACAACCAGACAGGAGAGAGAAAAAGAGAAAGGAAAGAGAGGGAGGAATGAAGACCATTTCACCTATGCACTAGCCTTGTGGCATATAAGGCGAGTTCCGGTCACTTCCTGTTTCAGATTAAAACAAAGACAAAATAACAGCTACAGTAAAGTTGGCGATTGTAGTCGAGCGAGACCAGAAAATTTGTAAAAATTGATATTAGGTAGAAACTGGGTGCAAATTTTTAGTATTAAGAATAGTCGCAAATGACTAATATTGTTGTATTTTGGCCTTCGACCCGGCCAAAAATGCCATTCCAAGGTGATGCACCGGAAGGAAGTGACACATTCTAATGGCAGTTATGAGAGGAAATCGCGTGGGCGGAAATCGGCTGATGAAATGGGACGAGGTAAAATATTCCCATAGTACACTCATAGACTGATGCACCGGAAGAGAGTGCCCTGTAAACTGCATGACAGTTATTATATAACTCAGTCAAGACAGAAGTCAGAGAGTTCCAGTTAGAGCTGGAGGCGGAGTTATAGACGAGGTGTGGTAGAGAAAGCCACATCCGGCCGAAAGGGCCCTCAGGAACCCCGATGGAGTTTGGGGACCAGAGAAGTTACTGATAAGATGCAGTAAAGAAAGCCATCACCCAGCAGAGTGGGTCCCAGGGCCTCCGGTTAAGCATCAAGAGAACGAGAAAGACACAACACTGACGGCCATAAGAGTGGGGTCAAAATATTGCAGTTCTGTTCGGTCTCCAGCTCCCTCTCACATGCAAACCTTGAGTAACCTTTTCGAACCCTTACAATAAAGTGAGAGGTACAAATATTTTTATAAAGAAGTCTTCCTGCGTCTTTATCATTGCGTCGGTATGTATCCAGTATATATATATATATATATATATATATATATATATATATATATATATATATATATTTCTGCATGAATCAGCAGATCACAATACAACAATATTAGTTACCTGAAACCAAAAAAAAAAAAATCAAACAATCTCTCTTCAATGGTAACAGAAAAACAACAAGAACAATCTTCGAATGCACTACAATAATAAGTAAAGTTAGTGACCCGAAGGCTCCCTTTTCAATAGGTACTACACCGAGGGGGAGACTAGGGCACTACTCCTTTCCCTGAATCGCTCTGCTTTACCCTCGATACATACCTTATGTTACTGAGTGTTAAGCAAGAAGGTATCATATACCATTTTTAAAGTCTTTGGTATGACGCGACCCGGGATTGAACCCAGGTCGCCCGGACCATTAGGCGAACGCTCTACCCACAAGGCCAATGAACCGGCTCAAACATTTACAACAAAATTATTAATTTTAAATCTAGTATGTCTTTTTTTCTTTGAAAAGTACCAAAAAACCATATCGGTAATGATAAGACTTATTTATCTAAGTTCTCTGAATTGCTCCCTATTCTGCATTAACTGGATTGAAGAATATATATATATATATATATATATATATATATATATATATATATATATATATATATATATATTATAATTAAGTTAGCGTCCCATACGTTTAGTCAGCGTCTAACTAAACGTATAGAGAAAAAGCTGAACGGCAACTACACAAGAATGCAGCGAGCAATTTTGAACAAGTCCTGGAGGTAACACCCCAGAAGGCACCAAATGTAAGACCACCTACCACCCATTACGAAAACTATCAAAGTTAGACGAACTAGACATGGAGGACATTGCTGGAGAAGCAGGGACGAGTTCATAAGTGATGTTCTCCGATGGACCCCCTCATAGGGCCGAGCAAAAGCAGGACAACCAGCTCGAACCTATATACAGCAGCTCTGTGATGATACGGGATGTAGCCCTGAGGACCTACCAAAAGCGATGAACGATAGGGAGGAGTGGCGAGAGAGGGTCAGGGATATCTGTGCAAGCGGCACGAGATGATGATGATGATGATAATTAAATTTACTGATAAAACCATTTTAAAATCAGTAAAATTATATCAATGAAATAAAATAGAATAGTACACACACACATATTCAAACAAGCTCTCAAGAAGATTAGCCATAGGAAATACAGTCATAAGTTTTTACCTGTTTTATCTCATTATATATATATATACATATATATACATATATCATAAATATATATATATATATATATATATATATATATATATATATATATACTTTAAGAAAAAACAACGAAGCCAATCACAAAGGATTATAAATTTATTTCCATCCTGTTACGCATTTTTGAAATTTCTAAAAACACGAAAAAAAATTAACAGGACTTCTTGAGATCTTTTTGATAAAAAAAAACTAGAATAGACACATAAGAGTGGGAGGGGATAGAAGAGTGGGAGGGGATAGAGGAGGGGTGAAGACTTACCTCTTCATTAAGCCCATTTCCGTTTTAAATTTTAATTTCGGTTAGCAATGTAGTAAATTTATTTATTTTTTTTGTTTTTTGTTTTTTTCTTAAAGAATTTATTGCTCTGTATTATTGGCACATTGAGCTCTTTACCAGGAAAATTTAAATAGTCATTCATGAATAATTTCTTGTCCTGATGGAATTACTCCCAACTCCGGTTTAACTGGACCAAGAATACTATATATACATATATATTTAATTCATGGAATATAGACTGCAACCCTGGGTTTCATGGAGTTTTCTGCAAAACAACAATCATCAAGCAGTTAAGAAGATGGAATTATTATATAATAGCTCTATCGTAGATATTGAGCACTCTCCATATTATATTGTGCTTGGTTCGACACATACCCACAAAGTGATTCAGTGACAACCAACACCCTTATAATATATATATATATATATATATATATATATATATATATATATATATAGTCTCTCTCTCTATATATATATATATATATATACATATTATTTTTATTTTCATACCTATTCTATAATTCTGGTGGAGTAGGGAAAAATCCCGGATGATAAAATTTGTAAATAAAAGAAATATTACATAACTGATATCTGGGGCAGAAGTTCAATAAATAAAAGAAGAAAAGACTAAAAACATTCGTACTGCTTAAAAATAATCAACCAGCACCGAATTGCCTAGTCGAAAGAAAAAAATACTCACAGAATAAGAATACTCAGCTCAATACACTAGGTAGAACTAAATTTGAATATCTAAAGAGTCAGATTTATTTCGAGTTTTTCCTTGATATATATATATATATATATATATATATATTTATTTATTTACTAACTTATTAACTAACAGCATTTACGGTGACAAAGAAAAAGAAATAACCCCGCCAGAATTCGGATATAACAATATATCACGAATCACTGCCCAGGGAAAAAAGAAAAAAGTTTTCGGAAGAAAAAAAAGAAAAGGCCAACCTTGTCACACCAATTGAAAAATCAAGAGATAAGCAATCAGTTGGTCAAAGGAACAAAAACCCACCGCAAAATGCTGCGAAGCTACAATTACAAAGAGTGCTCCATACTAGGTAGAGCAAAATAGTTACAAAAATTAATTCGTGAGTCAGGAACTATCCTACTACAGTTTCGCCTAAACGGCTACTCATGGTATCTAATTCCGACTATATATATATATATATATACGTGGTGAATTCAATAAGTTTCCAGACTTTTTATGTACAGACATTTAAAATTGTCGTAGACTCTTAAAAATTCAGTATCTTATTGCTATATATCTTTTGAGATGACTGACCAGTTTTTATGATTTCAGCTTCAAATGAACAGTTACAGCAGCAATTGGAATACACCCTACTAAAGCCTGATTGTCACAGCTGGTGAATTTCAAAAATGCAATGACACTTAGAAGAACGATATGCAATAAAATTCTGTTTTAAACTTGTAAAAAAATGCCACAGAAACGTATGGAATGCTTCAGACTGCTTTTTGACCATATTGCATGAATCAAGCATCAGTTTTTGAGTGCCATAAGAGATTCAAGGCAGGGAGTCTGTGAGGGATGATGAGAGGTGTGGGAGGAGTAAGGAAGTCAGAACACCTGAGTTGATTGGCCAAAGGGTTAGGCTTAGGCTTAGGGTTACTATGTTGAGGTTTTAAGGGAGTTCAGGAAGAGATTCTGTCGGAAGAGGCCAGCACTCTTCAAATCGGGTCTGTGGCATTTCCACAAGAAAAATGCACCAGTTCACAACTCCATCCTTGTCGCAGACTATTTGACCAAGATGGGCATCAAGACAGTTCCTCACTATCCCTATACTACAAACATTGCTCTCTGTGACTTTTGGTTATTGCCTAAGCTCAGAAGCTGTCGCTATGAGAGAATTGAGGAGATGAAAGAGGCTGTGATGAAGGTCATTGACATGCTCACACAAGAGGACTTCCATGGGGCCTTGCAAACGTTGTTGGAACGGTACAACAAATGTATTGCAGCCGGAGGAGAGTACTTCGAAGGGGACTAGAGTTTCATGTGTGTACTATCAATAAAAGTGCCCCTACGAAAAAAGTCTGGAAACTTATTAAATGATCCTCGTATATCGCCGGGAAAAACTGGAAACAAATCCAATAGTATGTCAATATATATATAGATAGATATAATTCGACATAGTAAGAAATAATTCTCAACAATGAATGTATATTTGTCCTTAGAATATGATGTAGCTGACTTAAAACAAAGGAATGGATTCTAGAGCGAGGCTAACACATGATAAAATCTTTCTGCCTATTAAACTCAATTGTCTTAGAATGCAATGATTAATATCTTTGCATCAGATTTATTTGTATGTAAATTCTCCACTCTTATCCTAAGATTTAAACACTTCCTCATGGTGTAACGGCTAGTAAGTTAGGCTTGCACAACATTGTTTGCTAGCTTAGTTCTCACAGGCTGACCTGATCGAGCTTAGAAAATGACCTCTTGCATCTAGGGCTGTCTCCTTTATGTAAAACACAGGATAAGTTGGGTTTTTTTTTTACAATATATGTTAGAATGTTTTCTTTGTTTAACGTTTTTTATTATAGCCCATGACCTGTTTTATTATTAATGAAGCCATACATTTTTGCTTGAAGTAACGGATAAAAAAAAACATTCCTTGATTTTGCCAAATCTTTTCATAACCATAATAACTTCAGTAATGGCAAACCACATGAACAGGGGAATTCACCACTGTGTTTTCATAAACAATCAGAAAAACCTCTTACCATAATGTAATTAGTATAATCAAGATTGACAACAATTAAAAAGCATTTTTCTTCTCAGATAAATTTATGAATTGTGTGTCATTTTTGCTTTAATGGTTTCTATGTTCATCTGTCTGAAAGTAAAGTTAAGCAATTCTAAGAGTGGTTAGTTTGTAATTGGTGACTAATGGATACTTTGTAGTTTGCAAGATAATACAACAAGTGTCCTGTATATGAGGTTCCAGTGATGCTAGAACTTTGGGGAATGCGGAGTACCCCTTTATTTCCATCGCTCCCAGGTCCACTAAAAACCGGAGTGGTAGCACCTGATAAGGGTCCTATCTCTGGGTTAAATAGAACTAAACGGTGGTTGGCGTTTGCTAAACTGAATTGTGTAAAATAGAACTGTTTTGACATTAAAACTGCGAGCTAATGCTACACTGAATTGCTCGAAATAGAACTGTTTTGACATCTAAACTGTGTACTTATGCTAAACTGATTTATCTGAAATAAAACTGTTTTGACATTTACTCTGTGTATTGCCCAGTCGGTTGGGGCTGTAGAATACACTGACTGCTTCTCTGCAGAGGGGTACCCCCCACCAACGAGTGTCCTAGATATGACACTAAGCAATCTGATGGTGAGGTTCCAGTAATACTGGAGCTTTGGGGGATTCAGAGTACCCCTTTATTGCCATCGCTCCCAGGTCCACTCTGACCCGGAGTGGTAGCACCTGAAAGGGCCCTATTTATGAGTTAAATAGAACTAACGGCATACTTATACTAAACTGAATTGTTTGATTAAACTGAATAGCTTGAAATAGAAATGTTCTTGACAATTAAACTGTGCTTACATTTAAACTGCGTGCTTATGCTAAACTGAATTATTTGAAATGCAACTGGGTTTTTTTTGTATTGAAACTGTACTTACACTAAACTGATTTGTTTAATGTAGAACTGTTTTGACATTTAACTGCGTGTAAACGAAATATGTACTTATGAAATATGTTTTATGGCATATCAACATTTGTAGGTTATTTAACGCCAAATCCATTTTTATGTAAATAATCTGTTCTATTTAAAACAATTCATTTTAGCATAAGTACACAGTTTAATTGTCAAAAACATTTCTATTTCAAACAATTCAAGAAGTTATATGTAACAATTCAGTTAAGTGTAAATACAGTTTTAATGTCGAAAAACAGTTCAATTTCAAATAATTCAGTTAAGCATAAGCACGCAGTTTAAATGTAAGTACGGTTTAATTGTCAAAAATATTTCTATTTCAAGCTATTCAGTTTACTCAAACAATTCATTTTTGCATAAGTATGCTGTTTGTTCTATTTAACCTATGGATAGGGCCCTATCAGGTGCTACCACTCCGGGCCAGACTGGACCTGGGAGCGATGGCAATGAAGCGGTGCTCCACATTCCCCAAAGTCCCAGCATTACTGGAACCTCACCATCAGATTGTTTAGTGTCATATCCAAGACACCCGTTAGGGGGGGTCTTACCCCTCTGCAGAGGTGCAGTCAGTGTATTTTACAGCCCCAGCTGACTGGGCAAGGTCAGTTTTAATTAGAGGCTGGTAGTTTGCAAGTGTTTCTCAACCACTATATTATGCTATTTGTTGTGCACCCCACCAAACGGGCAAGTACGACACAAGACTTTTTTAAGATGGACCTGGGCGCAGGGCTGTAGTCCAGATATACTCGGTGGCTCCAAAAATGCCTCCGATCCCGTTGGCATTCCTCTAAAAAGGGGCACCTCAACCATCAGGCGATAAACCTGCTTTACTCCACTTGAAAATTGACCTTGTGTCACATCTCGCTCGTAACAAAGTGGGTAGGTAAATATATGCATACATCAAATAATCAATAAAGTTAAGCAATGCGCAGTCAAGTCAGTCCTGAATTGGTAACTAATTGGTACTTGTACTTTTCTATATAATACAACTTTTTTTACAACAGCTTATATACACTATAAAATCAATAAATTTTGGCAATGCTCAATCAAATCAGTCCTTCATTAGTAATTCATGGGTTCTTTACAACACAACTCTCTTTGAAATCAATAAAGTTGAGGTTTGGTTTGGCTTTATGGCATATCAAGGATTGTGGGTCATTTAATGCCAAATCCATTTTTAGGCATATAAGCAATTCTATTTCAAACAATCCAGTTTAGCATAAGTACACTTTTTAGTTCTATTTGACCCATAGATAGGACCCTACCAGGTGCTACCACTCCGGGCCAAAGTGGACCTGGGAGCAAACGCGATAAAGGAGTACTCCACATTCCCCAAAGCTCCAGCATTACTGGAGACTCATCATCAGATTGTTTAGTGTTATATCCAGGACACTCATTAAGGGAGTCTTGCCCCTCTGCAAAGATGCAGTTGGTGTATTATCTAACCCTAGCCGATTGGGCTCAATAAAATCAAGCAATGCTCAGTCAAGTTTCTCCTGAATGGGTAGTTAATGGCTACTGTCTACTTTTCTATATAATTCAACATTTTTGCAACATCTTATATACACAATAAAATCAATAAAGTTAAGCATATCTTAGTGTAATTGGTATTTGGTTGGGTAATCGATGGGTGTTGTAGATTTTACTAAATACTAGGGTGAGTCAAAGGTTTTGCAATATCTTGATAACAAGAGGTAATTGGCATAATGGTTAGAGTGTTGACCAATGGCCCGGGAGACCTGGGTTCAATCCCAACTCGAATCATACGAAAGACTCAAAAAATGGTACTTGATGCTACCTTGCTTAACACTCAGCATTATAAGGTCAGGATCAAGGGTAAAGTGGAGCAATCCAGGGAAAGGAGTAGCGCACTCCTCTACACCTTGGTGTAGTTGGTATCGAAAATGGAGCCTTTGGGTCCCCCTCGACTACGGTCGCCAACTTTACTTACAAATGAGCTCTCAATGCCAAGGTCATGAAAGGGACAAATTGAACTGGGCTGTGAGAGGTTGAATTCACCTGATAATCTCTTATTGCTACTCGCCTCTGTGCCTCGAAGTTAGAACCCACAGTTTTTGGCCTACTTGACCTAGCCTGATTCTCAAGGTTCTTGCAATCAGAAAGACATTTCTTGAACCATATGGTAACTGTGCAACGATCCAATTCGCCTTCACCTTTCACAAAACAAATGTTTTTTGATTGCTTATCCACTGACATATGAGGAGGTACCCACGGTGTAATGTCGTTGGAAATGGACATGGCGATACGAGTTCAAATCTTAGACGAGGCTCTTTGTATTTCACATAGCACTAAAACTCTTGGGAAGGATTTTAATCCAATTATTCTCCTTCCAGCTATGGTCAAATAGTTGGGCAGACTGGGCTCTTTAACCTTGGTATGACAACAGGTCTAGGAAAAGAAAAACTCTAAATCAAACCTGTTAAACTCTGCTTAAAAATTGACCTTGTGTCACATCCTGTCAGTGCGGACGGATATTAAATAGATATACAAGATTGTTCGAATTTCTAAATCACAATTCCCCAAATTAGATTACATTACATCTATGGAGCTTTCAAATCATGCATAAAGTGAAGCAATGCAAAATGTGTAAGCGTACCAACTACCGCAATACAACCAAACCCAATACTACAACAATACTACCAAACGTGAATTTCTATGGTCATGTAATACACATGCCACAAATATCAAAATATTACAAAACTTTTCATTTACCTTAGTGCTGCAACTCCTTCGCAAAAGTCATGCATGCTATATCAATGTTGACAAATAACTTTTTTTGGCCAAAACCAAACAAATTTAGGGATATAATTACTCCGAAACTTTGAAAAATATTTTACTTTGAAAATAATGGGAATTAGAAGCATTTTATTTTTCAATAAAATTGATGAACACCTAAAAGGAAGTGTCAGTTTTAATTAGAGGCTGCTTGTTTGCATGTGTTCCTCAACCATTGGTAACGTGACCCACCAAATGGGCAAGTACGACACAAGGCCTTTTTAAGGTTGGTCCAGTCACAGGACTGTAGCCCAGACATACCCAGTGGCTCCAAAAATGCCTCGGGTCCCGTTAGCATTCCCCTAAAAAGGGGCACCTCAAGCGTTAGGCGATAAAACTAGCCACCTCTAAGGAGGGTTAGAACTTGGAGAGACGGCCTCCTGAGACTCGTAGAGGAGAAGAATCGGCCTCGTGATGTCAATGCTTAGCTTCCCTGGCACCCAAATCAGGCAGCCTCGACCAAGTAACCGCCGTCGTCAGTGACAGTCAGCAAATTACCCTCTGCATTACATAATAAATAAAATTAAGTGAAATACAGTCTAGCCAGCTATTGATTAGGTAGACAATGGATGTCGTAGACTTTGTTACTGCATTGAACAAAAGAAAAAAAAAACACAGGTCAAGAAAAAAAATTTAACTAGTTTTCTTGTCGTCGCAAATTTTAATGAAACTTCTTCAATGGCTAGGATCAGAAGTTCCCAACCGATTTGGGGCCATACCCGACTTTGGTATTTCTAAAATTCTGATACTACCCCGCCCGTAGTATTTGATTCGAATATGTTCAGAATTCTACTGCAATTCACGTGAAAGAACTTAAAAGGCCATAAACTTGGTCTCTAAACAAGCCCCCACCAAAACATGACCATGCCCCACCGGTGTGGCATATGCATCATGTTGGGAATTACTGGTTTAGACACATAAAGGGAGTGATTATTTTCCTTGATTATTGTCAATTTTCAATAAGTTGGGAAAAGTTATCATTTTCAAAATAGAAAATTCTCAGAAATCCCGGAGGTTGTCCTCGTGGCGTAATCGTTAAAGCGATGGGCCCTCGGAATCGTAGTATGCGAGTTCTAAATTCAGTCGCGGTATTATGTTCACTTTCGGGCAAATACCGTGGGGAAAGGTATGAACCTCCTTATCCTCCCAGCTATGGGTTAAATAGTATCACTACTGTTCTTCTTAGACAGCTGGCTTAGGCATTAAATAACCAACAAAGGTTGATACGCCATTTAAACAAAGAACCCAAACTCAGAAATACCAAAAAATTAGAATTTTCTTTATTTTGATTTGTGTTGAGGTATCATCCCGATTTTCAATACACAATGGACTCTTCCAATAAGGATATAATATTTGAATGTAATCCACTCTGTGAGTGGGTAGCAAGAGCTGCACTGGCAACATTGTATTACTTGTTTTACAGTAATATTCTTTATTCTTCTCTCTTAATACATGTTTGTCTAACCTATTTTACGCCCTGTTCCAAGAACATAACAATTTGATATACCAATTAATGATTAGTCTTTTGCTAATGGTTAATAAGCAGTTGTCTAAGTTTGAAAAAGGTCAAATTGTGGCATACAATTATTGTGGACTTCACAAGATATTTGTATTTGCCATCATTAATTAAGTGATGCTTTCCTCAAAAATTCAAAGAGATCTGGAAATTATCACAATAAAGGGTTCGGTTGGTTTGGTTTTATGGCATATCAACCGTTATAGGTCATTTAACGCCAAATCCATTTTTATGCAAATAATCAGTTCTATTTCAAACAATTCAGTTTAGCATGAGTACACAGTTTACTTGTGAAAAACATTTCTATTTCAAGCCATTCAGTTTAGTTAAGTAGTTCTAATTCAGCTAATTCAGTTTAGTATGTAGTATCACCTCCCTTACTAAGGTCAGTAAATGGGCAGTCAATACCACCTTAACAGAAATCTTGGTCCTTACTTCCACCTCGGCCAAGGAATGCTATCCCAGAATCCATCGCCTCTCACTCTTCTCTCTTCCCTTCTCTCTCCTTTTCTCTCTCGCTTTTCCCTCTCCCTCTGGCCAATCAGCGGAGATAGTAGCAGTTGCCGAAGACGACCCGAGAAGAGAAGAGGAAGCAGTTGCTGAAGAGATTCCAAACACTAAACACACGTGTTGACCGCCGGACATTTTTTAGCCAACACGTGGCGTTGTATACGAAGAATAAAATTCCTATTTTAAAGTTAATATTTGTACTTCTCATTTATTATCTCAAATAACATAATCCAAGTACATATATTACAAGTATAAGTACAGATTTTGTTTACACACAGTTAAATGTCAAAACAATTCTATGATAAACAATTCAGTTTAGTGTAAATACAGTTTCAATGTCAAAAAACTGTTCTATTTCAAATAATTCAGTTTAGCATAAGCATGCAGTTTAAATGTAAGTACGGTTTCAGTTTAGCATAAGTATGCCGTTCTATTTAACCCATAGATAGGGCCCTATCAGGTGCTACCATGCCAGGCAAGAGTGGACCTGGGAGCAATGGCAATGAAGGGGTGCTCCACATTCCCCAAAGTCCCAGCATTACTGGAATCTCATCATCAGATTGTTTAGTGTCATATCCAGGATACTCGTGAGGGGGGTCTTAACCTTCTGTAGAGGTGCAGCCAGTGTATTCTACAGCCCCAGCCGACTGGTCAACACAATAAAGAGAAAACTAAGCCTTTTCAATTTATTTCAAGAATAAGCAATAGGAAAACAACTCTTTCTACTCAGAAACAAGAAAAAGTACAAATTTTGCTGTGTTGTGTAATAGAAAAGAAAAGGATTGTCATTGGTCAATAAAAATTACTTACTGAATAATATTATAATTTCATTGTCAACTCTGATCGAGAGCTGAAGTACCCGTTCAAGACCCATCTATGGACAAAATAAATCTTTGTGAGATAATATTTATCAGCTCTTAAAACATTGACATTAAAACTAAGTATGTTGTAGTTATCAGTTTAAATGACTGTGAACTTTATTAATACGTTAGCTCTTAAAACGTTGATATTGCAACTAAGTATGAAGTGTTTACCTATTTAAAATAATTGTGAAAATAGATCTTTATCTATAACGAATTGACATGATATAAAACCAACCAAATGGGTAAATAGTAGGGCAAACTAGGTTCTTCAGCCTTGGTGAGGCAACTAGTCTAGGAGAAGGAATACTCTGAATTTAAACCTGTTAAACTCCGCTTAAAAATTGACCTTGTGTCATATTCTGCCCGAGAGGAGGGGTAAAAAGGAAGTGCCCATGGTGTAATGGTTATCATCATTGGAAATGGACACGGCAACACGAGTTCAAATCCTGAACGAGACTGATTGCATTTCACATAGCACTAATACCCTTGGGAAAGGTATAAATCCAATTATTCTCCCTCCAGCTTTGGGTAAATAGTAGGGCAGACTAAATTCTTCAGCCTTGGTGAGGCAACTAGTCTTGGAGAAGGAATACTCTGAATTCAAACCTGTTAAACTCCAGTTAAAAACTGACCTTATGTCATATCCTGCCCAAGCGGAGGGGTGGGGTAAATATGGTAAAACCAACCAACAAACCAACCATATTTGTTACATATTGACCTTTGACAGGACAGTTAGTTGTGAATTTCAAAACAGGATGTGCATCTGTGTCTTAAGGTAAACAAAGGAATGCAGAAGTAAATTGTGTCGGAAGGGTGTTTATTTGTCCAAAAATGTATAACAACAGACGTTTTCAAGCAGTCGTCGGTCAGTCCGTCAGAAGTCAGATAGCAGAGCACAGACACTAGACATCACTGCATTTTGGGCACTAGCCCAGAAGGAGACTAGACAGCTCCTGGTTGAGAGTTGGTCTCGTACCAGTCTCGTGAAAGAAGTACAAGAAGGATCAAAGATGATTGGATGTTTTAAGTCAGCCCTGGGCCAGCCTTGTAGAGGCAAAGAGAAGAAGTAGAGCTCTCTGAATATGTAACCAGATGAAAATCTTAGCTATTCTCGACTTTCTTTGTCACACAACCATTTGTCAGAATTTCCTAATAAACAAGAGAGATTATATTTTCATAAATAAGTGTTGTCACTTTCTCCCCCAATATACAACGTATTATTTTTTGCTATTCTTTTTTCTTTTCTTTTTTTTTCACTCTATTTTGTTTCTTCATTACGTTTTACGTCATTTATATAATTTTAAAAAAATGAGTTTTCGATTTGTTTTATTTTTGTTTTGAGATTTGTTTTTGTTTTTTTTGGGGGGCGGGGTGCTTTTTATTCAATTTAATCTAATTTATTTCATCTATTTTGAATTTGAAAATTTAATTTTCTAAATAATTGTTAAAGTTTGATTTATTTACTCAATATAAATTTGATTTAATTTTAAACTCATTCCTCATATTTATGATTGCTTAATTTTTTTAACATTTTTTAAATTCTAACTGAAACTTCACTTGTATTTCCCTCCGTTTTTTTTCCCCTTATTTAATCAATCATTTTAATAATTTTCTCTTTTAACCTCTTCAATCATAATCTATTATTTGGTTTGTTGTTTTATTTTAACAACCTTCCAGTAAATTCCACAGAACATTGATAAGAAAAATATGTTACATTATTTCAAAATATTCTAATCTTTTAATAAGGATTTAAATTTTAAATAATGACCTGTGTCTTGTATCAAGGAAACGTCAAATCTAAAAGACACATGAAAATTTTGGAAAAATCTCAAAAATGAAAATAAAAAGGAACTTGTCGGAAAATTTGGCAGCACACAAAGAAAAATTATTACTGCAAAAATTTCAATCATTCTATTTGACATTTTCTGGTGTATGTATCGATCCAGCCCCTCCACCATGGTCAGGATGTGACACAAGGTTCATTTTTAAACAGGGTAAAGCTGGTTTGAATTTATAATTTTCCTTCTTCTAGACTGGTCGCCAAATCAAGGCCAAAGAATTCCTGTCTGCCATAAAAGTTACCTGACCTTTTCACTCTGGTCAGGTCAATTTTTTAGCAGAGTGCAGCTAGTTTGAATTCAAAGTGTTCCTTCTGGATTGGTCGAAAACCTAAGGCAAGAGAACCCAGTCTGCACTAATACTTCCAAGAACTAGGGAGAATAACCAATGGGTTCATGCCTTTCCCAAGAGCATTTGCAGGAAGTGAAATAAAAAATAGCCTCATTCAGGAATTGAACTTGGCATGCTGGTTCCATTTCAATCTTCAACTAAAGTGAAGACATTTCATAATTCTGAGAAATGTCGTTATGATTTTAAGAATTGTTTGGACTTGTGGAATCATTTTTTAAATGCTTTTTGTCTTGTAACTACATTTCAGTCTATTAATTCTGGACTCATCTTCAGGAATTCAACTGTATAGAAGACTCGTTTTATAATTTCAAGTAGAGATATTATCATTTCAAGATTTGTTGTCCGTTAAACTTCTAATTGTTTCACCTTTGTTGTATCCACATTTCACCAGATTAATTTTATAGCCGACTTAGGGTTAATCCTTGGGGGCGAGGCTTAGAATATATCAACTTCATCCACTGCAGAGGGGTGAGATGCCATCAAAAACATGTCCTGATTTTGTGGTAAGGCTCCAGTTACAATGCTCTGGGGAATGTGGAGTACTCCTTCATTACCATTACTCCCAAGTCCACTCTAACTAGGAATAGTAGTACCTGTAAGGATCAATCTATGGGTCAAATAGATCTGTTTGAAAATTATTAGTATTGGATAGGAATACTTAAAAATTGTATGAAAGTAAATGGTTATTTTTATTAAATAGGAATGGTTACTTGAAACCTTATAATCGTGGTTTGGTTTGGTTTGGTTTTATAGCACATCAATCATTGAAGGTTATTAATGGCAAATCTATTTTTAAACATTTATAAACAGTTCTATTTCAAACAATTCAGTTTATACAGAGAGTTTTTAGTTTACACACAGTTAAATGTCAAAACAGTTCTATTTCAAACAATTCAGTTTAGCATAAGTACAGTATCAATTTCAAAAACAGTTCTATTTCAAACAATTCAGTTTAGCATAAGTACACAGTTTAAATATTAAAACAGTCCTATTACAAGCAATTCAGTTTAGCATAAGCACACAATTTAGTTCTATTTGACCCATAGATAGGACCCTATCAGGTGCTACCACTCTGGGCCAGAGTGGACCTGGGAAGGATGGAAATGAAGGGGTACTCCACATTCCCTAAATCTCCAGCATTATTAGAACCTCACCATCAGCTGGTTTAGTGTCATATCTAGGACAGTCGTTGAGAGGGGTCTTACCCCTCTGCAGAGAAGCAGTCGGTGTGTTCTACGGCCCCAGCTGACTGGGCAATACACTGAGTTAAATGTAAAAATGTTTTATTTCAAACAATTCAATTTAGCATAAGTACAAATTTCAAATGTCAAAACAGTTCTATTTCGAGCAATTTAGCATAGATCTATTTCAACCATAGATAGGACCCTACCAAGTGCTACCACTCCAGGCCAGAATGAATGTGGGAGTGATAGCAATAAAGGGGTCATATTTACCAACGCCTCCGCTCGGGCAGGATATGACACAAGGTCAGTTTTTAAGTTTAACAGGTTTGAATTCAGATTGGTTTTGGTTTGGTTGTTTTATGGTATATCAACCTTTGTAGGTTATTTAATGCCAAATCTATTCTCCTAGAAGAACAGTAGTGGAACTATTTAACCCATAGCTGGGAGGATAAGGGGGTTCATACCTTTCCCAAGGGTATTTGCCCGAAGGTGAACGTAATAGCGCGACTGGAGTACGAACTCGCGTACTACGATTCCGCAGTCCATCGCTTTAACCATTACACCACGAGGACACCCCCTTGAATTCAGAGTTTTCCTGAATAATAATAATAATAAAGGGGTACCCTGCATTCCACATAGCTGCAGCATTACAGGAGCTTCACCATCAAATTGTTTAGTATCATATCCAGGGTTTTCTTTAGGGGAGTCTTACTCTTCTGCCGAGATTCAGTCGGTGTATTCTACTGCCCCAACCGACTGGGCAATATAATTGCGAGTAATTGTGGATAAATAATAAGTATGAATTGAGAATACTTCATATCGAATAACTGTGAGCAAACATGATTATTAAATAGAAATAGTGAATTGAAACCACATGATTGGATATAAATTATTGGTCTTCTTAATGCTTAAAACTATACAATTGCGTGCAAATTATTTGTATTGGATAAAAAAAAACTTGATATAACTGTACAAACATAAGGTTTGGTTTGGTTGGGTTTTATGGCATATCAACCTTTGCAGATTATTTAATGCCAAATCCTCTTTATACATATACATTAAATATATATGATTTACTTTGGTTGGCTTTTATGGCATATCAACCTTTAGCAGATTATTTAAGGCTAAATCCTCTTTATACATATACATTAAATATATATGATTTGGTTTGGTTGGGTTTTATGGCATATCAACCATTGTAGGTTATTTTATGCCAAATCTTCTTTATACATATATATATAATATATGATTTAATTTAGTTGGGTTTTATGGCATATCAATCATTGTAAGTTATTTAATACCAAATTCTCTTTATACATATACATTAAATATATATGATTTGGTTTGGTTGGGTTTGGTTTCATGGCATATCAACCATTGTAGGTTATTTGATGCCAAATCTTCTTTATACATATATATCAAATATATATGATTTGGTTGAGTTGGGTTTTATGGCATATCAATCATTGTAGGTTATTTAATGTAAAATTCTCTTGATGCATATATATCAAATATATACGAACTGTTAACACTTTTTGTAGATAACATTTTAAAACAATAGTGAGCTCATTATTTTGCATGTAGTTAAATGGTTAAAAGTATTGCTATGTCGTCATCACAATTTAACATCAGTCATTTGTTCACACACAGTCAGTTGTTTGCACGCATTTTAAATAGATATACATCATATGTAAGAGATTAGTTTGTTGGTAATTTCATTTTTAAATGAGTTACAACTAATTTGTTGGCCCACTACTATTGCTCTTGTTTTACACAGTTAAATGGTTTCAATTATTGCTATTTAACAATTCTATTCAATATTAATCATTAGTTCGGAATGAGTGAAGTGGTTATCTAACACTAATAATTCTATTCAACGTAACTCATTCGTTTACACACAGTCAAATGGTTCCAAGTATGTATCACTAAGAATTTAATTAAACATCAGTCCTTTGTTTACACACAGTTAAATGTTCAAACAGTTCTATTTCTAACAATTCAATTTAACATAAGTCGTTTGTTTGCACATTGTTTAAATGTCAAACAGTTATATTTGAGCCATAGATAGGACTGTTTTAGATGCTACCACTCTGGGCTAGAGTGGAGCTGGGAGCCCATGGCAATGAAGAGGTTACTCCGTGGTGTAATGGTTATCGTTGTAGGCAATGGACACAGCGACGCGAATTCAAATTCTGGACGTGACTGATTGCATTTCACATTGCACTAATACCCTTGGGAAAGGTATGAATCCAATTATTCTCCCTCCTGCTATGGGTAAATAGTAGGGTAGACTGAGCTCTTTAATCTTGCTATGGCAACCAGTCTGGGAGAAGGAAAACTCTGAATTCAAACCAGTTAAACTCTGCTTAAAATTGACCTTGTGTCATATCTTGCCCGAGCGGAGGGGTTGGTAAATATGGTTACTCCACATTTCTAAAGCTCTGACATTACTGGAACCTCACCATCGAATGGGTTTATGTCATACCCAGGAGACTTGTTGAGGGGTTTGTTAGTTTGTTTTTTGTTTGTCATTTAATGGCATACCAACCTTCTCTGGTTATCTAATGTCAAATCCATCCTTTTAGATGGACAGTAGTTGTACCGGGTGGAACGATAAAATTGTCGTCCTAAAGAAAACAACACTACAGCTATATTTTAAAACTTTTATTGAAAAAATCGATTCAGGTAACTTGATTATGTAGTAGAGCTGACATCTATTCAATGTAGCCGCATTCAGCCTCAATCTCCGCCTCGATACGGATCCGGAACTGGGAGCATGCCTTTTCCACAAGCGCCAGCGGGAGCTCGGCGAATATTCAGCGGATGGCGGCGATCAGGCTGGCTTTGGTGTTGTGGGATGTTGGTGATGTTCTCGACGAAGTAGTCGAGCGGATTCCGGTCGGGGGAGGAGGGGGCCAGTGAGAGAAGGGTACAAAGTCGTAGCACTCCTTCTGAAGCCAAGCCTGGGCCTCTTTGGACTTGTGGACCGGCGCCGAGTCCTGCTGCCACACCCAGGGTCAGCCACCAGCCACCTGTTTGTCCCAGGGGATCAGCACACTCTTCAGCACATCCAGATACACTTTGGTGTTGACTTTCAAGCCGACTTCGAAAATGTGAGGTGACATGATGTGGCCCTCACTTGAAACCACACCAAAGACCATAACCGTAGCCGGAAACATTGTTTTCATCACCCTGGGCATGTTGAACCGTCCGGATTTGCATTTTGAGGGTGCTGGCAATGGTCCTGTTATCATAACTTGGATCGGTAGAGAGCATGCGTTATACAGCGGCACATCTCCGGTCTCGCTCGTTGAACATTGAGTCACTTTCAGACATAATAGAAAGCTCCTATCGCTCTTGGTATTAGTACACAACTGGTCAACTAGTAGATGGTCTGCAACAAAAAAAGAAAACCGGTTTTCATTAAACGGAATTGGAATCATGTCTTTTCTAGGGTGACAATTTATCGTTCCACCCTGTACTATTTAACCCATAGATGGGAGGATAAGGGGTTCATGCCTTTCCCAAGAGTATTTGTATGGAGTTCTAACTCATGTACTACGACTGTAGAAATTTTATCGGTAAATGGGTTTATTGAATGGAGCGCCAACATTTCTTGGTCAATTCGGGGCCTATTTTGTATTTTCTTTCTTTTACTGCTGGTTAGCTTTTGTGTTTGGTGAAAATCTGTGTATGGCAGAGGAGCTTTAATCTGATTGGCTGGAGTCCCTGGAGCAGGGATGCTGTTGCCCCTGGCATTACCAGCCGAAATCAACCAAAATCAGTTGAAAACAAGTAGGCTTTGAATTAGGCTGCGTTTTTTCTCTTGAACTCAAATGGAGCTGAATAAAAGGAATTAAGTCCATTTGAAGGGTTTAGTGTTCCTTTCAGAATTCTTGAAGGGATTCAAAGAAGTCTTGAAAGCCAAACAGAAAAGAAAAGAAATGAGAAGAATTTAAATCCACCTGAAGGATTTTGTATTACATTCAGAATTCAAAAAGGGAATTCAAATTTAGCATAAGCTGAAAAAGAAAAGAAAAGAAAGAAAGAAGCCGAAAAAAGTAAGTTGCTACTACATAAATTTATATTTTAGATGAATTGTTTCTCTAAGAAAAAGAATTAATGACTACACAAGTCTCAAACGCCATTAATTGCTCTATTGAGAGGGAAGACGACCGACAGGGAAAGAGAAAAAGAAGAAAGAACATTATTAAAGACATTATCACGTAGAAGAAAGAAAGACAAAAAAAAGTGGCTTTTTATTAAAAGAAAAAAAAGAACATTTTTAGGGACTTGGTCTCAAAGAAAAAAAAAAAGAAAAAAGGGTGAAAAAAGGACATTTTTAGGAATTTGGTCTCTGAGAAAAAAAGGTACACGTGTGAACCCTTGTTTAGTTGGAGAGAATAAGTAGAGGCTTCTTTCCCTGGTTTGTGAGTGTAGTTGTACGTGAAAGATTTTTTATAATTTTTTTACTTCTTTTTCGTATTTATGAGTTACTTGTCATATTTGCATTGGGACACATATGCAACTAACTGAAGTGACCTTCCTTTTGTCATAATAAACTACTTTGAATTTTAAACAAGGATCTCTCCCCTCATTATTTTATTTTATTTTTGCCTTTATATTTTTTGTAATATTATTATTGTTACCAGGGTCCAATTTTGTTGACTAAATAAAATTGTGATACGATTCCGCAGTCCAGTGCTTTAACTATGGGATACACATTTTTTCTAGTCTTAAAATAAGCAATAAAAACATACTTAAGAACATTCTAGAAATTTAGGATCAAAACTGCATTAGCATTTAAGTTACATTTTTATATTTTTCAACCAATCAGTTAAAAACATAGAATAAGAACATTCTAGAAAAATAGGATCGGAAGTCAACTAACAGAAAATATTTAGGCTTTAAAATAAAATAGTAAAATACAAATCTGATTGGTCAATAAATGTCTACGCACCAAAATTTTAGGACGATTCTTTGATCCACTATTACGGTATAAATAACACACAGTTAGGGAGCCACACACACATCAAGCCTAGCCATTAAGTCAGTAAAGCAGTAGCCGATACTCTGTCCGGCAAATTCCTTTTCTTCCACAACCACAGTTCATGACCTACCTACAGATGGCCGTGAATCACATTCAAAAGAAAAAAAAAAACTTTCTTTCATCAACGCGACACGGTCGCCACAATCATAAAACACGATATGAACTTAATGTAAGTGAGAACGATTTATTTACGGACTCCGTTAACATCTAAACATACACACACGTGTAAACAAATTTATTTTCTTCTTGCCAAACCTTTTTTTTCCAAAAGGCCATTTACACATCATGTCTTTTATTTGTTTTCACATTCTGTTTTATGTAGATTAAATTGTTTGTTGTTTAATGTTCGTTATGTCCTATTCCATTTCTTTTGCGCGATTGTAAAGTTTTGTGTTGTATTTGTGGAGGAAATAATATTGGGAGCAATACCCGTAAAATACGGATGCATATCCACTGAAATAACAAAATACATACCACCTCCACATAACCATTACACCACCGAGACACCCCCTTGTTGGGCGATCGGGTCTTACCCTTCTGGAGAGATGTAGTCGGTGTATTCTACAGCTCTTGCCGACTGAGCTAGCAAACATATGATGATAGGCAAATAAAACTTGCAATTCAAATAATGCAATGGAACATTGAACATTATTTGTAGACCAACAGACGTGCTATTTAACCCACAGCTGGTGGCAGGATCGGGGAGATAAGCAAATTGTCTGTTTGTTCAAATACTTATGAGAAGCATATAGTGTGGGGAATTGTTGTTATTAGATATGTTGCTCCAACAATTTTTGGTGGCATGTTATTGAAAGGCAAATGATATAAACGACGCTGACAAAAGAACATTCACAGCAAAGCAATACAAACAGAAATACATTTATATATCAACAACTACATTGTAAAAAAAATATTACGAATGTTCAAAATATAGTTCGTCAAATATTCGTGCATGTGTGTGTGTGTGTGAGAGAGTGGTTATTATCTATGTGTATACAAGTTGACTAAATATCAACATGTTGATAAAGTATTTTACGCAAAAGTACTAATACACTGGGCTGTTATCTCTTTCTGGTTTTGCCGAAGAGTCTGAGGTTGTATGAGGGCTTTTGGCAGATGGGCAGAACAGAAGAAGAAAGAACTCGCATACTATACACGCGCCCATTGTATGTTTCTGGAGCAACGTGTCGCTAGCTGGGATTCAGCATGTAAGAGAGAATGAAAGCTGTCTCTGAAAGCCGAAATATAAGAAAGCGAGTTATTGGAAATTAAACCTTGTCACGTAGTCGGCTCCAAAAACACCGTTTATTTTGCGAGGGACAAAATCAAAGGTGCGGACGTAGTTGAGAGGATAAATCACGTGACTTCCCAGACCAAAAGGTTCACGAAACTAATATGTTTACCGATGTCCACCGTCTTTGTTTCGGGAACAAGTGGATCAGGGTCCTATTTTCTAGAATTTTCTTGTATCACTGCCATTTAAAAATATAGGAGTGTAAATCCTATAAGTGTGTGTGCATATATATAAGGAATTGTAATATATTAACGTGACCTGCGGGTGTGAATACGGCGGATGTTGTTGACAGATAGATTGATAAGACCGGTGTGATCACCGAAATGTCATCATGTCCACAGGTGCTGTGTATCAGAGGATGTTGACAGGATCATATCCGCTCAAGGATAATATCAACAAGGTGATTGCCGAAATGTCACCATGCCCACAGTTGTTATGTTGAAAACAGATGCATCCGGTCGAAGATATCGGAAAATCACCGAACAGTGGGCGTCGTTGAATTCGGTGATAGTGGCAGATGCGTACGCCCACAGAACCGGGCTTAGGCAAGTAGCCAATGGGAAGCAGACAACGTAACCAATGAAAAGCAAAGAAGTGATATGTGGGCATAACCATGGTTAACGAAAAAGAGGAATTGCAGCAGGTCACGTGAGAGTTGCAGACTATGTAAGTTCCCGAATTTCGCTTTCCCTACCAAATTTGGCTTTCCCTACCACATCTCGTCTATAACTCCGACTCCAACTGTAACTGCAACTGTCTGACTTCTGTCTTGACTGAGTTATATAATAGTTCAACGTCCACTCGGTCGCCAACTCGATTTTTGGAATCGCATGTTGGATCGTCATCAAGCGGAAATAACTGTCATGCAGTTCAGAGGTCACTCTCTTTCGGTGTGTCAGTCTATGAGAGTATCATGGGATGTTTTTACCTCGTCCCATTTCATCAGCCAATTTCCGTCCACGCGATTTCCTCTCATAACTGCCATTAGAATGTGTCATCTCCTTCCGGTGCGTCACCTTGGAATGGCATTTTTGGCCGGGTCGATGGCCAAAATACAACACTAATTTCATAGCCACAGACCATCACTTTAGCCATTACACCAAAGGACTTTCCTTCAGCCAGATAAATAATGACGTTTCTTTATAATCATTATTTTATATTTTTTGTCTATTTTCTAGCACAGATATTGTCTCATTTATTGACACATACAGTTTATGAATTACATTGTTCATTAGACAAAGAAATAATAATTCTAAAGTGCTTTTAGCGGTTTCTTTGCCGATGTTACTTTAAGTTAAAATTGATGTCATCATCATCATCATGATGTCGTGCCGCTAGCATATATTCTACAGCCCCAGCCAACTGGGCAACTAAAGTATTGGACTGCTGCCTTGAAGTTCATCATCATCATGTTGTGCCGCCAGCACAGATATCCCTGACCCTCTCTCGCCACTTCTCCCTATCGTTCATCGCTTCTGGTAGATCTTCAGGGCTACATCCCGTATCCTCACATAACTGCTAAATGTATGTTCGAGCTGGTCGTCCTGCTTTTGCCCGGCCATATGTGGGGGTCCATAGGAGTACATCGCTGATGAGCTCGTCCTTGCTTCTCCAGCAGTGTCTTGCATGTCTGGTTCGTCTAACTCGGATAGTTTTTGTGATGGGAGGCAGGTGGCCGTATAGTTGGTGCCTTGTGGGGTGTTGCTACCAGGACTTGTTTAATATTGCTCGCAACATTGTTGTGTAATTGCTGTCTAGCTTCTTCTCCAGCCGTTTAGTTTGCATATATTTGTATTTTAATGAATAAATGAACTTTAAGTAGAGAATAATTATATTTTCTTTCTACTTTGGAGTAAGTAAACAAAAATTGAATTTTTCTTTCTTTTTTTTTTTTTTTTAGATTTCTTTGTGTATTGAAACAAACGTGATTCTTTGAAATGTTTGCATAAAATAAGAGGTTATTTCCTCTTACTTTGTTACAAAATTGTCTGTAAAATTTCCTTGTACATTCATTGTTTATAGTTTATAGTAATGTCTAATTTCAAAAAGAAAATTCAATGAAAAATTTCCTTTTTAAAAGTATTAGGCATACTTCTACAGAATAGTCAATATCTCTTACGTCATAGAAAAATAATCAATTTAGTTCCAGGCGATCCCCCACGCAGGTAGACCCTACTTCCTTGTTTAAAAGGGGTAAGGGCTGGGTTTTATTTTTTAAAGATTTGCTTTAGTTTGTTTAATGGCATATCAATATTCATGGGTTATTTAATGCCAAATCAATCCTTGTAGAACAATAGTAGAGAAGATTCCCAACTATTAGTCCGAAAGCACAATTGGAATTTGAAATCACTTACTTCAAGGCCTCAGGGGCACCTCTGGTGGTGTAATGGTTAGCAAACTAGACTAGCAAACCTACACGAGTGAGTTCGAGTCTCATTGGGTGCCCCATTCATTTGGCCTTGTGCTACATCGAAGCAAAGAGCTTCGTAAATTACTACTTCAAGGCCTCAGTCCAGCATTTTAGTCAGTACGCCATTATAACTCCCCAAAAATAAATAGTGACCAAAAATAAGAGGGCATCTTATAAAGTAAAGTTTGCTCCATTTTACCCTCGATCCTTACAATGCTGAGTGAAAAGCAAGGCGGAATCAAGTGCCATTTTTGAGTCTTTGGTATGACTCGACCTGAGATTGAACCCCGTTCTTCCAGATCATTGACAAACACTCTACTCATTAGGCCAATGGCCTGACCTCTTACAAAAAATCATGAGAATGTTATTTAATAGGTTGACTAAATCTAATATAGACAAGTTGCATTCGAATTAAATTATAAGCCATGAAACGGTGGGAAAATACAGTGAGTCATCCATTTGAATGACAGACAGGGATCTCAGCAGTTACTTTGAATGAATCCACAGGGGTGATTGGTTAAAACATTTAATAACCCTTTGTGGGTTATTTAATGCCAAAGCCTTTCTTATAGAAGAACAACATTGATACTATCTATCCCAAATCTAGAAGACAAAGGAAGTTCATATCTTTCTAAAACGTATTCGTCCGAAAGTGAACATAATAACGTGACTCGAGCTTGAACTTGTTTACTTTCAGTCCGCAGTCCAGACTCCCTCCAAATGACCATTAAAAATGCTTGTTAACCAAGAATAGAGATAAAAGGCAAAGGATTTTTAGCTCAAACTTTAGAATTCTTTTTTTTTTTTTTTTTTTTTTTTTTGTAGGTTTGTCTGCAAAGAAGTTGCTATGAAATATTTTATAACGAATTCTTCAAAATTGCCATTTGATCCAAACGGACAAGTTCAAATAATGAAATTAATTACTGAGAAGGTGGCAGTTGTTTTTTTTTTTTTTTTCCTTTTTATTTATTTTTCTTTTTTTTTTTTTTCCTATATTTTTATATCTATTTCATATTCTTATATATATTTTATATTCTTATATATATATTTTATAGTTAATTGGTTTGGTTTCTTATTTTAAAGACATATCACCCTTTGGGGGTTATTTAATGCCAAAGCCATCCTGGTAGATGAACAGAATTGGTACTATTTAAGTGGATAAGGGGGCTCATACCTTTTCCAAGGATATTCATGGTAACTCTCATAAGTATTTGAACAACTTTCAAGGCTTGCTGTAATTAGGGAGTCAGGAGTTAAATTACCTGACATTGGCATGATGGTTACAGTGTTTGCCAATGGCCTGGGAGACCTGGGTTCAATCCCAGATCGAGTCAGACCAAAGACTCAAAAAATGGTACTTGATGCCTCCTTGCTTAACGCTCAGTATTATAAGGTAAGGGTAAAGTGAAGCAATCCAGGGAATGGAGCAGAACCCTCCCCTACACCACGATGTAGTGTTATATTTTGACCTTCGACCCGGCCCAAAAATACTATTCCAAGGTGATACACCGGAAGGAAGTGACACATTCCAACGGCCAGTAATCGAAAGAGATCGCGTGGGCGGATTAAGGCTTATGATATGGGACAAGGTGAAGGTCCCATTGTGCCATTACAGTCATGCACCGGAAGAGAGTAACCTCTGAACTGCATGACAGTTATTTCCGCTTGATGACGATTAAACATTCGATTTCAAAGATCCAGTAGGCGATCGTGTGGGTGTTGAGTTATTATTTAACTCAGTTGAGTTTGGGTCCCAGAGCAGTTGCCAGCAGACATCCAGACAGCTAGAGACCAGATGTGGTAGGGAAGGCCACACCCGACCGAGGGGTCCCTCGGAAAGCCCCGATGGAGTAGACCCCAACATCAGGAGAACAAGAAAGACACAACGTGACGGTCATAACAGTGGGGTCAAAATATGAAGTTTATGTTCGGTCACCAGCACCCTCTCACATGCAAACATTGAACAACCCTTTCGAACATTACAAATAAAGTGAGAGGTAAATATAATTGTAAAGAAGTCTTTTTGTGTCTTCCTTCATGCGTCTTCCTTCCTGCATCCTTATTACTGCGTGCGTCGTTTTATTCTTGCGTCTGTTATGCATCCAGTATATATATGTATGCAACAGTAGTAGCTATCGAAAAGGGAGCCTTCGGGTCACTCTCGACGAAGGTCGCCAACTTTAGTTTTACTTACTAGTTCAGCAACACTTCTAATGGCAACATGATTTCATCTTTGCAATCTCGTTGATTAATGCTGATCAAGATTTTAGAAGGATAGAAAAATGAACCTTTTTTTGTCAATTGTACAATGGTTGTTCAAAAAGTTTTAAACCTCGCCCAGTAAGAAGAGGTACAGCTGAAGGTTTTCTGTCGTGGTAACACACTACCACTACTTATAAAACAAGAAAAACTAATTTAGATTTTTGTCTTAATTTCCATGCAGGTGAGGCTCATACAAAGGTGAGAGGTATATGACAGATTTAAAATCTTTGTGAGACTTAGGACTTTTTAACGAACCTCATATCAACACCAAGAAAAATTCATTTCAAGAATTTAGCATTCAGAATTATTGATTGCAAAGAAATTTGTTTCCTGTTTTAACTTTCAAAATAAAGTGAATAGAAGCAAATTATCTGTTTTTTCGAATACTTATTAGAAGCCTATAGTGTGTGTGTGTGTGTGCATATATATATATATATATATATATATATATATATATATATATATATATTGTTACATCCTTAGGCCCCCTTTTCAGCTTGGCCTTGGAAGCTGACTTCATGTCTCTTCTGTGTACTAAGAGGGAACTTTTCCTTTCCTTTTGATCTGAGTCATTTTGAATACTATCTTGCATGGCTCATTGTTGGAGTTCTCCCAGTCCCCTTTGGGACTGGGAGAACTACCCCTTTGTTTGGCTTGTGACTACTGCTATTTTGGTCAGGTGACCCTGGTGTCTCTGGCAGTTAGAATGAATCCGGCCACCGATAGAGTGAGACCAAACCTGAACATTTCTCCTGAGACAAAACAACTAACCGGTAACATTTTTACTTGCTGTATTCAACTTTTATTCGGGTTTTGTAGAGTTTGTTTTCGCCGACCAGACTTTGAATAATCTTCTAAACTTTAATCCAAAATATATTTCATGTTGGTTATAGCCCATGTTTTTACTTTCACCCCTTCCTGCCCACATGTTACTATTTTTTTTTAACCTTTGGTATGCCTCCTCATCCCCTGTACATTCCCTGTAGATAAATTTAGGCAATTATTTCCAAACCTCTGTTTTATTTGACTATTTTGCGTACGTCTTATTTTTGTGTTATGACTGCAGGGTACGAAGTCTACCTCTAGGCACCTATCCTGAATTCTCCGTAGTTGTAAGAATATCATCATCATCATCATCATCTCGTGCTGGCAGCACGGATATCCCTGACCCTCTCTCGCCACTCCTCCCTATCGTTCATCGCCCTAGGCAGGTCTTCAGGACAACAACCTGTATCCTCACATAGCTGCTGAATGTACGTTCGTGCTGGTCATCCTGCTTTTGCGCGGCCATGTGTGGGGATCCATAAGAGTACTTCTCTTATGAGTTCATCTCTGCTTCTCCAGCAATGTCCTGCATGTCTGGTTCGCCTAACTTGAATAGTTTTCGTGATAGGGGGCAGGTGGCCGTACAGTTGGTGTCTTGTGGGGTGTTGCTGCCAGGACTTGTTGAGGATTGCACGCAGCACTCTTGTGTAATTGCCATCTAGTTTCTTCTCCAGCCGTTTTGTTAGCGTCCATGTAGTGCATCCATATAGCAGTATCGATGTGACCGCTGCCTGGAAGAAACTGCGTTTCATTTTATCGGTTAGGTCTGATTTCCATATAGTCGATAGCCTATTGATAGCTGTCCATGCTTTCGTTAACCTCGTTTCGATGTCCTTTTCGGTTGATTGGACGCTGCTTCCTAGGTACGTGAATTTGTCTACTAGTTTAAGAGGGGTTCCTTTTAGAGTGGAGATGTCCCCCGTTTGGTTATAGCACATATATTCCGTTTTGTGTGCATTAACATGGAGGCCTATGCTTGCTGCTGCTCGTTCCAAACTATGCAGAAGTGTTTCGGCTTGGTCAGGTGTATTTGCCAGTATCGCTATGTCATCGGCGTAGTCGGCGTCGGTAATTGTTGTTGCGGGGTATCTTCTGCTTCTTTTCTTCGTCAGTTCGAAGCCATTCTCTTTGATTTTGTCAATCGATGTTCTAAGTACGTAGTCTAGACAAATGATAAAGAGATACGGAGCCAGCGTGTCCCCTTGTAGTACTCCTGCTACAATGTCGAAGTATTCTGTGTCTCCATCTGGTGATCGTACTTTTACTTTAGTGTTTCTATAGAGAATCGTTATTGCCGCTACGGTTTCTTTAGGTATGCCGTACGCTAGTAGGATTTGTTCCATCTTTCCTCTGTGAATGGAGTCGAAAGCTTTGGTAAAGTCGACAAATAATAATGTCGCTTGTAGGTTCTTTGCCCGTACACCTTCAAGGATTCTGCGGATGGTTAATATTTGTGAGGTCGTGGATCTATTTCTTCGGAAGCCATTTTGGTTTTTTCTAAGTATGTTGTCGATTTTGGGTTCTATTCGGTTTCGTAGTAGGGCATTGTAGATTTTGGCAGCTATGGATGTAAGTGTTATGCCTCGGTAGTTTTTGGCTAATCCGAGGTCCCCCTTTTTAGGGAAGGGGAGTATGCATCCCTTCGTCCATCTATCTATCGGATTTTGATTGTATACTGCGTTGCAGTGTCGGAGCAGTATGTCGTCGAATTGTCTGGTCTTCCATACTTCCGGGGGAATTTCGTCCAGCCCTGCAGCTTTCCTATTTTTAATTTTTCTGAGAACCGAGTCGAGTTCTTCTTGTGTGAACGGTCCAAGTTTAATGTCTAATTGTTTGCTAATTATTGTAAGAATATATATATATATATATATATTCTTACACATACACATGCACATATATAAATAAATGCACACACTGACATACACATATGAAATGGTTTTATACTAAATAAAAGACAAGAATCAGATAATATACAACAGAAACTATTACTGATGAAGACAACGCAGATGATCTAGAGCTTCTTACAAATATGCATGTTCAAGTTGAATCTTGGTTGTATGACCTGTAGCAATGAGCACATTTTATATGCTTACGTCATTGGCATTTTATCTTCTTTCATTATATATATATATATATATATATATCGGGAGACCCCATAACATTGAGGGTAATTTGCTGAACTGTGACACCATAGTAAATGTGTTCACAATCATGTCTTCATGTTAGGTTCACTTTCAGACTAAAACCCTTGGGAAAGATATGAACCACCGTATCCACCCCCCGCCTAGGTAAAGGTTTGTGGGGAACAAAACATAACTGTCTTCCTTTCTTGTGATTCATGGGCAGAACTCCCGACAATCACTTGACTGTTGGTCATGTGATAGTTTGAGAAGCAATTTCTCTCACTTTCTAACCAAGAAGGTCTGACCAATAGGACGTCTACTTCAACCTCTGCTGTGTGAGAAGCACATGCGTACAAATCACCTTACGACAACTCGCACTACACCGAAACTACGTGAATGTAATTTCTACCATTCATCACTTTGTTCTTGGAGCAACTATTCCACTTTTATAAAGTAAGGTTTCGGACAATTATTATTGCATACCATATATGTAAATACTAAATGTTTGCAGTTTAACTTTTCATGTCATGTAGTCTTTCTTTGCCGAACTATTCAGTGTTAGACTATCAACAAGATAGTCCTATGCATTATAAGTTGTTGGCGATTGTAGCCGAGGATGACCAGAAGGCTCCCTTTTTAGTAGCTACTACACCAATGAGTAGGGAAGGGCGCTACTCCTTTCCCTGGATTGCTCCACTCTACCCTTAATTCGTACCTTATATTGCTGAGTGTTAAGCAAGGAGGTATCAAGTACCATTTTTAAGTCTTTGGTAACACTCGACCTGGGATTGAACTTTTGTATCCCAGACCATTGTCGAATTTGCAAGGATGGCTTTGGCATTAAATAACCCGCAAAGTTTGATATGCCATTAAATAAAGAAACTGATGCCTATGCATACATATATATATATATGGAAGTAAATAATGGAAAGTAATCTGACAATGTGGAGAGAAATATTAAAAACGAAATAATCCGAGGGGAAGAATTCAAAAGAAAATCGAAGTCATAACGTTTCGGTTTTAATAAACCATCATCAGGACTTAGAAAAGATGTTATGAAGTGTTGTAAGACACTGATGGATGCCTTAATGAAATACAAAACAAAGGAAATATATATATATATATATATATATATATATAATCTCCTCCTTTGTTTTGCATATCGTTAAACATCCATCGGTGATCTTATACCACTTTATAACATCTTTTCTTACAGGTCTGGTTTGGTAAATGACATATCAACCTTCTAGAGTTATTTTATGGCAAAGACATCCTTTTCAAAGAACATTAATGGTACTATTTAACCCATTGATGGAAGGGTAAGAGGGTTTATACCTTTCGATTCAGTTTCAATATCAAAAACAGTTCCATTTCAAACAATTCAGTTTAGCATACAAAAACAGTTCCATTTCAAACAATTCAGTTTAACATACAAAAACAGTTCCATTCCAAACAGTTCAGTTTAGCATAAGTACATAATTTAAATGTAAGTACACAGTTTAATTGTCAAAAACATTTCTATTTCAAGCTATTCAGTTTAGTCAAACAGTTCTAATTCAAACAATTCAGTTTAGTGTAAGTACTGTTTCTAAGTCAAAAACAGTTCTCATAAGTACAGTTTCAATGTCAAAAACAGTTCTATTTCAAATAATTCAGTTTAGCATAAGAACACAATTTAAATATAAAAACTGTTCTATTTTAAGTAATTTAAATTAGCATAGGTATGCAGATTATTTCTATTTAACCCATAGATAGGGCCCTATCAAGTGCCACCACTCCAGGCCAGAGTAGACCTGGGAGCGAAGGCAAGGAAGAGGTACTCCACATTGACCAAAGCTCCAGTATTACTGAAGCCTCACCATCAGATTGTTTAGTGCCATATCCAGGACACTTGTTGGAGGAGTCTTACCCCTCTGCAGAGAAGCAGTTGGTGTATTCTACAGCCCCAGCCAAATGGTAAAAAAAAATTGGTTTTAGTCATACTTACTGACATGTGATACTATATATATATATATATATATATATATATATATATATATATATATATGTTATCACCAAACAGGACAAAGATAGAGATAAGAATCAAGTGAAATTGATAGAAAGAGGAAGAGAGATGAGAATAAACTTAGAAAGTAAATAAGGAATAAGAATAGCTTTAAATATAGAGACAGACATTGGAATATATTTTGATTGATAGAGAGAAAGGGGAGGAGAGACAAAAAGATACACAATAGACTTAAACTGATAGAGAGCGGAGGGTAGGTGAGAGAAAGATGAGAATGGACTTAAACAGAGAGAGACAAAGAGAGAGAGACAAAGAGAGAGAGAGAGGGAGATGGGGGTAAGTGAGAGAAAGATGAGAATGGACTTAAACAGAGAGAGACAAAGAGAGAGAGAGGGGGGGATGGGGGTAAGTGAGAGAAAGATGAGAATGGACTAAAACAGGTAGAGAGAGAGAGAGAGAGATGGGGGTAAGTGAGAAAAAGATGAGAATAGACTTAAACAGAGAGAGAGAGAGAGAGAGATTGGGTTAAGTGAGAGAAAGATCAGAATGGACTTAAGCAGATGGATAGATAGATAGAGAGAGAGAGAGAGAGAGAGAGATTGAGGTAAGTGAGAGAAAGATGAGAATGGACTTAAACAGAGAGAGAGAGAGAGATAGGAATGAACTTGGGAGTGATTGAGATAGGAATAACTTTTGATAGATAGATAGATAGATAGATAGATAGATAGATAGATAGATAGATAGGGAGGGAGAGAAAGAAAGATAGAAAGTGAGAGAGAGGGAGAGCTGGGACTGATTGATAGATAAATGGGAATAGACAGAGAGAGAGAGAGAGAGAGAGAGAGAGATGAGGATAGATAGATAGATAGAGAGAGAGAGAGAGAGAGAGAGAGAGAGAGAGAGAGGAAATAACTTTGGAGTGATAGAGATAGGAATAAATTTAGAGAGAGAGAGAGAGAGAGATAGGAAATAACTTGGGAGTGATAGAGATAGGAATAAATTTAGATAGATAGATAGATAGATAGATAGATAGATAGATAGATAGATAGATAATTTTGAATTGAATATTATCAACTACTGCACATTCAATCTCAGGTTTAGCCTAAAAGGGAAACGAGAGAAAAAAAAATGCAGCAATTTCCATCCTGAAACAAACACTTTTAACATGATTAAGAGCCATTTTCTCTCATGATGAGAATTGAATTCCGTTATTGTCAAATTGTACAAGAAATGCTAGAAAATTGGTTTCATTAAGTCAGGCTATTTTAAGGGACAAATGCTGATTAAGAAAGTCAGCCATATTGGATTTGGAGGACTCTTAAAATGGATTTTCAAAATTGTAAAAATATTCATTTAATTTAACCTAAAGATATAAAGATAACAAACCAGGATAATTTAATTATTCAATTTAATAATTTAATTCAATTTAATTATAATACAGCTAACGTAAAATGAGCGATAATGTTTCGCTTGTCAAAAAAATTCAGGGAAGGAATATAATGGCAGATCATCAAAAGCTGTTTGGTAGAAAGTTGATAATTTTCACTATATACTTATTTTAAAGCAAACTTTACACCTTCACTCATCCAAAAGGTATTCTAAAAAGTATCTGGTGGTGAGGCTCCACTTGTGCAGTTTTAGGAGTCAGGATTTACATTTTCAGTAGTATGAAATCCAGGTCCAATCTGACAGAGCAGTTATACTTATTCAGGTCTCATCTATAGATCAAAGAGATCTATTTGAGATAATATTTAAAATGATTGTGAACTTTATTAATATATTGGCTCTTAAAACATTGATATTACAGCCAAGTAGGAAGTGTTTACCTGGATTGTATAGCCATAATATCAATCACAACATAATACAATACATATACAAACACAGGCGGACTCTTTCATTTCAGATACGAATGGGTTTATTAATTTCCATGACGACACGAGGAGAGAGACACAATTCTTAAAAGCCTATGCTAACCATACTATGCTGACCCCACCCCAATGCTCAGCACATCTTGTGATGTTTAAGATTTCAATTGATCTCTGCTGGTCGAGATCCGAAAAACTGAACCACATGCCTCAACAGTAGAAAACCCAACTACATCTTTCAACCGTCGAATACTCAACTGACGTCTTTTCAAAATCTTCGATTCTCAGGACAATCACTTCTGGGCATGACGTTACCCACACTCTAGCTCCATTTCCTGTCTGGGGTTTATTATGACAAATGATGATTGTCATATCCTTTCTGCGTGAGCATCAAACTACACCAAATGACTCAAAGCCTTACCAAACTGAATGAGAAAATATAATTAACGAAAAATGATTAATATAAAAAAATCATTCCTTAACTATATAACACCTGTTTAAAATCATTGTGAACTTTATTAATACATTGGCTCTTAAAACATTAATACTGAGACGAGATCAAGTGTTTATCTGTTTGAAATGTTTAATTAGAATCAAGGTAAGGCAACTGGTCTGGAAATGCCAGGATCAATCCCAGGTCGAGTCATACTAAAGACTTAGAAATGGTACTTGATTCCTCCTTGCTTAACCCTCAGCATAATAAGGAATGGATCAAGGGTAAAGTGGAGAAATACAGGGAAAGAAGTAGGACCCTCCCCTACAACTCTGTGTAGTAGCTATTGAAAAGGGAGCCTTCGGGTCGCCCACAACAACAGTTGCCCAACTGCCTGTAAATAAGTATGAGGTGCATATGATAAGTTTCCAGACTTTTTTCGTATGGGCACTTTTATTGATAGTACACACATGAAACTCTCGTCCCCTTCAAAGTAATCTTCTCTGGTTGCAATGCACTTGTTGTACCGTTCCAACAACTTTTGGAAGGCCCCATGGAAGTCCTCTTGTGTGAGCATGTCAATGACCTTCATCACAGCCTCTTTCATTTCCTCAATTCTCTCATAACGACAGCCTCTGAGCTTAGGGAATAACCAAAAGTCACAGGGAGAAAGGTCTGGATAATGGGGAGGCTGAGGAACTGTCTTGATGCTCATCTTGGTCAAATAGTCTGTGACAAGGATGGGGTTGTGGACTAGTGTATTGTCCTGGTGGAAATGCCATTGACCCGATTTGAAGAGTGCTGGCTTCTACCCTAGGAATCTCCCTTAAAACCTCAACATAGTAACCCTAACCCTAACCCTAACCGTTTGGCCAATCAACTCTGGTCTATTGACTTCCTTACTCCTCCCACACCTCTCATCATCCCTCACAGACTCCCTACCTTCCTTGAATCTCTTATGCCACTCAAAAGCTGATGCCCGATTCATGCAAGATGGTTGAAAAGTAGTCTGAAGCATTCCATACATTTCTGTGACATTTTTTCCAAGTTTAAAACAGAATTTTATTGCATGTTGTTCTTCTAAAGTGTCCTCACGTCCAGATTGCATTTTTGAAATTCACCAGATGTGGCAATCAGGCTTTAGTAGGGTGTATACCAATTGCTGCTGTAGCTGTTCATTTGAACCTGAAATCAGAAAAATTGGTCAGTCGTCTCATGAGATGTATAGCAATAACATACTGAATTTTCAAGAGTCTACGACAATTTTAAATGCCTGTACAAAAGAAGTCTGGAAACTTATCGTATGCACCTCATAGATTTTCAACAGTTTTTTATGAAAAGACAATTTCCTTCTAAAACAAATATACCTGGATTTTATGATTTTTATTGAAATACTTTTCACACAAAATGGATATTATAAGGTATTATATATCACCAGACACTACGGCATTTAAATGTTAGAGCCAAAATCATGATAAGTAGATCACTTAAGAGTACAGATAATCGTTCATCTAAGAAATTTAGACAAAATGAAGTGATTTACAAGAAATTAGAAAAAAAAAGAAAAAAATTTTTACATGGAAACACCAATGAAGAAGAATGAATGAGATTTGGTAGAAATGAGATTGAAATAGAAAAAAAAATTTGAAAAAAGAAACTGAAAACACCAGTGAAGAAGAAATGAAAAAATTGAAAGAGAGAAGAAAAAAGAATAACAAAAATAAAATAAAAATACCAGAAAAGAAAAAGGGAATGAGATTTGCAAGAAATTAGAAGGAAATCAAAAAAAGAAATTTAAAAAGAAAATGTAAAACTTTTAATGAAACAAACGATATCTGTAAAAATGAATGAGTTATTAAAAAGGAGAAAGTTTGTGGTATTTTTTTTTTTTGGAGAAAAAAAACTATCAAAACAAACCAAATGCTTAATTCAAGATGGCTGTTCATTATTAAGTCCATGTTTTATTATGTAAAGAAACTTAATTGATTGTTGATAGTGTGTCAAATTAGTATTTGATCTTTTCATTTCCATCTAGTGCTTCCTCATCGTCTTGCTGGAAAAGAGAAAATTCTACTTTAATCTAAATTTTGTGGTGAGTAGAAACAAACAAACAAACAAACAAACAAACAAATAGAATTGTCAATTCAAATCAAGATGTTACAGAAAAACCTTTTTTTATTAATCAAATTTTCCTGGTGTATTTTTATTTTATTAATTTATTTTTCTGTCCTTGATCAAATTTAAATCTCTGAAATGCAATTTAAAATGCAAAAAAAAACAAACTAAAAACAAAGAAAAAAACCATTAATCTAAATAGGAGCCTTTTAAAACTGAATTCAAAGCCTAACTTCAAAATAGAAGCATTAACTTCTGTATCAGATATCTGCAAATAGTGTAGAAAATGAATCTGAATATTTCTTTAGAAAATAATTCTAATTTAAATTCCAAACAGGTGTGATATTTGTAGGATGTCAGAAAAATATTAAAAAAAAAAAAAAAGAATAGAGAAAAATATAATTCAAGATGGCTTCCTTTGAACTGATTAGTTTTGTTGAGTTGGTTCAATACTTCAGTCAGATTCACTTAGCAATAAAATTTAAGCTAAAGGATTTACAAAAATAAATAAATAAATGAATAAATAAAAAACAAGGAAATATTTTCTCCCATAAACCTTGTTGAAATCAAAGTTGCATTTAAAAAGAAATTTGAAACCTGAAGCCTGGAAGGAGTTAGACAGAGAAGACAATATTTGTGTTTCATAAAAGCCATATTGCTTCATATTTCTACTGACAAGAATAAACAGAATTTTTTTTTCAAAGCGTCTTTTCTTCTTTAATATTAAGAAAGACAGTTTTACATAAATGTCATAATCTTTACACCTGCAAAATATTGACAATTCCATTGTATATTCAACTTGAAAATCTTAACTAAGAAGTCTATTAGAATTATTAAAAACAATTTTTTAAACACTTTCAAAGATAATTTATGTTTACTGTCAAATTAAAGGTATACAACCTGTATAATATTCCCCAGTCGGCTGGGACTGTAGAATACACCGACTGCACCTCTGTGGTGGGGTAAGACTCCCTCCCAACAAGTGTCCTAGATATGACACTAACAATCTGATGGTGAGGTTCCAGTAATGCTGGAGCTTTGGGGAATGCAGAGCACCAGTTCATCATTCTGGCCTGGAGTGGTATCACCTATCTATGTGTTAAATACAACTAAACTGCATACTTATGCTAAACTGAATCATTTGAATTAGAACTGTTTGACTAAATTGAATAGCTTGAAATAGAAATGTTTTTGACAATTAAACTGTGTACTTACATTTAAACAGTGTGCATAGGCTAAACTGAATTGTTTGAAATTGAACTATTTTTGTATGTTAAACTGAATTGTTTGAAATGGAACTGTTTTTGACTTTGAAACTGTACTTACACTAAACCGAATTGTTTGATATAGAACTGTTTTCTCATTTATCTGTAAACAAAATCTATACTTATACTAAACTTAATTGGTTGAATCAGAACTGTTTGACTAAACTGAAGAGCTTAAAATAGAAATGTTTTCACAATTATACTATGTACTCATGCTAAAGTGAATTATTTGAAATAGAACTGTTTAATTGTCTAAAAATGGATTTGGCATTAAATAACCTACAAAGGTTGATATGCCATAAAACCCTAATAACCAACCAACCAATGGTTTGGTTTGGGTTAATTTATTTGTTTAATGGCATATCAACCTTTGTGAATTATGTAATACTCAATCCATCATTGTAGAAAAACAGAAGTGATATTATTTAATTCATATCTGGGAGGATAAGGTTTGTTGGTTGGTTGTGTTTTATGGCATATCAACCTTTGTTGGCTATTTAATGCCAAATTATGTTTATACATATATATCAAATATACATGATTTGTAAAAAAAATAAGATGAAGACAACAATTTTTAAATGAGCCAGAGCTCATTTGTTTGCGCACAGTTAAATTGTTTCCATCTTACACTTATAGCTTTATTTGTACACAACTAAATATGTACAAGTATTGGTATCTGATACTAGTAATTCTATTCAACATTATTCATTTGTTTGGATGCAGTTAAATGGTTCTAACTATTGCTATAAAATACTAATAATTCAGTTTAACATCAATTATTTGTTTGCACACAGTTAAATGGCTTCAAGTATAGTAAAGGATTAAAGAGATCTATTTGACCCATAAATGAGATCCGAACAGGAACTATCACCCCAGGTTAGATTGGACCTGGGAGTAGTAGCTATGAAGCAGTACTCCATATTCCCCAAAACTCCAGGGTTGGAGCCTCACCATCAGATTGTTTAGTATTATATCCAAGACATACATTGGGGGTTCTGGAGGGATTAGAGGGTTTATACATTTTTTATGGGTATTAGTCTGAAAGTGAATATAATAGCACGACTGGAATTTGAACTTACTAACTTCAAGGTACCAGTCCAATACTTTAGTTGCCCAGTCAACTGGGGCTGTTGAATACACCGACTGCTTCTCTACAGAGGGGTAACACCCCCCCAACGAGTGTCCTGGATATGACACTAAACAATCTGATGGGGAGGTTCCAGCAATGCTGGAGCTTTGGGGAATGTGGAGTACCCTTTTATCGCCATGATTCCCAGGTCCACTTGGGCCCAGAGTGGTAGCACCTGATAAGGGTCCTATCTATTGGTTAAATAGAACTAAACGTTAGTTGGCATTTATTGTTTTTATGCATTTAAACTGCGTATTTATGCTAAACTGAATAGTTTAAAATAGAACTGTTTTGACATTGAGACTGCGTACTAATGCTATACTGAATTATCTGAAATAAAACTGTTTTGACATTAACTCTGTGTATTGCCCAGTCGGCTGGGGCTGTAGAATACACTGACTGCACCTCTACAGAGGGGTAAGACTCCCCCCCGGCCCTAAGTGTCCTGGATATGACCCTAAACAGTCTGATAGTGACATCTCAACACAAAACAGTAGTTCTCTGAAACTGGTTGACAAGTTCACCAACATAGGAAGCAGTGACTCATCAACCGAGATTAACATCAACACGCAAGTAGCAAAGGCATAGACAGCTATCGATAGGCTATTGGTCATATGAATGTCTGACATGACCGATAAAATGAAATGCAGTTTTTTCAAGCAGCGGTTGTGTCGATACTACTGTATAGATGCACTACATGGACGCTAACTAAATGCATGGAGAAAAAGCTTGATGGCAACTACACAAGAATGCTGTGAGCAATACTGAACAAGTCCTGGAGGCAGCACCCCATAAAGCAGTAGCTGTACGGCCACTTAACACCCATCACGAAAACTATCAAAGCTAGATGAACCAGATATGCAGGACACTGCTGGAGAAGTAGAGATGAACTCATAAGTGACATACTCCCGTGGACCCATTCACATGGACGAGCAAAGGCATGACGTCCAGCTAGAACTTATATACAACAGCTCTGTACCGATACAGGATGTAGCCTTGAAGACCTACCGGAAGCGGTGGACGATAGAGAGGGGTGGCGGGAGAGAGTCAGGGAGATCCATGCTGATGGCACGACATAATGACGATGAAAATGCAACAAGAAATTAAAGCTTTAGCGAGTAATTATTTGTTTGTTAATTTTTTTAGCGAGTGTGAAATGTTTGTTATTAGCGAGGGTTTTAGTTATGTGTTTCCTCGCTAGGTTGTAAGAAATAAAAGGAGGATGAAGAAGTAAGAAGACGAAGATGCTGTTAGTTTTTACATGAAGGTTTTAATGGCAGCATGGAATATAGAGTTTGTGTTTGTGCTGCAAGCCTCGTGGGAAAGGAAAGAAGTAAAGAGACGAAATGGAGTTATGAGAGAGTAGAGAAAGCAGCGCGTGTCGTTGGACGTGCGAGGGAGGTATGTTCGCCGTATGTAGTGAAAGTCATGTTTGCCGTTTGAGGAAATAAACGTTGAAGTCACCGTTAGTTTGTGTTTCTGGTTGTTTCGGGGGAAGCGTGAATGTCTCCAGAAAATGTTGCCCAGAGGTGAAGTAGTCGCTTGGTGTCAGAACGAGATTCGGCATCGCAGTCAACATAGCCAATTTTGGGGGTGACGTAAAGTTGTTCCTGTGTGTGGCGTATTGAATTTATCTAATTCATATTCAACTGGGATCCCTTGGTCTAAGAGAAATAGACGCAAGGGATCCATAAATTAGATAGCTACCCTCATTGTGTCCATGCTGCTGCTGCTGCTATTGAAGAGCAGCTTGTGAGACATCTGCAAAGAACAAAGATGTTCTGCCAAAGAGAGTGTTTGACGGCTTTTCCCAATTACTGCTGACCAGAAAGGTGATTCGGGTGAATAGGATAAGTCATCCTGATTGAGTGTAATTATGCGCCAAACAAAAATACGAAAATTCCTTCTGCTACAAAGCCCTCTCAGAAAACGGTACACAAGAATTAGTGTCTATATTATGAATTAGTGCAGTCATAAATAAGTCTCAGTATAAAGTCAGACTCTTGAATACGAACTCATCAAATCTTAAAACACACTTAGCAGAGGATGGTCACAATCTGTTTTGGCACTGAAATCAAAAAAGCATTGTTCAAAACTGCACTTTATATATATATATATATATATATATATATATATTAGGGAATGGAGTAGCACCCTTCCTATCACCTCGGTGTTGAAGCTATTGAAAAGGGAACCTTCGGGTCACCCTCGACAGCGGTCGCCAACTTATATATATATATATATATATATATATATATATATATATAATCATATGAAAATACATTACTCAACATTGATCCGTTCAGAGAAAGTGTTTCAATGGAATCATCTTTTAATTAATTTTTGTCAGCACTTTTAATTCAGGATTTGAATGTTTTATGCATATTATTTGTATATATGTATAACATTTTTGTAATGGCAACATACTACCGCTTCTTATGAAGCTAAAAAAAAAACAATTCATATTTTTCTAGTTTTATAAGAAGTGGTAGTGCACTACCACAACAAATGAGAAGATGTCACTGTGATGTAATGATTAATGTGCCCGACAGCAGCTTCAAAGTGATTGAGTTCAAACTCCAGACATGATGACTTCAATTAAATTGAATTGTTAGAAATAGAACTGTTTGACCATTTAACTGTGTGTGAATAAATGACTAATGTCTAAATCAAACATTTGTGATACATTGCAGCACTTGGAACCATTTAACTGTGTGCAAAACAAATAATGTTAAAATAGAATAATGAGTGTCAAATAACAATACTTGTAATCACTTCACTGTGTGCAAACAAATGATTAATATCAAATTGAATAATAAGTACTTGATTGCAATAATTGAAACCATTTAATTAGCAAAACTAATGAGCAAACAAATTAGTTGTAACTCATTTAAAAATGAAATTGGCAACAAACGTTTCTGTTTCAGATAAGACCGGTGGAAGAACAATTTAAACAGCGGGTGATAGGTAAACTTTATTGTATTTGCAGAAAAAGGAAGTCATACAAAGGAAGTACTAGCCGTTCTCGGCTTGCAGTCTGTCTGTCAAATGTCTCGTAAGAAACGATAAGTTGTCTTCTCCGAGCGAGCTAAGCTCGGCGAATGTGTTTAGGTTAGACGAGTCCATCTTTGGGGTATGGTAGGATATGTCGAGTCATACCAAAGACTCAAAAAATAGTACTTGATCCCTCCTTGCTTAACACTTAGCATTATAAGGTAAGAATCAAGGGTAAAGTGGAGCAATCCAGGGAAAGGAGTAGCGCCCTCCCCTGCACCTCGGTGTGGTAGCTATTGAAAAGGGAGCCTTCGGGTCACCCTCGACTATGATCGCCAACTTTACTTAAGAACTCATAAGTGACGTTTTCTTATGGAGTTTTATACATGGACACACTAATGTTGGCCAACCAGCAAGGACTTACATACGTCAGCTCTGTGCGAACACTGGATGCAGTCTAGAGGACTGACCAGGAACGACGGATGATTGGGATAGATAACAAGAAAGAAAATCCGGGGACCCTTTGCTATCAACACGACTTGCTGCTGCAGTTGCTGCTAATGATGATGATGATAATTAAAATGGGTTCAAACAAAGCAATTTGATAGTTTTTAGAAAAAGATGAATGAAAACTAAAAACTATTTTACTATAGAAAAACATTGAAAATTTGGAAGAAAGGGATTGTCAGTGGTCAGGAATTACAAAAGCATGACAGACAGAATCAACTGGACCAACATGTATATAATATGAATGTATTTGTAATGATTTTTCTACAGTTAGTGATTTTATTTTAGAAAAACATTGAAAATCAGGAAGAAAGGGATTGTTGGTGGTCAGGAATTATTAATAAACTGCAGTTAGAAATCAAACCTGACCGATAAAATGAAACGCAGTTTCTTCCAGGTTGCGGTCGTGTCAATACTGCTATATGGATGCACTACTTGGACGCTGACTAAACGGTTGGAGAAGCTAGACGGCAATCATACAAGAATGTTTAGAGCAATATTGAACAAGTCCTGGCAGCAACACCCCACCAGGCACCAACTATACGGTCACCTACCAACTATCATGAAAACTATCCAAGCTAGACGAACCAGACAGGCCGGACACTGCTGGAGAAGCAAGGACGAGCTCGTAAGTGATGTACTCCTGTGGACCCCCGCATATGGCCAATCAAAAGCAGGACGACCAGCTCGAACATACATACAGCAGCTATGTGATGATACGGGATGTAACCCTGAAGACCTGCCAGAGGCGATGAATAATAGGGAGACGTGGAGATAGAGGGTCAGGGATATCCGTGCTGGCCGCACATGATGATCATGATCATGATCATATGTATAATGCAAATTCATAAGAAATGACTATATTATAGAAGTGCATCACTAATAATTTTATTATTGAAAAACACTGAAAATTAGGAAGAAAGGGATTGTCGGTAGTCAGAAATTTTTAAAAAATCATTACTTATAGAATACAACAATTATATATATATGTGTGTGTGTGTGTGTGTGTGTGTGTGTATTATTCAGTCCAGTCAAACTGGAGTCAGGAATAATTCCATCAGGACAATAAAATTATTCAACTATGAACATTTAAATCTTCCTGGTAAAGAGCTCAATGTAACTGACATCACAGAGCAATAATTCCTTTAAGAAAAACAAAATCTGATCATATTAGGATTATAAATTTATTTCCATCCTGCTATGGGTATTGATATGAATCAATAATTCCCCAAAACTCTTCACCCCTTGTCAACCCCCACCCACACTTTCCTCCTGTGTCCATTCTGGTAGTATTAATTATATCCACTGGATCGGAAGAAGTCCTGTTAAATTTGGAGTTATAGATTCATATCAATACCCATAGCAGGATCGAAATCCTAATGTGACCGGATTTTGTTTTTCTTAAAGGTATATATATATATATATATATATATATATATATATATGTGTGTGTGTGTGTGTGTGTGTGTGTGTGTGTGTGTGTGTGTGTGTGTGTGTGTGTGTACTACCAGTAAAAAGTATTTGTCCACCATCAAAAAATTTTTATTTCTCATCCTAATTTTTTTTGAAACAAGTTAAGCACTGTTACGGTAGCACCGTTTAAGGCTCGACTGGTAAAGAAGTTGTCTATTCGCAATGGGTCTTCGTTCCTTCTTTAAACCCGTCTTTGACCCTTCTTTCACCATGAAACTAAAACAAAATAGAAAACAACTTCTGTAATCCCTTTCAGACAGAACAATAATTCGGGCAAATACAGATACAGTGTGTGAGTCTCACCTCTGTTCGCCTCAAAGAATGCTCCCTTCGCAAAGTCTAAGATCGCAGCTGTCAGGCAACACGTGTGTTCTGCTCGGAGAGAGGTCCTCGCGGACTTTCTCGAAACCTATGTATGGCACTAGACCTTGGTGTCTAGTTCAAGCCATAACCCGGCATACGTGCCCGGACCCACATTTGGGTTCGTGAAACTGCTTGCCTCATCAGGCTCACATTGCACCAAGTGAGCCGATGAGCAGCATAGACCAGCAGGGTTCGAGTCTCGGCTAGTTCCCGATCTTCCCCTCCCCTTTATCCCCACTTTAATCGGCCTTCAGGCTTTTGACCTTGTGTCAAGTCCTGTCTGGTGGGAGGCAGCGACAAATAGTCCCCTTCTGACCGTGTCACGTGTGTGACTGCTCGGTGTACAACGTTAATATGTCCCCAACTCTGGCTTGTACCAAACAAGGGGGATAGCTCCCACATTTACAAGCACTCCAATGTTTTTATTTGTTGTAGTAAATACAAATTTTCCAAAATAACTCGATATCTTTAAAAAAAAATTTGGTTTCAATGCGTTTTTCACCTTTACGACTGAGCATGAATAAGACATTTTCCTAAATGTACTGGTAATGACTTTACTACAGAAAAGCATTGTAAACAATTTTACTGTAGAAAAACATTGAAAATAAGGAAAAAAAAAGGATTTTCAATCTTTCAGAATTAGCAAAAGCCTTACTGATAGAATAGGGCTATTATATGTATAATGAAAATGTGCGAGCTATGATTTTATTATAGAATGCATTGCTAATCGTTTTAGTATAGAAAGACGATGAAAATCAAGAAAAAAAGTTACAGTCAGACGTCAGGAATTAAAAAGATTACTGATGAAATATGTATAATGTAAATCTACTGTTAATGATATCATTATATAAATTCAGTTTTACAAGAGAAAAACATTGAAAATTTGTTAAAAAGGGATTGTCAGTGGTCAGGAATTAAAAGCAAGTATTACTGATAAAACAATTAAATATTGATATTTCATGCAAACTACTGCCATTATACAAGAATGATTTTAGGGAGCATTGTTCTGTAAAAAGTTTTGTAAAGCTGCCAACAATAATCTGACTTGAAAGAGTTTTATCCCTTGAGCCAAGACTAAATTGGAACTAGCATTCGCTTTAGAGATATTTTGGGGTGGGAACTAAAATTAAAACCAGGATTAAAAGGGTGAAGAAAACGTGACCAGAGAAAAAAATCATGAAGATATTCAATATTGCTGATTTAGTTTCAGTTTGGTTGTGTCTTATGGCATATCTATCCTTGTAGGCTATTTAATGCCAAATACTGTTTATATATATATATATATATATATATATATATATATATATATATATATATATATATATGTGTGTGTGTGTGTGTGTGTGTGTGTGTGTGTGTGTGTGTGTGTGTGTGTGTGTGTGATTTATAAGCAAATAGTGAACAGGTAAGATATTTAAACGAGCCAGAGGTCATTTGTTTGTACACGGTTTAATGTTTTCAAATATTGTTATCCCACATTAATAATTCTATTTGCACACAGCTAAATGGTTTAAAGAATTACTATATCACCACGTCTGACCATCAGCCACTACTCTTCATCACCTTTAAGATAATATAGGGTTGGGTACTTGTCTGCTGTAAGTACAATTTGGAAAACACGATCGGAACAATCGTACGATATCAGGGCTCGATACTATTTACCAACCCCTCCGCTCGGGCAGGATATGACACAAGGTCAATTTTTAAGCGGAGTTTAACAGGTTTGAATTCAGAGTTTTCCTTCTCCTAGACTAGTTGCCTAACCAAGGCTGAAGAACCTAGTCTGTCCTACTATTTACCCATAGCTGGAGGGAGAATAATTGGGTTCATACCTTCCCCAAGGGTATTAGTGCTATGTGAAATGCAATCAGTCTCGTCCAGGATTTGAACTCGTGTCACCGTGTCCATTTCCTACGACGATAACGACTACACCACGGGCACCTCCAGGCTCGATATGACCAGTCGATTTATGGGATCAGACTTCCCAACTGTAAGGGACAAAGTAACGTGTTGCAAGTCACTTGACCACTCGGTTGCAAGGTCAAGAACTGCTCAGCTACCAGGATCCTATCCTCATGCATTACAGGTAGCAATCCATAGCCAACAGGTGGCGTTGTTGCAGTCGGTATATTATTCATCCGCAGCTGACAAGGCGGTTGGGATTTACAATCACTGCTTAGAATTTCAGATGTTTGTTTTTTTTTAATATCATTATCAATCACAAGCAACAGGTGAAAAAAGCAAACAAAAAAAAATGTCCCTCCTCAATGTTTGCTCAATCAATCCATTTCTTTTTATGTGTGTATCGGCTCAGGTATATTTTTTTCTTTTCCTATGATAATCTCCACAACATGTTTAAAGCCTAATCGGCTTAAACTGTAGAAGATACGGACTGCCTCTTTGCAGGGAGGTAAAACCCCTCCAAACAAGTGTATGTCTTTAAAACATCGGATGATGAGGCTCTAGCACTGGAGCTTGGGGAAATATGGAGTACCCCTTCATTGCCATTGCTCCCAGGTCCACTCTGGCCTGGAGTGGTAGTACCTGTAAGGGTTCAATCTATGGGTCAAATACGGAAAAAAAGGATTTTCAATCTTTCAGAATTAGCAAAAGCCTTACTGATAGAATAGGGCTATTATATGTATAATGAAAATGTGCTAGCTATGATTTTATTATAGAATGCATTGCTAATCGTTTTAGTATAGAAAAACAATGAAAATCAAGAAAAAAAAGTTACAGTCAGACGTCAGGAATTAAAAAGATTACTGATGAAATATGTATAATGTAAATCTACTGTTAATGATATCATTATATAAATTCAGTTTTACAAGAGAAAAACATTGAAAATTTGTTAAAAAGGGATTGTCAGAGGTCAGGAATTAAAAGCAAGTATTACTGATAGGACAATTAAATATTGATATTTCATGCAAGAATGATTTTAGGGAGCATTGTTCTGTAATGCAGAAGCAAAGTATGGAATAATTTTTATAACGTGATTTTTTTTTTAGTCTGGATAATCAAATTCTTGAAAAAAATTTGATAAATCTAAATTTTCATTATTTACTCTATTATTCAAACACTTTTTCATTTAAATTCAGCCCAATATGAGTGAGCAAATAAATGAGTGATGTTGAATAGAATTATTAGTGTTCATTTTGAAATTCTTTAAATGTGTATCTAAATTGAAATATTGGTTTAACATAGCAATACTTGGAATGAGCAGTGTTGAACAGAATAATTAGTGTTAAATAGCAATACTTGTAAACATTTCACTGTTTGAAAACAAATGATTAATGTTGAATCAAATTATTAGAATAAGATGGCAATTATTAAAACCATTTAAATGTTTACAAATCATATATTTAATATATATGTATAAAGAGGATTTGGCATTAAATAACCTACAATGGTTGATATGCCATAAAACCCAACCAAACCAAATCATATATATTTAATATATATGTATAAAGAGGATTTGATATTAAATAACCAACAATGGTTGATATGCCATAAAACCCAACCAAACCAAATCATATATATTTAATATATATGTATAAAGAGGATTTGGCATTAAATAACCTACAATGGTTGATATGCCATAAAACCTAACCAAACCAAATCATATATATTTAATATATATGTATAAAGAGGATTTGATATTAAATAACCAACAATGGTTGATATGCCATAAAACCCAACCAAACCAAATCATATATATTTAATATATATGTATAAAGAGGATTTGATATTAAATAACCAACAATGGTTGATATGCCATAAAACCCAACCAAACCAAATCATATATATTTAATATATATGTATAAAGAGGATTTGACATTAAATAACCAACAATGGTTGATATGCCATAAAACCCAACCAAACCAAATCATATATATTTAATATATATGTATAAAGAGGATTTGATATTAAATAACCAACAATGGTTGATATGCCATAAAACCCAACCAAACCAAATCATATATATTTAATATATATGTATAAAGAGGATTTGACATTAAATAACCAACAATGGTTGATATGCCATAAAACCCAACCAAACCAAATCATATATATTTAATATATATATATAAAGAGGATTTGACATTAAATAACCAACAATGGTTGATATGCCATAAAACCCAACCAAACCAAATCTTATATATTTGATATATATGTATAAAGAGGATTTGACATTAAATAACCAACAATGGTTGATATGCCATAAAACCCAACCAAACCAAATCCTATATATTTAATATATATGTATAAAGAGGATTTGGCATTAAATAACCTCCAATGGTTGATATGCCATAAAACCAAACCAAACCAAATCTTATATATTTGATATATATGTATAAAGATGATTTGGCATTAAATAATCTACAATGGTTAATATGTTATATAACTGTTGAGGGATTTTTTTATATTATCAGTTTTCGTTTTGTATATCTTATCTTTCTGTTTAGTTAGGCTGAGAACCTTTCGGCTTAGTGCATGGGTTAATTAGGTGCAAACATTTAGTGCAAGTGTTCACGCGCGCGTGGGGAGAATATGACAATTACAGATGTCACAATAAAAAACCCAGATAGGAAATAGGACGGGGGATGTGAATGACGTCATGCCCGGAAGCGATAGGCTGAGGATTTTGGGATTTGAAAAAAAAACAGTGAGTTGAGATTTAGACTTGGACGAAGCAAGTCGATTTCGGAGCTCGCTGAGGCCAGACCAGTAGTTTGTGGCGGGGTGCCTCACGTAGTGGACTGAGATGGAAAAGTCAGCATAGAAAGAAATTGTGTCTCTCTCTCATCATGTCGAAAAACCTTAAACTCAAAAAGGTAAATAAAAGTTTCGTACCTGAAGCAATTTTGTGTTTTTTCGGATACCTTTGTTGAAGGCTATCGGCCATCTTTGTTGAAGAACTGTGGTGGTACTGTCTAACTTGGAGGATAAAAAGGTTCATGCCTTCCCAAGGGTATGAGTTTGAAAGCGAACATATTAGCATGACTGGAGTTTCAACTCACTTACTTCGAGGTTGTAGTCTAACATAGAGGGATAAGGGGGTTCATGCCTTTACCAAGGGTATTAGTCTGAAAGTGAATGTAATAGCAGGACTGGAGTTTCAACTCACTTACTTCGAGGTTGCAGTCTAACATAGAGGGATAAGGGGGTTCATGCCTTTCCCAAGGGTATTAGTCTGAAAGTTAATGTAATAGCAGGACTGGCGTTTCAACTCACTTACTTCGAGGTTGCAGTCTAACATAGCGGGATAAGGGGGTTCATGCCTTTACCAAGGGTATTAGTCTGAAAGTTAATGTAATAGCATGACTAGAGTTTCAACTCACTTACTTCCAGGCTGCAGATCAGCATTTTAGCAATAAAGACGGGGGTGTCCTCATGGTGTAATGGTTAAAGTGATGGTCTGCGGAATCATAGTTAGCGAGTTCATACTCCAGTCGCGCTATTACGTTCATTTTCGGTCAAATACCATTGGGAAATGTATGAACCCCCTTATCCTCCCTGCTGTGGGTTAAATAGTACCACTACTGTTCTTCTAGAAGGATGGTTTTGGCATTAAATAACCCACGAAGGTTGATATGCCATTAAACAAAGAAACCAAACCAAACCAGCTATAAAGACACGGGGACTTCACGAAATTATGGTGGCATGAAAATGAAAGAACGACCAGATTAAAATGAAGACAGGCAAAGGGAATATTTGTAACGAAAATAAACTAAAATTAAGATGACAAAGATGAAAACCAAAAATTGTCCTGTTTTTTACTGGGTTAGTTACACACACACGCATGCGCACGTTTACACATACACAAAAATTGTAGTAAGATATAGATGTCCTTTATAACTTGATAAAAGACTGTTTTGCTTGATTCAAAGCCAAATAATTGAAACTTCATTTTTCTCAACGTTTTTTACCTGATGTCTATAAAAAATAAGGATCTTGCACGTTTTTTTATTTGTTTGCTTTGCCATACTTAGTAAATGATTTAACAGTTCAATTTCACCCATCAATGGAACACATTCCGGGTCACAGTGGACCTGGGAGTAATGGCAATGAATTGATACTTCACATTCCCTAAAGCTTCAGGACTGAAGCCTCATCATCAGATGCAGTTGAGTGTCATACCCAGGACACTAATTTTATTTGACCCATTGATGAGACCCTAACAGTTACTATCACTCTCGGTCAGAGTGGACCTGGGAGTAATGACAATGAAGGGGTACTCCGCATTCCCCAAAGCTTCAGGACTGGAGCATCAACATCAGATGCTGTTTAGGGTCATATACCAGGATATTCATTGTGAGAGGAAGTCTTACTCCTCTTCAGAGGTGCAGTCAGTGTATCCTACACCCTCAGCGTCCAGTGCACGGTATTTTTTTTATGATGTGAGGTAAAAGTATATGAAAGGGGGTCTTTTGTGACAAAGGGTAGTCCTTCACAACATTGGATAATTTTGACTGTTTTCAGTTGTGTGTGATTTGGGTGTATCATAAAAGACAAGATTTGCCTTTTGATTATTTAATATCAAGGAAATGGAAAACCTAGCCATCTACCATGATAACTGGGAGCAGGGAAACAGACTCTTAGTACCTTTTTCCTTTTTATCACATAGCTCAGTCGGCTGGGGCTGCAGAATACAAACACAACCACAAAATGAGCCCTTCATCAACCGCTTAATTCTAACAAAAATAACTTGAATTTATTGAAGTCTCTTTATGTGTTACTCATATAAGGTCGTCATACCAAGGTCAAAGAGTCCAGTCTACCTAACTATTTACCCATGAATGAAGGGAAAATTGTTGGATTCATACCTTTCCCAACAGTATTAGCGCTATGTGAATGTAAAGAGCCCCATTCGGGATTTGAACTTGCTTCGCCATGTCCATTTCCTACGGCAGTAACCATAAAACGAACGCTTCCTAGCACATGTTTTATGCATTTTAAAGTTAAGTAAAATCTAATTGATTTTTTTCATTTCTTTTTAAATACACTTGAATTGTATATTTAGCTGAGCTAATAGAACGCGTGAGGCGTAAAATAAAATAAAATAAGTTGTATGTTTTCTTTGAAAAAAATTTAGAAAGCTCTGTCTGGCCATTTTCTTTTGATCTTTTACACATCAAAAATGTATATTAATAGTTACGTGCCAATCTATTCTAGCTTCTCTTGATGCCAATTAAGAACAAAATAAATAAAACCAAAGAAAACTAGCAAATATAGCAAGTATATGGACTAACCGTTATAGTATCCTTTTTTTAATAATAATAATAATAATGATAATAATAATAATGGTGTCCTGGATGTGACGCTAAACAATCTGATGGTGAGGTTCCAATAATGCTGGGGCCTTGGGTAATACGGAGCACCCCTTCATTGCCAATGCTCCCAGGTCCAGTCTGGCGCGGCGTGGTAGCACCTAATAGGGCCCTATCTAAACTGCTAAACTGAACTGTTTGATTAAACTGAATAGCTTGAAATAGAAATGTTTTTGATAATTAAACCGTACTTACATTTAAACTGCGTGCTTATGCTAAACTGAATTATTTGAAATAGAACTGTTTTTTGACATTGAAACTGTATTTACACTAAACTGAATTGTTTAACATAGAAGAGTTTTGACATTTAACTGTGTGTAAACAAAATCTGTACTTATACTAAACTGAATTATTTGAATTCGACCTGCTTGACTAAACTGAATAGCTCGAAATAGAAATGTTTTTCACAATTAAACTGTGCTTACATTTAAAGAGCATGCTTATGCTAAACCGAATTCTTTGAAATTGAACAGTTTTTGACAGTGAATCTGTACTTACACTAAACTGAATTGTTATATATAACTGCTAGACGAGACTGATTGCATTTCACATAGCACTAATACCCTTGGGAAAGGTATGAATCCAATTATTCTCCCTCCAGCTATGGGTAAATAGTATGACAGACTGAGTTCTTCAGCCTTGGTGAGGCAACTAGTCTAGGAAAAGGAAAACTCTGTTAAACTCTGCTTAAAAAATTGACCTTGTGTCATATCCTGCCCAAGCGGAGGGGTTGGGTAAATATGAATAATGTTCAATAGAATAATTAGTGTTATTAAGCAATACTTGTAACCACTTCACTGTGTGCAAACAAATGAATAATATCGAATGAATTATTAGTGTTAGATAGCAATAATTGAAACCATTTAACTGTAGAAACAAAAGCAATACTTGTGTGCAAATGAATTTGTTATATTCGAAAATGAAATTACCAACGAACTGTTCACTAACTAATGTTATGTATATCCATTTAACTGTGTGCAAACAAATTACTGATGTTAAATTGTTACTGTTTTGTAAGTAAGTAAAGTTGCGAGCATAGTCGAGGGTGACCCGAAGGCCTTCTTTTCATTAGCTTCTACACCGAAGTGTAGGGAAGTGCGCAACAACTTTCCCTGGATTGCTCCACTTTACCCTTGATCCATAACTTAGAATGCTTAGTGTTTAGCAAGGAAGCATCAAGTACCATTTTTTGAGTCTTTCGTATGACTCGACCAGGTATTGAATCCCGGTTTCCCGGTCCATTGGCGAACACTCTAACCGCTAGGCCATTGAATTGTTCTGTAGATATATAAAACAAACCATATGCCGGGGTTTTGTTAGTTTTGTCGTTTGTCTTGTGGTGTGGACCCCGTTGTTTCTTCTCACACCCGGTTGTGTGAGCATTTCAACAGGTTGTACAAAAAAGAAAAAATGAAAACCAAACAACAGAGGGTTGAAGAAAAAAAAACACTGATTTAGAATTGCAAAACGTAGGAACGTTAAGTTGGCACATTTTAACATTCTATGGATGCTCATGGCTATCATGAAAACTCTGCGAAAATCCTACACAGCTACCAAAGATGCTGACTCATCTGGTCATCGCTTTCATTGCTCTTGACCCACGTCTTAGAGCCGACTGACCAGTCCCGCGCTTCGGGCTTGAATTTCTGACCCTCTGCATCGGGGTCTCATTTCCCAATACGTTCTTCGTCTTTTCTAACGGTCTTGCACGTTGTCGCTGGAATAGCTCTTTATCTGGTCTTCGTGCCAAAATTGACAAAGGAATATCTAGACACTCTGGCACCGCTTCCAAGAAGTTGAAGATGATCCCTCTTTGGCCACCCATCCAAAGAGACCCACACATATACATCCATGCATATATACATACACACATTAATGCTCATTATTGTGCCACAGCAATATTTGAAACTATGTAAATGTATGCAAAAAATGAGCTCAGGGTTGTTTGAAAAATGATATCTTTAATTTACAAATATATATTTAGTGGGTAGACTGTTCGCCAATGGTCCGGAAGACCTGGGTTCAATCCCAGGATGCGTCATACCAAAGACTTTAAAAATGGTACTAGATACCTCCTTGCTAGACACTCAGCAATATAAGGTACATATCAAGGGTAAAGTGGAGCAATCCAGGGAAAGGAGCAGAACCCTCCCCTACACCTTGGTGTGGTAGCTATCGAATAGGGAGCCTTCTGGTCGCCCTTGACTACGGTCGCCAACTTTACTATATATGTATAAAAAGGATTTGGCATTAAATAACCTACAATAGTTGATATGCCATAAAACCAAACCAAACCGAATCAAATGTATCTAATATACGAGGATCATGAAATAAGTTTCCAGACTTTTTTCGTATGGGCAATTTTATTGATAGTACACGCATGAAACTTTAGTCCCCTTCCAAGTAATCTCCTCCGGTTGCAATGCACTTGTTGTACCATTCCAACAACTTCTGGAACGCCCCATGGAAGTCCTCTTGTGTGAGCGTGTCAATGACCTTCGTCACAGCCTCTTTCATCTACTTATTTGTCTCATAACGACAGCCTCTGAGCTTAGGGAATAACCAAAAGTCACAAGGAGCAATGTCTGGACTATAGGGAGGCTGAGGAACTGTGTTGATGCCCATCTTGGTCAAATAGTCTGTGACAAGGATGGAGTTGTGGACTGGTGCATTGTCCTGGTGGAAATGCCACTGAGCCGATTTGTAGAGTGCTGGCCTCTTCCCTAGGAATCTCTTCCTGAACTCCCTTAAAACCTCAACATAGTAACCATAACCCTAACCCTTTGGCCAATAAACTCTGGTGTAATGACTTTCTTACTCCTCCCACACCTCTCATCATCCCTCACAGACTCCCTGGCTTCCTTGAATCTCTTATGCCACTCAAACATTGATGCTCGATTCATGCAAGATGCCCCCAAAGCAGTCTGAAGCATTCCATACGTTTCTGTGGCATTTTGTCCAAGTCTAAAACAGAATTATATTGCATATCATTCTTCTAAAGTGTCCTCACGTCCAGATTACATTTTTGAAATTCATCAGCTGTGATAATCAGGCTTTAGTAGGGTGCATTCCAATTGCTGCTGTGGCTGTTCATTTGAACCTAATATCATAAAAATTGGTCAGTCCTCTCATAAGATGTATAGCAATAACATAGTGAATTGTCTACGACAATTTTAAATGCCTGTACAAAAATAGTCTGGAAACTTATTGAATGCACCACATATATGTTTAAAGAGGATTTGGCATTAAATAACCTACAAAGGTTGATAAGCCATAAAACTCAACCAAACCAAATCTTATATATTTAATATATATGTATAAAGAGGATTTGGCATTAACTAACCTTCTAGGATTGATATGCCGTAAAACAAACCCAACCGAACCATATATATTTAATATATATGTATAAAGAGGATTTGGCATTAAATAACCTACAAGGATTGATATGCCATAAAACTCAAACAAACACTTTTTCCGTCTCAAACCTTTTTTATGCATAATTGAATCAATGTTTTTAAGTTCCAATTTTTTTTTTACTCCTCTCATCATCAAGGCTTGCCGACAACACAGATTCCTTTCACTTTCTCGCACTAACCATCCCTATCGACCATCGGGTGTCTGCACAGAACAGATGAATGTAAATTTTTGCTGGTCAGCTCGTCCATATGTAGGAGTTTATAAGAGAACGTCTCTCCTGAGTTTCTCCCTGCTTCTCAAGCAGTGCCCAGAATGTCTAGTTCCCCTTACTTGGATGGTTTGTGAGATAGGAGGTAAGCAGCTGTACAGCTGTAGTTTTATAAAGTACCGCTTCCAGGATTTGTATAAAACAGTATGCGTCATCTTCGTATAGTTCCCATTTATATTTTTCTCCAGGCGTTTCATTAAATTCTAAATGGTGTAACCATAAAATAGTACTAACACGGACATAGCATTGATGCATTCCCATTTTATTTTATAAGAGAGATCAGATTCCCGTGTGGTTGTTAACCTGCTGAATGAGATCACTTTCAGTTGATGAGATATTACTACCATGGTATATGAACTGGTCTACTAATTTCAGAAGCTTGTCTCTCAAAGACGAGATGGCACCATCTTGTTTGAAATACATGAACTTTGTTTTATTTGAGTTCATGTAGCGACCAATGCCATTTGCTGACTGCTCCAGGCTAGGCAGCAGATATTTGGCTTGAGTCGGAGTATCAAGCAATAGATCATCAGATATAAAATTAAGATGACAAAAGAGATAGACTGACTGATATATATATAGAAAGAAAGAAAGAAAGAAAGAAAGAAAGAAAGAAAGAAAGAAAGAAGAAAGAAAGAGAAACAGTGATAGATAGATTGATAGATAGATATGAATAGACAAAGAAAGAAAGAAAGAAAGAAAGAAGTTGATAGATAGATAGATAGATAGATAGATAGATATGAATAAACAAAGAAACAAAGAAACAAAGAGAAACAAACAAATAGATAGATAGATAGATAGATATGAACAGACTAAGAAAGAAAGAAAGAAAGAAAGAAAGAAATAAAGAAAGAAGTAGATAGACAGATATGAACAAACGAACAAACAAACAAAGAGAAACAAACAAATAGATAGATAGATAGATATGAATAGACTAAGAAAGAAAGAAAGAAAGAAAGAAAGAAAGTGAAACAAACAAACAAGTAGAAAGAAAGAAAGAAAGAAAGAAAGAAAGAAGTAGATAGATAGATAGATTTGAATAGACTAAGAAAGAAAGAAAAAAAGAAAGAAAGAGAAACAAACAAATAAGTAGAAAGAAAGAAAGAAAGAAAGAAAGAAGTAGATAGATAGATTTGAATAGACTAAGAAAGAAAGAAAGAAAGAAAGAAAGAGAAACAAACAGATAGATAGATACAACCAATAAAAAAAAACAAAGAAAGAAAGAAGTAGATAGATGGATAGATAGATAAACTCCCGTATATGAACAGTTATTCAGAGGTAGTTCAATTGGAAAAAGCATTATTTTTATGCAACACAACACCACATTAAGTAGCTCTAAACTCGTTACTTTACAGACTTAATATGTTTTTTTTTGTTTTTTGTTTTTGGGTTTGTTTTTATTTTGTATTTTGTTTATTTTATTTTTAACTTTTGAAAGATGGCTGCTTTCAGCAAACCAACAAATGATCAGGGAAGTCTACCAAGCACTTAATTGCCCCAAATATCAATTAGCAGTTCTCAGGTATTTTTCAAAATGCAATATTAAATTTTCCTTTTAGCATTCACTACCCTGTATTCACAGATTAAGTAATGAGATACTGGCTCTTATGAAATTAAAAGCTGTATTCTAATCATCCTTTCTCCAGGGAAAATGCTTTATATCTTTGTTTTATGTACAGGGTAGAGCAGAAGTAGCTGGGCAATCAATATCATACACTACTGAACATCTTTATATGATAGTTAATTGGATTTTTTTTTCTACAAGACGAATTGCAATCTCCTCGAAACAACATTCGACAATACTCTTCCGCCAAAAGCTCAAATACTCAAGAACCATTGGGACTTGTACAAACTGTAGGCCCAGTGGTTCGAGTTCAATCATGTTCACAGTAAATGATATTTCGTGTTACCATAACTAAAGGATTTTTAATATCGACATATCGGCCGAAACGTTGTGGAAATAACAATAAAGATGAAGATAGTCCGAAATCCCTTAATAATAAAAATCATCAAGCCTCCTCTCAGAAATTTAGACAACAAACCCCCGAAGAAGCCAGGAGGACATATCGGCTGAAACGTTGTGGAAATAACAATAAAGATGAAGACAATATTCCGAAAACCCTTAATGATAAAAATCATTAAGCTTTGTCTCAGAGATTTAGACAACAAACCCCCGAAGAAGCCTCGAGGACATATCGGCCGAAACGTTGTGGAAATAACAATAAAGATGAAGACAATATTCCGAAATCCCTTAATGATAAAAATCATCAAGCTTCATCTCAGAAATTTAGACAACAAGCACCTAAAGAAGTCTGGAGGACATATCGACCGAAACCTTATAGAAATAACAATAAAGATGAAGACAATCGTCCGAAAACTCTTGATGATAAAAATCATCAAGCTTTGTCTCAGAAATTTAGACAACAAACCCCCGAAGAAGCCTCGAGGACATATCGGCTGAAACGTTGTGGAAATAACAATAAAGATGAAGACAATAGTCCGAAATCCCTTAATGATAAAAATCCTCAAGCTTTGTCTCAGAAATTTAGACAACAAACCCCCGAAGAAGCCTGGAGGACATATCGGCCGAAACGTTGAGGAAATAACAATAAAGATGAAGACAACAGTCCGAAATCCATTAATGATAAAAATCATCAAGCTTCATCTCAGAAATTTAGACAACAAGCACCTAAAGAAGTCTGGAGGACATATCGGCCGAAACCTTATGGAAATAACAATAAAGATGAAGACAATAGTCCGAAAACTCTTAATGATAAAAATCATCAAGCTTCATCTCAGAAATTTAGACAACAAACCCCCGAAGAAACCTGGAGGACATATCGGCCGAAACGTTATGGAAATAACAATAAAGATGAAGACAATAGTCCGAAAACCCTTAATGATAAAAATCATCAAGCTTCGTCTCAGAAATTTAGACAACTAATTTCCATCTATGTTTGAAAAGGTTCTCTTGGTTCTCCCATATAAATGAGAAGACGTATAAACGAATAAAGTTATATGTGCCTACAAAAAAAAAGAAGACTTGGTATTTGTTATTCATTTGTAGTGGGTACATGTAAGTGAGTTCTCGTCCGTATTTTACGGGTATTACTTTCACGATTAGTTCCACCACAAATACAACAAAAATTTTACAAGCACGTAAAACAAATGGAATATGACAACAACGATCATTAAGAAACAAACAATTTAATATTCATAACAAAACAGGAATGAAAATTAATTAGAAACATAATGTACGAGCGGCCTTTGTAGAAATGCAGTTATGGCCAGTTAAATGAAAATAGGGTTGTTCACACGTGTGTGTGTGTCTTTACATGTTGGTAAAGTCTATCAAATAAATGGGTCCATGGTTGGCCGAAGTAAGGAGGGTTAAAAATAATTGGCCTCACTTACATATATGGGTATGTGTGTGTATATGAATGATGGACCGTACGTATGGGTCTTTGCTTTCATTAAGTCCGCACGTGTGTTTTCTAAAGATTTTTGCGACAACGTGTCGCATTGATAAAAGAAAGTCACATGCCTTTTCCTTTGCGTCTTATGGCGTGGATCTCTGCTGTCTGTTCATGACCTCGTAAAGTAAAATCTTTTTGGTAGTAGATGGAATGAACTTTTGGCTGTGGAAGAAATGAATTGAATGACCGAATGACCTGGTTGATTAAATTCTTCTTTATTCATACTTTTGGGGTCACTAAAGTGGATCAAAAAAAGTTTTATTGCGGGTCCTAAAATTCAAGCGCGTAGACATTTCTTGACCTATCAGATTCGTATATTTACTTATTTGTTTTAGAGTCTGAAAATTTTCTGTTAATTAATTTCTGATCCGGATTTTCTAGAATGTTCTTATTCTATGTTTTTAGCTGATTGATTGAAAAATATAAAAATGTAACTTCAAAGCTATTTCGATTTTGACCCAAATTTTCTAGAATATTCTTATTCTGTGTTTTAGTTGATTATTTTAAGGCTAAAAAAGATGTGTATTCTATACATTCCAGTGAAGGAAATACATCGTCTAGTAAAGAAGATGAAACAGTGAGGTGAAGTGGAGAACCGATCCAGGCTGAAGAAAAACAAGATAGCTAAACATGAATAGTTATATTGAGTTTTAGATATAAATTATTTGATTATTAAAATGCTTCAACTCGGTATAAAAGCAGTTTTTCCTCTCCATGATGTAGGAAACAATTTTTTTTAGAACATCTGACTTCCCATCATATGACGGGACGTCGTACCCCTCGGATGTCGGATGTTGGATGTCGTACTCCTCCGGGTTACAAAGGGGTACGATATCCGACCTTCAATGGAGCCACCTGTTGGCCATAAGTTGCAACCTGAGGATAGAAACTTGGTGACTGAGCAGTCACGTGACCTGCAACACGCCAATTTGACTCTTACTTGGGCTAGGCGGAAGGTCAGAGAGACTCGATCCAATCAATCGGCTGGGCATAGAACCCATATAATAAAGTCTCGCTCGAATTCTACAAATGGCTCTAATAGCAAACAAACACCAATGTTTTTTTTTTATCTTATAGAAGCTTGAAGGTTGGGACTGAGGGTCGACTGCGTCGTGAGAAATTGTGAATGAAAATTATTTTTACCTGTTTATTAATAAACATTCACTTAAAGGAGATTATTTCTTCCATTTTATTCGTATATACCATGTTAAGAAAAGCTCTTTCTATCCTTATATTAATGTACATGAAATCATATATTTGGTTGGGTTTTATGGCATATCAACCATTGTAGGTTATTTAATGCCAAATCCTCTTTATACATATATATTAAATATATATATGATTTGTTTTGGTTAGGTTTTATGACATATCAACTATTGTAGGTTATTTAATGCCAAATCCTCTTTATACATATATATTAAATATATATGATTTGGTTTTGTTGGGTTTTATGGCATATCAACCATTGTAGGTTATTTAATGCTGAATCCTCTTTATACATATATATTGAATATATATGATTTCGTTTGGTTAGGTTTTATTGCATATCAACCATTGTAGGTTTTTAAGGCCAAATCCTGTTTATACATATTGTGACGCGGCCTAAAATATTTATCCCTGGACGGGCGTTTATTTTTCGCACGTGTGAAGACGGGGCAGCCTCGCACTTGATCCCTCGCAAAATAAGTTCCAATTAAGATTCCCTTTTTTGGGCGTAGGGAAACTGGTATATTATGTTGGGGTTAATTTGGGGCTAGACTGACCGCCGCTGGCAAGGGGTTTCCAAATTTTACGTTAACACACACACCCACCAGGCCACTACCTCTTCCTACCCCTAGGATAATGGAAGATATGGGCCCTCTAGGTTTAGATATAATAATACTATTTATCGTAGTCGACAATTCCAGTTTCCCGTGTCATATTTTTAAAGGCGAATAGAACAATTTAGCGAGAATAACATGAGGCGAACGAAGCTGAAAAGGAACATGCAAAAGACAACTTGATAGGCAGACAACACAGTGAATAAATTTCAACACGTGGGGACATTAAAATATAACGAGGTTTTTAATACACGCGGACACACATATTTAACGTGTCGGCTATATTATCAGCAGATAATACATAAATATAAATGTCTTTCTTCCTTTTTCTTTTCTTTCTTCTTTCTTTAAATTGAGAGAGAGAGAGAATATATAATAGCAGTACTTAGGAAGGGTGGAGGGAGAAAGGGTTAATGTTTACTTAGCTTTTGACGGGTTCCTTCTGGGAGTATTTTCTCTTTCACTGGCAAGCGGAGTTTTTTTTTTACAGCCTTGGCTAGAAGGCACCAGTTCTTTTTGTCCAAGATTCTATTTCGCTTCTTCACCCGGAGTCTTGGCATGAGACTCGCCTATCTGTTCATGGCGACCTCCGTTCCAAAACTGATTTCCTTATCCCTATTTCCGCCGACGAAAAAAGTGCGGAAGTATTCCGCTTTAGGATTCTGGCCAATCATTTAGCCTCTTTCTTCTTACTTCCCCTGTCAGGTGATTCGTTAGGACTACTATCTCTTTCACCCGGTCACAGAGTGCAAACATTTGTTGGCTTTCATTCTGACCTGGATTTGTTACTTCGGCCGCGAGGAATTGACCCACATTCCTATTCCTCTTTTAACGATCAGTCTTTGGCGGCCTGCTATTTCAAACACGTAGGGGTAGGGGAAGTTTCTTATTTCTCTCCTCTCCGTGGTAGACCACGTGACAATATATATTGAATATTGGTTATTTAAAGCCAAATCCTCTCTATACATATATATTAAATATATAAGATTTGGTTTGGTTGGGTGTTATGGCATATCAACCGTTGTAGGTTATTTAATGCCAAATCTATTTATACATATATATCAAATATATGATATTTGTTTTCGTTGGGTTTTGTGGCATATCAACCATTGTAGGTTATTTAATGCCAAATCCACTTTATACATATATATTAGATATTAATGATTTGTAAACCCATTTTGTTAATAAAGTTTTTAAAAGAGCTTATGCTCATTCTTTTGCACACAGTTAAATGGTTTCAAGTATTGCTGTGTCAATAACAATTCAATTAAACATTAGTCATTTGTTTACACACAGTTAAATTCATTTTCAAACAATTCGATTTAACTTAATGCACTTGTTTTATCACAGTTTAAATGGTCAAACAGTTCTATTTGACCCATAGATAGGACCCTACCAAGTAATACCCCTCCGGATAAGTGTGGACATGGAAGCCATGGCAATCAAGGAGTACTCCAGATTCTTTTCTGTTCTTTTCCCTTTTTTAATCCTCACAACATCTCTCAACCAACCAGCATTCAGATTTCTATTCCCCATCTCGCTTTTGATTCTCATACTGGTATATCAACTTATGGCCCCCTGCTGTCAATCAGAATCCACACTGACTTCCATTGACTGCACTGGCCGGCAGTATAAAAATAGTAAGAAGATCTGATTTTTGTAAGAATATTACCTTCACTCAGCAGAAATAGCACATTGTACCAAGAGTATTTTTGCACAATAGTATTTTTGCAACAAGACAAATTGTAGTCTGCCCTGTTACATTAAGAAGAAAGGAAACTAAAGGAATGTGGATGAGAATATTGATGAGTTTCCAAAACTTTAATGACTGCCAAAAAGAAATAGAAGAAAAACAGTTGCAAATGTTAGAGCAGGAATTAAGCATTCAACCTGAAGTTTCGAGGTCCAGTTGATCTAGGAAGAATGAATAGATGACAAAGGAATAGTCTCCAAAAAGAACAATAGCCCATTGTTGAAGACGCTCTCCTCGTGTTTAATGTTAGTCTGTTCTGCTGCTAGAATCATTGAGGAAGAGAGTCGGTCTGTCCTGCTCGAAAAATATGTGAGGAAGAGCGAGGAAGAGACTCAGAGAGCGTTTGCACGGCCTTTTATACTTCCCGAGAAAGTCATCCGAGTAAAAAATCTTAAATATAAAATCGAAACCTCAACGGCCAAAATAATCTGCGTTCTCAATAATAATTTGAAATTCTTTCTTTCTGTTACAGTATTGATATCATCTACTTTTTTTTTTAAATTTACAATTCACTTTGCGACTCAATAATAACAGTGAACTGCCTTCATTATAATTTCTAAAGATGAGAACAATTACATCCTAACAATTGAGTACTCCCTTTATTTATTCATTGATTCATTTATTTTCAAATAATTAAGATGTAAATTCTAAAAAGCGTGTATTAAGTTTAGTGGCTGTTAATTGCAGCCTTTAAGCAACACTTAAAAATAATTCATCATCATCATCATCATATCGCACCATCAGCACGGATATCCCTGACCCTCTCTCGCCACACCTCCCTATCGTCCATCGCTTCCGGCAGGTTCTCAGGGCTACATTCCGTACCTACACAGAGCTGCTGTACGAGGATCATTAAATAAGTTTCGAAACATTTTTCGTAGGGGCACTTTTATTGATAGCACACATATGAAACTCTAGTCCCCTTCGAAGGAATCTCCTCCGGCTACAATGCACTTGTTGTACCGTTCCAACAACTTCTGGAACGCCCCATGGAAGTCCTCTTGTATGGGCGTGTCCATGGCCTTCGTCACAGCCTCTTTCATCTCCTCATTTGTCTCATAACGACAGTCTCTGGGCTTAGGAAATAACCAAAAGTCAAAGGGAGCAAGGTCTAGACAATAGGGAGGCTGAGGAACTGTCTTGATGCCCATCTTGGTCAAATAGTCTGTGACAAGGATGGAGTTGTGGAGTGCTGAAATCCCTTAAAACCTCAACATAGTAACCCTAACCCTAACTCTAACCCTTTGGCCAACCAACTCAGGTGTATTGACTTCCTTACTCCTCCCACACATCTCATCATCCCTCACAGACTCCTTGGCTTCCTTGAATCTCTCATGCCATTCAAAAACTGATCCTCGATTAATGCAAGATGCTCCAAAAGCAGTCTGAAACTTTCTATACGTTTCTGAGTTGTTGTTTTTTTTGTTTTGTTTTTTCAAGTTTAAAACAGAATTTTATTGCATATCGTTCTTCTAAAGTCCAGATGGCCTTTTTGCAATTCACCAGCTGTGACAATCAGGCTTTAGTAGGGTGTGTTCCAATTGCTGCTGTAGCAGTTCGTTTGTACCTGAAATCATAAAAATTGGCGAGTCGTCTCATAAGATGAGATGAGCAATAAGGTAGTGAATTTTCAAGAGTCTACGACAATTTTAAATGCCTGTACAAAAAAATCTGGAAACTTATTGAATGCACCACGTATGTATGTTCAAGCTGGTCGCCCGGGTTTTGCTCGGCCGTGTGAAGAGGTACTAAAAATGTTTTAAATGGTTCTAAAATTATTTTAAACCCTAACAATGTTAAGTAACCCAGCTAGTAGATAATAAGATGATTTTTTTTGCAATTCTGAATATAAATTTCGTAATAGAAATAGCCATCTTAAAAAAAAAAAACAAGTAATACTACACGTTATCTTTCTATTCATTGGCAAATAATTATAATTTCTCAAGAGGACACAACTTAACAGTGTCAATGGCGTCCTTTAAGTAATCAATCGAAATGCAATGATATTAGTAAAAAAAATGTTTTAAATGGTTCCAAAAGTTACTTTAAACCCTTACAGCATTGGATAACCTTGTGAGTACGTTATAAAATTAAGATTTTTATTATTTGTTTGTTGTTTTAGCAACATTGAAAGAAAATCTTAACACTAATTTTTTTTTTTTTAAATTTATATATCGCCTGTAAGATTTGCAGAATAATTTATCTGCTAAATTTGAAAAATGCATAAATATAATAGCTAAAGGAATTTAAAAAATATTTTGCAATACAAAAGAAAGAAAAAAAATAGATAAGAGTAATGTGTCTTTTGTTGATACTTGTCTTTCCTCTTGAATAAAGAAATTCCCATACCGAATTTATTTTTTTTTTAATCTAAAAATTAAAATATGAAAAAGAGATGAAGACGTACGAAAAATTTTCTATCGATAATTCACAAATGTATATATATATATATATATATATATATACTTGAAGAAAAAGTGCATATAAAGAGTTGGAGAGAATATTTCAGTGAAAAAGAAATGCATTCTAACAATCAGTTGTTCATAAGGCTAAAAGCTTTACTGAAGTCATAGACATGTTGGGACCGTATACAAACTGTCTCTATTGAGAAGGCAACATCCGAGAAAATGGTACCATTTTAATCAGCAACTGCACACAACAATGGAGAATTGTTTTCAGTGGAAATGTAAGCAAATAGATTTAGAAGAAAAAAAAACGGCATAATGCTGGCTTTTAAATGCCTGGAAAATATCTAAATATGCAATCATTTTGGAAAGAGGATGGCTATTAAAATCTAAATCTTAAACATAAGCTCTCGCAGTAAATAGAAAAGCATTGATTTTAAAACATGCAGGTAATTATTTATAACACTTAACACTGGCATAGTTCCCGTCGTGATTGAGAAATCCTACAACTGCTTTTTTTTTAAACGTGATAGTTATTGTCATTAGAAATAGAATTGGCGATCTGAGTTCAAATCCTAGATGAGGTTGTTTATGTTACATTACAAGCTAATGACCTTCGCTTAAGGCATAAATCTATCGATTCTTCTCTCCTACAAGCAATTGGTAAATAGACTGGGTTCTTTTGCCTTGGTAAGGCAACCAGTCTAGGAGAAGGAAAATCTGTATTCGAACCAATGTACTTTGTTTTTAAAATGACCTTGTGTCACATCCTGTTAGTTTGTTTGGATTTTATGGGATTCAACCTTTGTTGGTTATTTAATGCCAAATCCATTTTTATACAAATAAACATTTCTATTTCAAACAATTCAGTTTAGCATAGGTACACAACTTAATTGCCAAAAATATTTCTATTTCAAACGATTCAGTTTGGTCAAACAGTTTTAATTCAAACAATTAAGTTTGGAGTAAGTACAGTTTAAATGTCAAAAAGAGTTCTATTTTAAGAAATTCAGTTTAATATAAGTGTACAGTTTAGTTCTATTTGACCCATAGATAGTTCCCTATCAGGTGCTACTACTCTGGGCCAGAGTGGAGATGAAAGCGATGACAATGAAGGAGTACTCTGCATTCCCAAAATCCCCAGCATTACTGGAATCTCACCATCAGATTGTTTAGTGTCATATCTTGTCGGTGGGGGTCTTACCCCTCTGCAGAGAAACAGTCGGTGTATTTTACAGCCCCAGCCGACTGGGCAACATCCTGTTCGTGTAGAGGAATTAAGTAAATACTCTCCTACCTGTTTGTCTTTCATTCTTTTTTTCTTTTTTTTTTCAGGATTTCTATACAGGATCATCCCAGAAACACTACAAGCATAATCCGGGAGGTACATTTAGTATAACAGTTATTCAATTAAATGGAAGCGGGGATCAGAGTTCAGATCCTGGATGAAGCAGTTCGCATTTCACATTGTGTTAATGTCTTTTAAAAAGGCAAGAATCAATCTGTTATCACAGCTATGGGCAAATAGCAGAGTAGGCAGGGTTCTTTAGCCGTGGTATAACAACCAATCTTGGAGAAGAAAAACTCTGAATTCAAACTAGCCGACTTTGTATCACACCCTGTTCATGAAAGAGAGATAAGGTAAATCCATTCAAATAAATAATCCAACAGCCCTAAACCAAGCTATGTTTAAGTTATACAATGACAAATTATTTTAAAAAATATTTGCCAAAGAACACTCAAAAGCCATTTATCATATTTACCCAACCCCTCCGCTCGGGCAGGATATGACACAAGGTCAATTTTTTTAAGCGAAGTTTAACAGGTTTGAATTCAGAGTTTTCCTTCTCCTAGTCTAGTTGCCTCACCAAGGCTGAAGAACCTAGTATGCCCTACTATTTACCCATAGCTGGAGGGAGAATAATTGGCTTCATACCTTTCCCAAGGGTATAAGTGCTATGTGAAATGCAATCAATCTCGTCCATGATTTGAACTCGTGTCGCCGTGTCCATTTCCTGCGACGATAACAATTACACCATGGGCACCTCCAAAAGCCATTTATAGTTATTTTTGTTCAGGTGATAAAAGCAGCTGACAAACATGTATTTTAGTTTTAAATTCCCTCTTTTTATAGTTTGCTTTGGTTTCTTTATTTAATGGCATGTGAACCTTTGTGGATTATTTAATGCTGAAGCAATCCTTGTAGAAGAACAACAGTGATACCATTTAACACAGGGAATGAGAAAGCTCATACCTTTCTCAATGGTATTGATCTGAAAGTAAACATAATCGCACAACTGCAGTTCAGACTCACTTATCATCATATTGCAGTTCATTAAATAAACCATAATGCACTTCAATTTGGCATAAAGTATTGAAATGTACAAAAGACCGACTCATTATTCAATCATAAAGTCAATGAGCTACAAAACTTGCTTGCTAACCATTACAACTTAACCAGATAACATATATATATATTATAAAATTTATTTCTAAGAAAAAAAATCAGGCTGACCACGTGCGACACTTGATTTGGCCTGAATGGAAAAGGGAGAAGTAATCCCAGACAATACGGCACCAAAAAGCTACCGCCCTCTTTTTTTGTCGAGAACTACTATTCAGACCCTCAGTACGAATTCGGGGACCAAACTGATGGCACGAAAAACTTAAGCTAGCAGAAAGGTTTCGTCACTCGCTTCTTGAATGAAGTTTCCCAAGAAATAAAAGTAAAATTAAACGAAAGTCGACGACTGAAATTCTACCAAGTTAAACAACTGAAAGAAAATTCAACATAGAATTCAGTTGAAAAGAACTTTAAAGAAGACTCGCAATTTAAATATTTAACCCACTCTGAAACATCTAAAAAGAAAAGAAAAATACTCAAATTCAATAAACTTTGTTTTCTGGATACTCTCTCGGATAGGTTTCCGCTAGTCGCACTAAAATTTGCAACAGTTTATCTTTTCTATCCCCTTTTTTCTTGTTTATTTTGTATAAAATTCTTTTTATTGTCTGTTTTATCTTTTCGAATCATTATCCGAACTAGAATGCAGCGGAACTTACTGTTTGAACTTACTGTTTAATATTGCACTCGAAAGCCTCCCAAATTCATTACCCAGTTAAATACTAAACTTGGCTTTAGTGTCACTCTCTTTATATCAAATTTTATTCCCCTAAAATGCTTTTAATATTTATGTAGCAGAATGTATTTTGGTTTGGCGCGCAAGTTAATTCGACGCATAATTTCACCCCATCAGGATAACCTATCCTATTCAACCCGGATCTTCTTTTCCCGGACAGCAGAAATTGGGTAAGCTGCCAAACACACTCTCTTTGGCTGAACAACGTCGTCCAGTGCAGACGTCCCACTGGCAGCTCTTCAATAGCAGCAGCAGCATGGACACATGAGGGAACCTATCTAATTTATGGATTCCTTGCGTCTATATTTTTAGACCAAGGAATCCCAGTTGAATATGAATTAGATACATTCAATACGCCACCCACCGGAACAACTTTATGTCACTCCCAAAATTGGCTATGTCGATGCAATGCCTTATTCCGCTCTCGGCACCTAGCTCTCATTTCACCTCTGGGCCACTTTAATAGAGACAACGCACGCCTCTCCCCTAAATCCACCAGACGCACAAAACTCACGGTGACTCCAAAGTTTATTTCCTCCAACAGCAAACAAGACTTTCGTTAAACTACGGCAAACACAATCCCTCGCACGTCCGACGATACGCGCTGCCTTCTCAACTTTCTCAAAACTCTATTTCGTCTCTTACTCACAACTTTTCCTACGAGACTTGCAGCACAAAAGCAAACTAAATATTTCATGCTGCAAATAAAAACTATTCCTAAAAACATTTCGACTTCGTACATCTTGAACCTTCTCCTTCATATACCCAACAAGCTTTAGCGAGATACCTTACACACTTAGCGAGGAAACAACTCAACGTAAACACACACCAACACGTTACCACCTATCCTCGCCCCAAACAACATCACTTCAACATGAAGCCGTAGTCAAATACTTACAGCATTATTCCATGAACGAACGTCCAATGTAATGTCTGCTTTTAGTTGATCTTGTGCATGTATAGATATATATTTCTTTTAAATACCCTGTCCGGTGGCAAAAGCTGCTTGGTAGCGCCAGGAGTGGCAGTACCGCCTTGAGCTACCGAAACTGTGTTATCACCCTGGTTGGCGGCTGATGAGGTTAGGGTATCGCATATGCTTTCACACGTTGTATGATGAAAAAAAAAGTATACTAATTTACTTGAAGCCGTAGTCAAATACTTACAGCATTATTCCATGGACTTTGCCCAAATTCCCACTTTATTTTTGTGGTCTTTTCTTCTAGAGTCCACACTTTGAACGTGATTTCAAAACACTGATAATACAATTGCAAAAACTAAAAAAAAAAAAAATTAGTCCGCAGAAGTTCTTCCTTGTGATATAATTAAGAAATGATCTTTTTATATCAATCATTTTTCGTTAATTATATTTTATCATTCAGTTTGGTTGGGCTTTGAACTATTCGGGTTAAGAGTTCAGATGCATAGTCATTGGGTAGAGTTTTTCGCTCGTGCGCAAAGGATATGACAATCACCGTTGTCATAATAAACCCCCAGACAGGAAATGGGGCTGGAGTGTGGATGACGTCATGCCCGGAAGAGATGGTCCTGAAAATTTGAGGATTTCGAAAAGAGTCAGTTGAGATTGGACTATTGAGGCGAAAGTTGGATTTTGACCGTTGAAAGATGAGGTCGAGTTTTGTAGATCTCTACCGACAGAGATGAATTGAGATCTTAAACACCACGAGATGTGCCGAACGTTGGGGGTTGGCTTAGCATAGTATGATTACGAAAGACTTTTAAGAATTGTGTCTCTCTCCTCGTGTCGATGAACTGGAGTCAAGAAATTAATAAAACGTTCGTACCTGAACAACAGAGTCCGCCTGTTTCCGCCTGTGTATTTGTATTTGACTGTAAATGAATTTGCATCACAGTTGTGATTGATCTCATAAAGAACAAAATATTACAACTAAACTCTTTGTAAGTGTTTGCTTGTTCGCTTTCCAGACTTTTTTCGTATGAGCACTTTTATTGATAGTACACACATGAAACTCTAGTCCCCTTCCAAGTAATCTTCTCCGGCTGCAATGCACTTGTTTTACCATTCCAACAACCTCTGGAAGGCCCCATCAAAGTCCTCTTGTGGGAGCGTGTCAATAACCTTCGTCACAGCCTCTTTCATCTCCACAATTGTCTCATAACGACAGTCTCTGAGATTAGGGAATAACCAAAAGTCACAGGGAGCAAGGTCTGGACAATAGGGAGTGTGAAGAACTATCTTGATGCCCATCTTGGTTAAATAGTCTGTGACAAGGATGGAGTTGTGGACTGGTGCATATTCCTGGTGGAAATGCTACTGACCCGATTTGAAGAGTGCTGGCCTCTTCCGAAGGAATCTCTTCCTGAACTCCCTTAAAACCTCAACATAGTAACCCTAACCCTAACCCTTTGGCCAATCAACTCTGGTGTATTGACTTCCTTACTCCTCCCACACCTCTCATCATCCCTCACAGACTCCCTGCCTTCCTTGAATCTCTTATGCCACTCAAAAACTGAGGCTCGATTCATGCAAGATGGTCGAAAAGCAGTCTGAAGCATTCCATACGTTTCTGTGGCATTTTTTCCAAGTTTAAAACAGAATTTTATTGCATATCGTTCTTCTAAAGTGTCAGATTGTATTTTTGAAATTCACCAGCTGTGACAATCAGGTTTTAGTACGGTGTATTCCCATTGCTGCTGTAGCTGTTCATTTGAAGCTGAAATCATAAAAATTGGTCAGTCAGTTCATAAGATGTATAGCAATAAGATAGTGAATTTTCAAGAGTCTACGACAATTTTAAATGCCTATACAAAAAGTCTGGAAACCAATTGAATGCACCAAGAATATATTTTTTTGATATTCAGTATTTCCTAATAGTACCCTATTTCCGTTGATAGCGTTCTGTTTTTTAAATTTATCAGGAATTCAGTTTTATCCAACTCTGCGTTTGCATATTTTTGTTATAACCCCCCCCCAAAAAAAAAACTTTTAAAACTCATTAAAAAAACACTCTTCACTCATGCAAGCAAACCCTGATGATAGCCTATGAAGGGTCCGAAAGTGCTCGAGATAATTTCGGTATATTCATCCACTAATTTTACTTGAAACCAAACACTTATCAGGAAACTCGAAAAGATTTAATTAAATTATGTGTCTTTACTTTTTAATCAAACATACTTAAATGAACAACTGCAGCCTAACTATACACATATATGTATATATATTGTCATTCACTTCAAAGCTGTTGTCAAGCACTTAAGGCATTATTCCATGGGTCTTGCCCAAATTCTCACTTTATTTTAGTGATCTTTTCTTCTAAACGACACACTTTGAACCTGATTTCAAATCATGGACAAAGCTAATACTCTTAAAAAGGCATGAATCCATCTTCTCTTCCCTCCCACAACCTATAGGTAAATAGACTAAGGTTCTTTACTCTTGGTAAAGCAACCAATCTGGGAGAAGGAAAACCCTTAATTTAAACCCTGAATTTAAACCCTGATTTTAAACTTCAACCTTTTCACTGCTAAATCTTAAATTTAGCCTTTTCATGTTAAATTTCATGGCCTGACCCATAATGATGTTAATTAATCATCATTCCAAGTCGTCAAATTTACAAGAGTCACGGAAAGAGTATCTGAATGGGGGGTGTCCTCGTGGTGTAATGGTTAAAGCGATGGACTGCAGAATCGTAATAAGCGAGTTGGAACTCCAGTCGCACTATTACGTTCACTTTCGGGCAAATACCCTTGGAAAAGGTATAAAACCCTTATCCTTCCAGCTATGAGTTAAATAGTACCACTACTGTTCTTCTAGGAGAATGGCTTTGGCATTAAATAACCCACAAAGGTTGATATGCCATTAAACAAAGAAAGCAAACCAAACCGAAAGATGTTTTTTCTCAATGCCATGGGGTAAATCACTTTTTCTACAGTTAACGTTAATAAGATTTTGAGTTGATATATCCTATTTTTACAACAAAAAGGTTAAAAACATAAAATTGACTTAGCATCGATTTTGGAGGGGTTGGGTAAATACATACCTTTGCTTTTATTCTGTCACAAGGTTAAATTAAGCAAAATTGAGCAAAACAATAAGGAAAATTGAGCAAAATAGTTAAGCACAATTGAGCAAGATAATTTACCAAATTGAGCAAAATAATTAAGTAAAATTGAGCAAAACAATAAGCAAAATTGGGCGAAACAGTTAAGTAAAATTGAGCGAGATAATTAAGCAAAATTGGACAAAAAAGGTTAAGCAGAATTGAGCAAAACAATTAAGCAAAATTGAGCAAAATTATTGAGCAATATAGTTAAGCAAAATAAGCAAAATAAACGTAAACTGATATCAACAAGAGAGAAGGGACACTAGTTTTTTCCTTCGAAGGTATTGCACCATCCACAAATGAGATTACACACAAATATATATATATACATTAAGATCATTAAAATCATATATATATATATATATATATATATGGGGCATTCGAAAAATTCTAAGCTTGACCCAGATTATAGATTTCTCACAAACCTCCACCTTTATATATATACATATATATATATGTTAGACTAAAGAAAGGGATAAGACACACAAGAAATTTTTTTTTCATAATCACTTTTATTTCAATTTTTTACTAATTCTCAACTAGTTTCAACCTTAGGTGAAAGACAGGAAAAATTTTTTTGATAGAAAGTTGATTTTTTTAGGGAAAACTTATAAAAGATTAGATACGCCCCAAAACAATCGGCAAAAATGAACTATTAAGCACAGTAAGATGGCATATCCATTCATTAAATCATATATATATATATATATATATGGGGGAGCATGTGTGTATCTATGTGTATGCATATGTGTGTTTGTGGGCACACGCATGTGTATGCATTTGGGTATCTGTGTGGATGTCTGCACATCTCTGTACGCACGTGTGGTTGCAAACTAATGTGAGTGCAACTGCTTGCATGCATATACGTGTGTGTGTCAGTGTACACATGTGTGTGTCTGTGCAGGTATCTCTGTGTGTATGTATGTATGTTTCTGCATATGTTTGTGCGTGTCTGTGTGTGCATGTTCAAACATGTGTCTGTATATGTGTTCATCATTCTATATGTGTTTGCGTGCAAGTGTGTGTGTGTGTATGTGTGTCTGTGTGTGGATGTGTTTGTGTGCGCCTATGTTCATACATAGTGTTTGTATATGGGGTCATCATTCTGTGTGTGTGTGTGTGTGTGTATGTCTGTGTATGTATGTGTGTGTGTGTGCATGTTCATACATAGTGTTTGTATATGGGTTCATCATTCTGTGTGTGTGTGTGTGTGTGTGTGTGTGTGTGTGTGTGTGTGTGTGTGTGTGTGTGTATGTCTGTGTATGTATGTGTGTGTGTGTGTGCATGTTCATACATAGTGTTTGTATATGGGTTCATCATTCTGTGTGTGTGTGTATATGTATGTCTGTGTATGTATGTGTGTGTGTGTGCATGTTCATACATAGTGTTTGTATATGGGTTCATCATTCTGTGTGTGTGTGTGTGTGTGTGCATGTTTATACATGTGTCAGTATGTGTGTTCTTCATTCTGTGTGTGTATGTGTGTGTATGCGTGTGTGTATGTATGTGTGTGTGCATGTATTTGTGTGTGTTTATGTGTGCATGTTCATACGTGTGTTCGTATATGTAATCATCATTCTGTGTATGTATGTGTGTGTGCATGTGCTTGTGTGTGTCTGTGTGTTCATGTTAATACATGTGTCTGTATATATAATCATCATTCTGTGTGTGTATGTGTATTTGTGTGTGTTTGTGTGTATGTATGAGTGTGTATGTGTGTGCGCACGCACGTGCACATGTATGAAGCTGTTTCTGATTGGTCGGATGAGATAGAGCTATCAGCATTTAATTAACGACAACAGCAAGAGTTTTACTTCATTAACAAGCAAGGATCAAAGGTAAAAAGATATTTTCCTTGTTTACTGAACCATTGATAATAACTTAGTCATGAATGACAAGGAAACTGAACAAAGTGATTCCTGTTTATATCATTTTTACTTCTATGATTTTCAGTGACTTTAATAGCTTTATTTTTGTCAACTGATAATGGATGTATCAGCAGTTGGCAGATGGTGGGCGGATACTGGGGAGCTTAGGGCAGGAAAATTGATATTGTTAACAAACCCTTTAATTTTCGCTTTACTACTGATGTGAAATGGGTCATTTATGTTGCATAAATTAACGATGTTTCATTGGAAGAACAATAAAGAAGGACTATTATGAATCAAGATATGTAAATATAAATGGTATGAATTGGGGTCTTGTTCTAAGATGTTCTTAATCACAAAACATAGACAGAATTTCTTTTTATGGTGTTAATTGAATAAACCCTATCAACACTTTAAACAAGGTAATGTCCTGGATATGACATCAAACCATCTGATAGAGATGCTCCAGCCTTAAAGATTTTAGGAATGTAGAGTTGTGTTGTATACCCATAATCATAACATTGATTTACGAACTTCAATGAACGAACGAACACACTTCTTTATAAAAATATGTATCCCTCACACTTTATTCTCGATGTTTCTGTGGTGTATGAGAGATGAGTGAAGACAGGGACAGACTGCTATATTGACCCAACTTCTTCTCCTGACCATAGCAGCAGTTCTTTCTCATCTTGGCTGGAGTTGCTCAAGCGGGGGTCGCTGAGAGCCACAGCCCTCAGTCCGCAAGCAGGCCCTCACTCTGGCCTTCCTGTGTCCAACTAGCACAACTGCCGCTGACACCTGCTTATATTCTTTCATAACGTCCACTTGCTTCCGCTTCTTCCGCTTATTTACACAGGTGTATCTCTGATTGACGGCTCAGTAAAGGGTCAATATACAACAATACTCTTTCATTGCCATTGCTTCCAGGTCCAATCTGACCGGGACTGGTAGCACCTGATAGTGTCCTATCTATGGGTCAAATAAAACAAACTCTGTGTACAAACAAATGACTGATGTTAAATTGTGACTATGATATAGCAATACTTGAAACCATTTAGCTGCATGCAAAATAAGAGCTCTGACTTGTTTAAGAATATTATCTACAAAATATGTTTACAAATCATATATATTTAATATATATGTATAAAGAGGATTTGGCATTAAATAACCTATAATGGTTGATATGCCATAAAACCTAATCCAACCAAATCATATATATTTAATATATATGTATAAAGAGGATTTGGCGTTGAATAACCTACAATGATTGATATGCCATAAAACCCAACCAAACCAAATCATATAAATTTAATATATATGTATAAATAGGATTTGGCATTAAATAACCAACAATGGTTGAGATGCCATAAACACCAACCAAACCAAATCATATATATTTGATATATATGTATAAATAGGAGTTAGCATTAAATAACCAACAATGGTTTATATGCCATAAAACCAAACAAAACCAAACTTAAACAAGAAAGAACTGAACAGATAAAGAAATAAGGGTCGTTTAAAACATTCTAATCCTTACCCAAAAAGAATAACCACAGCAGAACATTTTGTCGTAGCTACACATGACCACTTCTTATAGAACAAGAAAAAACTAATTCAGATTTCTCTCTCAACTTCTGTGCAAAGGAGGCCCATACAAACCAAAAGGTGAGTGATAAATCTAAAAATGGACAAAACAGAGGTAGGAGCAGCCATAAATTATCTGCGAATGACACGTATGACACCCAAGGAAATCTATGAAGATATGGAAAAAAATACCAGCTGAGGATTCTTCTTCCTATTCAACTAAGAAGTGGTCTGCGGAATTCAAACAGGACAAGGAAAGCGCAGAACCTGATCCTTGATCAGTTCATCCAAAAACCTCAACCATTGACGAAAAAGTTGATACCATTCTCTATATGGTTTTGAATGATAGACGTCTTACACTCTTGAGATAGCTAAGGCCATAGGCATTAGTTCTGACTTGATTACACTGTTTTAATTGAGATCTTGGATATGAGCAAGCTGTTTACAAGATGGGTCCCAAGAATCCTAAAACTATTGCACAAGCCGAAAAAGGTTAACATTTCCAGAACATTTCTGACTTGCTTCCTTACTAACCCTGAGAATATCTATCCACAGCAGATAAATAACTCAAGATAAAACCTGGGTTCACCACTAATAACCTGAATCAAAGATTCAAAGCAAACAGGGGAAACACTCTAGTTCTCCACTTGCAAAGAAGTCCAAATTGACAGTGTCTGTTTGCAAGGTGATGATCTAGGAGTTTTTGCGGGGATTCTGAAGGCGTAATCATGATAGACTACTTGAAAAAGGAAAAAAATAATAATGAACTATACTATGCATCAGAATTAAGATAACTAAGGAAAGAATCAAGTCAAAATAGACGGAGAAGCTGGGGGGCAGGTATGCTCTTACCCAAGGATAATATGCCCATTCACACTGTTTTGTTGAAGTAGTCAGTAGTGGCTTTTAAGTGCTACTCCATCTTCCTTACTCACCAGAGTTAGCTCCATCTGAGTTTTTCCTGATTCCTAAACTTAAATCCCACCTGCGTGGTCTTCATTTTGGAAGCAATGATGAGGTTAAATGTGCCGTGAAGGAAGTTTTGGAGGATCAGGAAGCTACCTCCTTCTGTGATGGGACTGCAAAACTTGAGCATCATTAGACCCAGTACATTGGTGTCAAGGGAGACTATATCAAAAAAGTGAAAAACTGTCTTGTTTCCCTGATGCCTTATGTGTGAATCTTAGAACTTTGTGAACGAACCTTGAGGGGGTCTGACTGAGGTCAAGGGCAAACTGTGTTGCCGTTTGATATCTTACTCCATTCTGAGGTTATTTTATTTTAACCCACGTTGTCTCGTTGGTGTAACTCCTTGAACAAGAAGACCCAAAAAGAATTATACAAAAGAAGACAGTAACAGATAGGAGACGAAGACGTTTCTTTTATATTTTTCCTGTATTTCCTGGGTTCAACAGCCATTCAAAGGGTGACGGAATTTTCCCAGAATACAATTGAAATGGTTGAATCCCCCAGTCAAGGTGTTTAAAAATACGTTAATCGTTTCTTAGTCTATTTGTGTCCTCATTTGGTATTTTAAAGCTTTAACAATGGTTAGTCGCTTTTGGGAGTTTGTTCAAGTCCAGTGTTTTAGTTTTTAGTCCCATTTCGTACCCTTTTATATTTCAGCATACTATTAACCGAGAGGGCTGCTACTAGTGAAAGGTCTAGCCAACGCTTCGCCCAAAGACGAATGCATGGTGTCTTCCACCAGTTAGCAAGGTGTTGTCACTTCACCAGTCACTGCCTGAAATAAAATGAACTTCCTCCTCTTGTCGGGAGGTCCTTTTTCCTTACGCATGAGTTGTCCCTTTTTCCCGTCAGAGGCCCCTGGGAGTTCCTGCATATTTTAATAGTTTTCCTTTTTAATTCAATTTAATTTTTATTTATTTATTCGTTCCCTACAACCTCATATCTGTCGGATATCCAATCATTTGGCCTGTTCAATGCCTATCTGGCATTAGTGACTGATGAATGATATTAAGTCCATCACCTGGTCCCTGGGGTATTACCCCCGGGCAATACCGGCTTAGAAGAGTTGAGTTTGTCGCTTGGCACTTAAAGATGGTTTGGTTTGGTTTGATAGCATATCAACCATTGTTGGTTATTTAATACCAAATCTATTTATATATACATATATATATATATAAACAGTTCTATTACAAACAATTCAGTTTAGCATAAGTACACAGTTTAAATGTCAAAAACAGTTCTATTTCAAACAATTCTGTTTAGCATAAGTACAGTTTTTGTTTTCACACAGTTAAATGTAAAAACAACACTATTTCAAACAATTCACTTTAGCATAAGTACTTTGTTTAGTTCTATTTAACTTATAGATTAGACCCTATCAGAGTGGATCTGGGAGCGATGGCAGTAAAGAGGTACTCTACATTCCCTAAAGCTCCATCATTAATGGAGTCTCACCATCAGATTGTTTAGTGTCATAAGCAGGACATTCGTTGACAGAGCCTCACTCCTCTGCAGAGATGCAGTTGGTGTATTCAGTAGCCCCAGCCGACAGGGTCAGGCGCTTAAAGAGGAACGACTAGGAGATGAAGTATTTTTTGTGACGACTATGCATGAGTCTCGATTGGTGCATGGCCCCCGAAATTAAAATGAACACGTGTCGAATCTGGCCTCATGGAAGATCAGGTAAATCCTTCGCTTACAGAAAGATACGAATGACCATAAACGAAAAAATAATTCCATATCACTTTTTGTAAGTTAATTTTGTTTTGTTTATCATTTTTTGTTTTGTGTTGTCGTTTTTTTGTTACATATTTGACCTTTGACGGGGCGCGTAAATTATGTGGGTATCAAAAACAGGATGCAGCTGTGTTTTAAGGTAAACAAAAGACAGCGGAAGTGCCACGGGATTTTTGTTAGTGGCATCCCAGAAGGAAGGTAACTATGCGATGCATGGACATCTGAAAAATATATAACAACGGAAGATTTCGACCCCGGACATAGAAGTGAAAGAAGGGGGCCAGCAGAAGAATGACTAGACATTACGGCACCCTGGGCATTAGCAGTGGGCAAGACTGCCCAGGGTTGAGAGTTAGAGAAAATTCTGACATGTACAAGACTTGGTAAGTCGAAAGTCGATATGATTCTAGAAGAAAATTGGAACAACTAGCGAAGACCTCTGTAGTTGAACTGGCTTGTACAAGTCTCCGAAAGAAGCAGAGATGATTTAATGTTTTAAGTCAACTCTATACTAGCCTCATGAAGTCAGAGAGAAGAAAAAAAGTTATCTGAAGATATCGTATCTCTCTCTCTCTCTCTCTCTCTCTCTCTCTCTCTCTCTCTCTCTCTCTCTCTCTGGTGTAAATTTTAGCACTTCCCAGTACAACATTTTTATATTGTTTTTCCCAACTCAGTTCCATGCTGATTTGAGCTGAACTACTAATTCTATCCCTATTGTTCCCCATCTTACTTCCCAAGAATAAACAAAAGATCACAGACGTATAAAGAAAATACTAAGAATTTTGTTTCACTCTATTCCAACTGAACCTCCGTAAGTTAAACCCCAGAAGTAGGAACATTAAAACCTATAAATCTGACTCAGCACAATGACTGACTTAAGTTCAGCCAATTCTACTCAATGTACTATTCCTATCAGAAACTTATTTCTGGCCCCAAGCCAGAATTAAGGACATAACAAAAAGAGTTTTAAGAAATTTGTTTCATTTGAACCATATAAAAGAAGGAATAAACAATCCAAAGTAAAACACAAGGTTCTTGTTGCTTCTTGAATTTAACAATTGTTTTTATATGTGAACACGTACATGTACCTCTATCACATTTCCACTGAAACCACCCAAAATCCCCATCAGTAAAAATCTTAAAACCTACAAATCATTTTAGTTATCAGCCTATTTTTATTACTCCATTTCCGGAAAGAAGATCATTGATATCTTTTGCTTTTTTTTTAATGCATTGCATATGGACACACTTTCAAGAGCACCCAAAGAAAAGGTCACGAAGTAAGTACAACACTTTTTATATTGGGTTTTTTCCCATCTCAGTACAATGTTGACTTGAACTGAACTTTTAGTACTATCTCTTATGAGAAATGTGCTCAGTTTAAAAAATATGCCGAGGTTTTAGGTCTTAAATTATAACAACCAACAGACAAAAAGTTAACAAATTTATCTGAATGTTAGTCGCTATAAAGTACAACTCTACCCAAATCAAGTAAACTTTATCTTTGCCCAACCCAAGAAATTATCTAGTCGTAACTGTCAGGCCTGGCAAAGGAGGAGAGAAAAATATAGAAATAAAAGAGATAAAAAAAAGGGGGCAGGGAAGCTTACTTTTGTTACCTGAAAGAAAAGTGTGTCTATATTTCTTAAAACCAAAAACAAACAGTTCCCACAAAGTAATTTATTTCAAGAGAAATAAAATTTATAAAATCCGGCTTTGCACATTTTCCCCTGTGCTTGTCGAAAAGATTGAATTTAAGGTAACAAAAATAACATACATTCAAGTAACAATTTTATAACCAAAAAAAAAAGGGAGTAAAAAGAAATATAACGACTAACTTGCTCGAAGCTATGCCGTCAACCACCAACTGTCAGTTTAACTTTTGTTAATGATAAAATACCGTTCTTCAGTATTTTATATCTGAGAACCATGTGGTATGAAGAAATTTTCCTCTGAAGAGAAAATTTTCTAATGGCTGACTGAGATTCTGATAAAGTTCTACCCGGTATCTTTTATTAGTTGCTGAATCTTCTAGCCGAAATGAGATATTTTTAATTGCTAACCTGAGGAAATTCTATCGAGTTTCAAATTCAATTTCTGAGTTTCCTATTTGAAAGGAGATATTTATAACTGCTGAACGGAGGCAATTCTTTCAAGTTTTCTACCGTGGAATTGGTATGCCGAGAACACAAAAAATTATGAATCCTGAACACAAGGCTGCAATAATTTTAGCAGCATGTGCTTGCTTTCTTTTTAAATGAATTTAATCGGCATGTTTTACATATTTTTTATCTGTAAATAAATAGACGTGTTACTTTTATTCCTGATTTAATATTGGGATTTAAATTGAAACACGTGAGGGTGGTTATCTTGTGGTTAAAAAAGGCTGTGTGTTATCAACTTTACAGTGTGGTTGTTTTTTCTTTTTTCTTTTTACGTTGAAGGGCTTGTTTCTTTTGTTATTTTTTAAAGATACATAATCCTTTAACTGCTCTCTTTACACCCCAATATTTTTAAAATGGCAGTGATACGAAAAATTCTAGAAAATAGAATACTGATTCACATGTTCCCGAAACAAAGATGGTGGACGTCGGTAAACTAATCTGTTTCGAGAACCTATTGGTCAGGAAAATCACGTGATTTGTGCTCAAAACTACGTCCGCACCTTTGACTTTATCCCGAACATTTGGAGCTGATCGCATGACAAGAGTTAGCCATATATACTCGCGACTTGCGGTAATTCATTGTCTTACATTTGGACTTCCAGAGACACCTTGGCTTTGCCAGCTAGTGACACACAGTTCAATACATGCAACATGGGTGCGTATATACTCTGCTACTTTTTTCTTTCCTGTTCTGCCTTTTCGGTTGGACTTGTTCCAGTCTCATGCACAGCCTCAGACATTTCGTCAAATCCTGAAAGAGTCAAACGACCAACAGGGGAGAAAATACGTCTTCCAAAAATACATTTATAGTCTACATGACACTTTTAATATTTAGTATTTCACCATAATATTCGTGTTAGTTACATACACACACGCACACACACACACACACACACACACACACACACAGCGGAATATTTAACTAGTTATATTAGAATATTCGTAATGTTTTGTAATATTTCATTTGATGTATTTGTTATATAAATTTATTTTTGTTAGTATTGCTTTGTTTCGAATGTTCTTTTGTCCGCGTCGTTTTAAATCGTTTGCTTTTCAATAATTAGCCAACATAAATTGTGGGAGCAAAATATCCAGCAAACATACCCCACACACTTCATCAATGCATTGTGTGCGGACACACTTTCAAGAGCTCCCAATTCGACTTCCCAAAACAAAAGATTACGAACCTATAAAAAATGACTTTAAGAATTGAAACCTCCATAAGTTAAACCCCATCAGTAGAAACATTAAAATCTATACTCTACAAACTGTAACAGTTCTGCAAATTAAACCATATTTTTAAAAGAATTACTTCATCATTTGCAGCATAAATCAGGTCAATGGAAAACAGAATGTATTACAAGAAGATTAGGGTTGGGTTGGGTTGGGTTTTATGGCATATCAACCATTGTAGGTTATTTAATGCCAAATCCATTTTTATGTAAATAATCTGTTCTATTTAAAACAATTCAGTTTAGCATAAGTATACAGTTTAATTGTCAAAAACATTTCCATTTCAACCTATTCAAGCAGTTATATATAACAATTCAGTTGAGTGTAAATACAGTTTTAATGTCAAAAAACAGTTCCATTTCAAATAATTCAGTTAAGCATAAGCACGCAGTTTAAATGTAAGGACGGTTTAATTGTCAAAATCATTTCTATTTCAAGCTATTCAGTTTACTCAAACAATTCAGTTAACTCAAACAATTCAGTTTAGCATAAGTATGCTGTTAGTTCTATTTAACCCATATCAAGTGCTACCACTCCGGGCCAGAGTGGACCTGGGAGCGATGGCAATGAAGGGATACTCCACGTTCCCCAAAGCTCCAGCACTGCTGGAACCTCACCATTAGATTGTTTAGTGTCATATCCAGGACACTCGTCAGGGGGGTCTTAACCCTCTGAAGAGAAGCAGTCGGTGTATTCTACAGCTCCAGCCGACTGGGCAAACAAGAAGATTAGCCAAGCCTCCAACAGAATTAGATGATCAGATGACCAATTCTCTGAAATAGGATTTTCAAGAATTCTAAATTTTCACACACAATAAATTCTTTGTCATGTTCATCAGTAATCACTAAGCCGTATTCCAGTGTTTGGCCAATAGTCTACTGTGCAGAGTCTATTTTGGTACCGTACCAACTTGGACTAACTCTAGTAGAGTTGGGAAGCAGAGTTGGGAAGTGTCACATAAAGAACTTGTTGTTAAAATAAATACCATTAACTACAAAAGATGTTTTCAGTAATTTTATGCTTAAACAAGCAGAACGTAAAAGGCTTGACATCTTGCATTATATTTGGATGACAAAAACATATGTTCCATTTTATTAGAAGGCAAATAGGAGTATTTAGTTTCTTTGGGTGTTTTTTGTTTTGTTTTTAGAAGGCATTAGGAGTATTTAGTTTCTTTGGGGTGTTTTTTTTTTCGAGGGCATTTGGAGTATTTAGTTTCTTTGGGGTGCTTTTTGGAAGGAAGACATAAGAAGTATTTACTTTCTTTGGGTTTTGAGGGAAGGGTTCGGAGGGAAGATATTAGAAGTATTTATTTTCTTTGAAATTTTTGTTTGTTTTTTTTTGGGGGGAGGGAGACATTTGGAGTATTTAATTTCTTTGGGTTTTTATTGGGGGGAGACTTTAGAAGTATTTGATTTCTTTGGGGTTTGGGGAGGGCTTGGTTGAGGAGGGGAAGACATTAGGAGTATTTAGTTTCTTTATGGTATTTTATGTTTGTTTTATTTTGGAAAGCATTAGGATTGTTTGGTTTTAAAAAAGTTAGATATGAACTACACCAGAATGCTGTATTCTGTTTTGAATAAATCCTGGAAGCAGCACCCAACAAAACAGCAGTTGTACGGTTACTTATCTCCTATCTTACAAACCATAGTTGCAATGAATCATATTTGCAATACATTACAAATGATTATACTATAAAAATGCATTGCAAAAAATTCACCATAAAAATGCATTTTAGATCATTTTATTCTAAAAATGTATTTTAAAATATTTATTATAAAAATACACTGCAAACGATTTTACAATAAAAATACACAAGAAATGATTTTTTTTACCAATATGCATTGCAAATTATATTACTATAAAGATGCATAGGAAATGATTTTACAATAAAAATTCATTGAAGATGATTTTGTTATATAATTAAGGAATGATTTTTTTATATTAATCATTTTTCGTTAATTATATTTTATCATTCAGGTTGGTTGGGCTTTGAACTATTCGGGTTAACAGTTCAGGTGCATAGCATTGGGGTACAGTTTTACGCTCGTGCGCAAATGATATGACAATCACTATAGTCATAATAAACCCCAGATAGGAAATGGGACTGGAGTGTGGATGACGTCATGCCCGGAAGAAATGGTCCTGAGGATTTGAGGATTTTGAAAAAGAGTCAGTTGAGATTGGACCATGCAGGCAGAGAGTTGAGTTTCTGCCATTGGGGCAAAGAGTTGAGGCATGTAGTTGAAGTTTTGCAGATCTCTACCGTCAGAGATCTTAAACATCACAAGATGCACCGCGCGTTGGGGTGGGGTTAGCATAGTATGGTTAGCATAAGCTTTTAAGAATTGTGCCACTCTCCTCGTGTCGTCATGAACTGAAGTCAAGATATTAATAAACCGTTCGTATCTGAAACAACAGAGTCCGCCTGTGTTTGTTTGGTTTGGTTTGGTTTCTTTGTTTAATGGCATATCAACTCTTTTTAGGCTATTTAATGCCAAAGCCATTCTCTTAGAAGAACAGTAGTGGTACTATTTAACCCATAGTTGGGAGGATAAGGGGGTTCATACCTTTCTCAAGGGTATTTGCCTGAAAGTGAATGTAATAGCGCGACTGGAGTACGAATTCGCGTAGTATGGTTCCGCAGTCCATCGCTTTAACCATTACACCACGAGGACACCCCCCCTGTGTTTGTATTTGACTGTATATCAATATGTATATGTATAACGTTTGTGATGGATCTCATCACTTTATAAAACAATTTTACCTTAAAAATAAATTGGAAATAATTTTGCTAAAAAATGTGTTATATTTAGCGTATGATGGCAAGGAAAAGACAAACACAAGTTGAAAGTTTTAAACGATTATATTAACAAGAAGGAAACCCAACGTGATAAAGCGAAGAATCAACTGTACAAAATTTGTAGCGTACAATATCAAGTGAAGGGGTGAATCGAGGTGTGTGTGTGTGTGTGTGTGTGAAACCAGAGTTCATGTACGATCACTTTGTTATAAGTTATAGGAGACTCACTTGTTAGATATGGTGGTATAAGGGTGGTAAGGATACCAGAAGATCTCGGTGGTAGTAGAAGTCGTGGACGGGGCAGCGTTGTAGCCAGGTCAGCAGTCGTTCACAGCGAGTGGTGCGTTAAATCCGTCAGGGTTTAGGTGAGTTCTTAATGGCCGTAACGTGTTCCTTCCTTCTAACCTCGTTGTCAGTCTGACGCCTTTGCAAATCTTCGCTTCTTAAATAGCTACCCCTTGGATCAAGTCGGTTCTGGGAATTTTTTAGGGGGGAAGATTTATGATTGGCTGAAAAAGGGTATTTTGTTAAATTGAATTAATTTCTTGCATTTATGCCCGGAAGCCCTGCACGGAGCCTCTTGCGCAAAGACGCATTTTTTTTCATTTTCTCGGCGGCAGCCGTCAGGCTAACATCCGGTCGAATGCTGCCCTTCTCCAGCCACTTGTGTGTGTGTTTTTTTAATGAAATCGCAAATCGGGAGAGATCTGAATCCTGCTATATAACAATGCATTGGATATGATTTTACAATAAAAATGTATTGAAAATAATTTTAGTTTCTGGTAAACTATTGTCAGAACTTGATATCTTAACGTTTATTATCAATTCTATGCAGAGTATGACACAAGGCCAAACTTTTTAGCAGAGAGCCTTTTATCACTCTGATGAACAATTAAGAGCAGTGCTAAAAATTACTTGGTCTTATGGCCTTTTTGGCAGGTTTTGGAGTGTTACAACATACAATAAGAAAAACTTCATTTAAAACAAGACAAACAAGGAACACCTAAAATTTAAACAATTTTTATAAAACAATAAAGTGTCAACTTGGATTTGAATGTTCAGAAGTTCCCTTTTACAAGTAGTACATTTTCAAAGTGGTGGAAAGTCAGATGTTAGGAAAAAAGGAGGAAAAGAAGAAAATATTTTTAAAGAGTATTTATTCCTTTTTTCTTTTCTTGCTTTTATGGTCAGGTAGTGGAACTAGCAGAAAAGTAGTTTCAGCTCTTAACTCGAGGGCGGATGTTACTTCTCGTTTGATCACTGTATCTATGTGCTTCCTTTGGTCTCTTTTGTTCTCGCTGTCCCAGTTCACAGAAATCCCGAGTTTTTATCTTTTCCCACCGGCTCCAAACTCGTCTGTCCACAGTCCTTCTCATTTTTGGCGCGACCGCTTCCCTTTGGCTACTTTAATTTTTTTTTTTTCTGATTTCTAACCGTATGGGTGCGAGGAGACGATGCGTTGCGACGCGTTTATACATTTTGTATGTGGCAGCCGACGAGTCAACATCCGGTTGGGAGTTTTATTGTTAATTCCTAAATCCCCACAATTTTAACAATTTTTTGTCTTATTTGAGTTACTTGTCTTCAAGGATGAAGTTAGTTTTATTGAATCGTCTTTTTCTATTTTACTAATTTGAACATGTATACAGCCTGTTTTTTTGGGTTTTTTTAAATAGATATGTAGACTGATTTTTCTATATTGAATATCGCTTTTTTACCTTCAAATTATAATTTGTTTTCAATTATCTGGTGTACTCTCGATAAGTAATTGCAGCTTGAGACTCCTTCTCTTATACTCTCCATATTGTTATGTATAGAAATCCCTTCTGATTAACTCATACATTCCAAATTAACTCACAGGCAAAATCAATAAATAAAGGAACACCACAAACGTACATTTCAAAAGCCGAGTGTTGTCTAGACGATTCCCGAAACCAAAATGAATAAAATACATCACTGCGCAGGTAGGCTATACGCATCCATCCGGTTGAAATGTAACTTTATATTTAAAATTTAAAAGATCCCTTTCATTTTTTTTCACCCAATCAGCAACGTTCCCCTTCAAAGTTTTTTTGATCCGTTTCGACCCAAACGTGATTATAAAATGGTCAATGAATATTCAAAGAGGTAGTCGGTTCTAAGGTCTCGAGAGAGAAGATCGTCACGCGTCGCATTCGGATAAGAACAAAGAACCAGGCCCCCTACTAATCAAACTCACATCCCAACACAGCCATAGACGGCTTAGAGTTTACCGACCCACCTCAAACCACCGTGCCACAATACCAACCCAGCCGCTCGAGAACAACTTACACCCACTATCCTCCTGACCCGTTATTTGGTGGAAGGAGAAGGCTTGTGTCTCTCCCGACATACCAAATTTTATTTATCTAAAATAAACGGAATTAAATCTATTATTTTCGTCCGTTGTCTCTTGCAACCACACACTTATTTATAATAATATTCTGGTAAAATGACATTCAAGTTATTTGGTGGAGGTATTTTTACTTGAAATTATCTGGCTTTCACTCGTCATTTAGCAGACAGTTTGTACTGTCATTTAGCAGTGTATGCACTTGGCCAACTGCAATAGCTGTCAATGTAAAAGGTGTTATGAAAACTAAATTCGTCGACTTCCTCTTGTTTTAAAGTTGTCATAAGAATCAAGAATGGTCTGTAAGACCCTCTGGGCATTTTATTATCATCTGTCTGGTTGTCCTGGTATTAAAATTTGATCATCTATTCATAAGGAAAAATACAAATAAATTTGCTAACTTTGATGCATATAACATAGAAGCTGCTGTGTTGTGACGTAAATTCGGTGCTGTGCTTCTCCTAGACTGGCTACATAGCAAAAAACTAAGCATATATCCTAGATCAATACTGCAAAAAATCTATGTTTATTAAAATGTGGAAAATACAAATAATGTTGTATAGCCGTGATACAACTATACGTATACATATACATGCGGAAGCAAAATCAACAAAAATGATGAACAAACACACTTCTTTAGAAAAATATACCTCTCACACTTTATTCGAAACGGTTGCAAAACGGTTGCAAAACGGTTGTGTGTGAGAGGTGAGTTGGAGACTGAACAGACTGCAACATATTGACCCCAAGTTCCTCTATCTTTATCAGCACTTCTTTCTCATTCTGCTGGGCTGCTCAACCGGGGGTCTTGCCTCGAACTGCAACTCGAACTCCAACAAACTGACTCCAACTCACTCGAACTGTCTGTGGCACCGGGTTATATAATTGTTTGACATCCACCTGCTTCTTGTGGGCGTCGCATCTGCACCGAATTCAACCCGTCCACATGTCAAGGTTATATCTTCGACCGGATGCACCTGTTTCTCGATTGACGGCAGAGTCGAAAGTCAATATGTTACAATAATACAGCACAAAAATTTTGTTTTCTTCGGTTGGTTTGGTTGGGCTTTATGGCATATCAACCATTGTTGGTTATCTAATGCCAAATCCTGTTTATACCTATTTATTAGGTATATATGATTTGCAAAAACATCTTGTTGATAATATTTTTAAATGAGCATGAGCTCATTTTTTGCACACAGTTAAATGTTGGTTGTTTGTTTATGTTTTACGGCATATCAACCTTTGTAGGTTATTTAATGCCAAATCCATTTTATACAAATAATCAGTTCTATTTCAAACAATTCAGTTTAGCATGAGTACATAGTTTAATAGTCAAAAACAGTTCTAATTCAAGCAATTCAGTTTAGCGTAAGTACACAGTGTCAATGTCAAAAACAGTTCTATTTCAAAAATTCAGTTTTGCATTAGTACGCAATTTAGTTCTATTCAACCCATGGATAGGGCCCTATCAGGTGTTACTACTCCGGGCCTGATTGGACTTGTGAGCGATGGCAATGAACGGGTGCTCTGCATTCCCCAAAGCTCCAGCATTACTGGAACCTCACCATCAGATTGTTTAGTGTCCTATCTAGTACACTTATTGGGGGAGTTTTACCTCTCTGCAGAGAAGCAGCCTGTTTATTCTACTACCCCAGCCGACTGGGCAAACAGTTAAATTGATTCAAGCATTGCTATATAATAGTCACAATTTAACATCAGCCTTTGTTTGCACACAGTTTGTAGGTAATTTCATTTTAAATGGAACTAATTTATTTGCACACTAGTATTACTATTGTTTCTAGGCAGTTAAATGGTTTCAATTATTGCTATCTAACACTAATAATTCTATTTGATATTAATCATTTGTTTACACACAATTAAATGGTTTCAAGTATTGCTATCTAACACTAATAATTCTATTTGATATTAATCATTTGTTTACACACAATTAAATGGTTTCAAGTATTGCTATCTAACACTAATAATTCTATTTGATATTAATCATTTGTTTACACACAATTAAATGGTTTCAAGTATTGCTATCTAACACTAATAATTCTATTTGATATTAATCATTTGTTTACACACAATTAAATGGTTTCAAGTATTGCTATCAAACACTTATAGTTCTATTTGATATTAATCATTTGTTTGCACACAGTGAAGTGGTTACAAGTATTGTTATCAAACACTAATAAATATTTTCTAAAAGACCTTCCTTTACTTCGAACATTTTGATGATATTATGATTTAAATATTCTAATTTCAGTCCATCTCTTCTTTATTATACTTTTTGTTAAAGTAAAATGATAATTTTGGGGGCGGATTTATAATTATTATTATTTAGAATATTTAGACTATTGACCTCATCTTTATTGTTATCATCACGACATTTCAGCCAATATGTCCTTTGGCTTTCTTCAGGCGTTTCATGTCGAACTCAGGAATCCACGCAGAATCTTGAACTGAACTTTTTATTTGGACCTCAGGGGTAGACTGTTCCAATTCTGTTAACCATGACGGGATACAAGTGTTAAGTTATAGTAAGTATTCCTTGTTAATCTTACCTGGGACAGAACGTTCCAGCTGTGTTAACAGGAAGACAGCGATGCGTTGATGTAAGCAGCTCATGTGGGTTGATAGCCGGAAGCAAGTTACGTGGGTTGATAACCAGAAGAAAGCATAGGCATTGGGAAATTATATATACATGAGCACCCACATCAGTCGGTCAGTCAGTCAGTCGGTTAGTCAAGTGGTTCAGATAATGGCCACGGGTGGTCGACGGGTGCCCTGGTGGAGGACATTTGGGTTGAGTACTTCTAATTAAGGTTGGTTGGTTGGTTTGTTTTTATGGCATATCAACCTCGGTAGGTTATTTAACGCCAAATCCATTTTTATGTAAATAATCAGTTCTATTTCAAACAATTCAGTTTAGCATGAGTACACAGTTTGTCAAAAAAATTTCTATTTCAAACTATTCAGTTTATTCAAGCAGTTATATATACCAATTCAGTTTAGTGTATGTACAGTTTCAATGTCAAAAAACAGTTCCATTTCAAATAATTCAGTTTAGCATAAGCACGCAGTTTACATGTAAGTACGGTTTTGTTGTCAAAAACATTTCTATTTCAAGCAATTCGGTTTAGCATAAGTATGCCGTTAGTTCTATTTAACCCATAGATAGGGCCCTATCAGGTGCTACCACACCGGGCCAGAGTGAACCTGAGAGCGATGGTAATAAAGGGATACTCCACATTCCCCAAAGCTCCAGCATCACTGGAACCTCAACATCAGATTTTTTAGTTTCATATCCAGGACACTCGTTGGTAGGGGGTCTTACCCCTCTGCAGAGAAGCAGTCGGTGTATTCTACAGCCACAGCCGACTGGGCAATCTCATTAAGGAAGCAGAGACATCAGGCGCAGAATATGGAATCTCAATATGGGTTCTTGGCCGGTCTGTGTTCACGTCCTTCTTGTTTCTTGATTTCTTGGTTTGGTTTTAAGGCACATCAACCATTCTAGGTTATTTGATGCCAAATCCAATTTTATACATATCATCATCATCATGTCGTGCCGCTAGCATGGATATCCCTGACCCTCTCTCACCACTTTTCCCAATCGTTCATCAACTCAGGCAGGTCTTCAGGGCTACATCCCCTATCCTCACTTAACTGCTGTATGTAGGTTCTAGCTGGTCGTCCAACTTTTGCTCGGCCATATGTGGGGGTCCATAGGAGTACATCACTTATGAGCTCGTCTCTGCTTCTCTAGCAGTGTTCTGCGTGTCTGGTTCGTCTAGCTTGGATAGTTTTCGTGATGGGAGGCAGGTGGCCGTATAGTTGGTGCTTTGTGGGGTATTGCCGCCAAGACTTATTCAATATTGCTCTCAACATTCTTGTGTAATTGCCGTCTAGCTTCTTCTCCAGCTGTTTTGTTAGCGTTCAAGTAGTGCATCCGTACAGCAGTATCGACACGACCGCTGCCTGGTAGAAACTGCGTTTCATTTTATCGGTCAGGTTTGATTTCCATATGATCGATAGCTTATCGATAGTCGTCCATAACAGTTCTATTTTAAACAATTCAGTTAAACATAAGTACACAGTTTAGTTCTAATTGACCCATTGATAGGACCCTATCAAGTGCAACCATTCCGGGCAAGAGTGGACTAGGGAGCGATAGGAATGAAGGGGTACTCCACATTCCCCAAAGCTCCAGCATTACTGGAGATTCACATTCAGATTGTTTAGTATCATATCCAGGACACTTGCTAGGGGCTCTTACCTCTCTACAGAGAAGCAGTCGGTGTATTCTACAGAACCTGCCGATTGGGCAATCACGTCCTTTGTCTCCCTTCGTCTCTCTTCCTCTCTCTCACATTTACAGCTGTTTTGACGCTTACAAGAGAAATAAAGAGAGAGTTATATTTTTTATAAACAGATGGTTTATCTGTACCATAGCCATGAGATGGCTATGTGTGAAACGTACATCGAATGTCCATAAAGATAGAACCTATATCACATAGAACATAGGAATCTCGAAACACGAAAAACACTCACGACTTCTTAGTTCAGGTACGAAACTTTTTATTACCTTTGAGTTTAAAGGTTCTTCGACACAAGGAGAGAGATACACATTCTTTCTATTCTGGCCTTTTCACATGCCCCCATCTCGTGTGACACCTGCCCAAGGCCTCGGGCCTGGCTTCGGCGAGCAGCGAAAGCCAACCGTCTTCTTCCGAGGCAGGACTCAACTCGACTAACTGACTTTTTCAAAATCCTCCGCGCGCGCTTCCGGTGCATGACGTCATTCACATCCAAAGGTCAACCTTTCTATCAGATTTTTATTTTGACATCTATGAACGACACATCCTCCCCGCGCGCGCGTTAACACCTGCACTCAAGTTTGTACCTAACTAACCCATGTGCTGAGCCGAAAGGTTCTCAGCCTAACTAAACCCAAAGGCATATAACGAAATCCCTCGGCCATTATATTACATATCGCATCTCCCTTCATCATACTACACAACACTTCAACTTCCAAATGATTCTCACTCAGAAGCAACTTCTAATCAAATGCCTCGTCGACTACACCATGTGTCTTTGCCAGACAATTCAGAGTGAATCTTTGGCACTTATAAACCTAATCATATTGCATGGGGGGGGGGGCTTTTTAATTAATGGTTCCCTGATTGTATTCATCTCGATACTTGGTCTACTCAATAGGTCACTGTAGCCTGTAGGAGGTATATGTTGTTGTTTTTTTTGTTTTGGTGTTTATTTCCCCCGCCATTTATGTTGTTTTCTTATTGAAAAGGCAAATGAACCGAAGATGTGAAACGATGCGGACAAAAATACATTTAAAACAAAGAAGAACAAACAAAATTAAATTTATATATCAACAAGTACATTAAATAAGATATTTCAAAATATTACGAGTTCAATTACTGTCTGTTAAATATTCCTCTGTGTGTGTGTGTGTGTGACTAACACGAATACTATGAAAAAAAAAAATAAATAATAAAAGTGTCCTGTAGATTATAAAATGCATATTGACTAAGTATTTCTACAGAACTTTAATTATCATATTTACCCAACCCCTCCGCTTGGGCAGGATATGACACAAGGTTAATTTTTAAGCAGAGTTTAACAGGTTTGAATTCAGAGTTTTCCTTCTCCTAGACTAGTTGCCTTACCAAGGCTGAAGAACCTAATCTGTCCTACTATTTACCCATAGCTGGAGGGAGAATAATTGGATTCATACCTTTCCCAAGGGTATTAGTGCTATGTGAAATGCAATCAGTCTCGTCCAGGATTTGAACTCGTACCGTCGTGTCCAATTCCTACGACGATAACCATTACACCACAGAATTTTAATTATGTATGTTTGGAGGAACTTGTCTTCTCCCATGTTGGTTGTTTGTTTCTTTCGGTAGTTTGGGGAAATTTCTGTTGTTGTTTTCGAGGCTGGAGCAAGTCTAACCGTGAACGTAGAACAAGGAAGAAAATATTTGCAGAGAGTATATATTTGGTGGGGTTGACTGCTGGAAGAGAGAGGGTATGTTGTCTCTGTGAGTCGAAATTGAAAGAGTGAGTTCTTGAAAGACGAGAGTATATATAGGCAATTCTTGTGATCCAGTCGGCTCCAAAATCACGAGACAAAATCAAAGTTGCGGACGTAGTTGTGAGCCCAAACAACGTGACTTTTTTTTACCAATAGGTTCCCGAAACTGATTAGTTTACCGACGTCCGCCATCTTTGTTTCAGGAACAAGTGGCATCACAGCCATTTTAAATATAGGAGTGTAAAACCAATAAACCCAACATGTGCACCGCTTCTTTGAGACATCTTATCTTCTAGTTTTCTTCCCTGTCAATTATTTTAGCTTGATCCCACTCGGGCAGATGGTTTCCTTTTTTCCTTCATATATGGTCAGCCATACTTGACTTTTCAATTTCTCTCCGATATACTGCTTTTCGGCTTTCCTCTAGCCTTAAGTTTAGTGGGCGGCATGTCTCTACTTTATATACTCTACCACAACTGCATGGGATTTATAGGTACTTTCTTTTTTATCTAGTTTTATCTTCAAATACACATATACAAAAATATGATAAGGTCATTTAATAAATGAGGTGAAATTTGCCGAAAGACTTAGTTGTAGAAAGTATCATTTAGTTACAATTTTTCCAGGAAATCAATATTGACGGGTCCTTTTAAGTCCCACAAGACTGTCAACATGACTTTCTTTACTGACAGCTGCGCCCAGAACCTTTTCTTTACCAGAAAGTCAGTTAGTTTCCACTCCATTGACAGTCGTTTTAACTCTGGCTCAAAGTAGCAAATTCATGTTAAGCCGATTTCTAAACATTGTTTAAATTAAAACATGCTTCTCGATACACATCATGCATTCAATAAATTTCACATGGTTTGTACGTCTCAGCTACCAAAAATTTGATGGAAAACCTCTGTTCAAGCCTGGAGCACTCTGTTTGATTTGCTACCATTTTGAATAGCCTCAAAACAAATATTCTTATGAGATTAAAATAATTCTTGGTATAAACTACATGGACGCTAACAAAACGGCTGGAGAAGAAACTAGATGGCAATTACACAAGAATGCTGCGTGCAATCCTGAACAAGTCCTGGCAGCAACACCCCACAAGACACCAACTGTACGGCCACCTCCCCCCTATCACGAAAACTATTCAAGTTAGGCGAACCAGACATGCAGGACATTGCTGGAGAAGCAGAGATGAACTCATAAGAGATGTACTCTTATGGATCCCCACACACGGCCGCGCAAAAGCAGGACGACCAGCAAGAACGTACTTTCAGCAGCTATGTGAGGATACAGGTTGTTGTCCTGAAGACCTACCTAGGGCGATGAACGATAGGGAGGATTGGCGAGAGAGGGTCAGGGATATCCGTGCTGCCAGCACGATATGATGATGATGATGAAATAATGCAGAATTTACATTTAATTATGAAAAAATTCTGTAGCTTTTTGTTTTAAAAACTTACCTTTATTTATTGAAAGATCCTCGTATATATATATATATATATATATATATATATATATATATATATATATTAATACAAACAAACAAGTATGTATATCTATATCTATATATATATATCTATATGTAGATATACAGAATCTACCTTCATACACACATATATGCAAAAATTGCATTAGCAAATGTGTATGCATATTTATACATGACTCATATAGAATCTTCCTTCACATATATACATGCCCACACACACACACACACACACACACACATACATATATATATATATATATATATATATATATATATAAGTGAGTATATATATATATATATATATATATATATATATATATATATATATACTTACTTATGAATTGACAAGGAAACCAAACCAACCCTTTAGTCACTCAATACATATTTCGCTTGACAATTCAATTCAATATTTATTCCTGTTTTTACCTCTTTTTTTTTCTTCTTCTTTTGTTCTAAGACTTTTTTTCTTTGCACTTGGAATTTTTATTTCACAAGATTTTTCATTGTTTCCATTCAGAGTCTTTGGGGGCCTTCGAAAACAGATAAGAAAACACTTTTTCTTTCTTTGAATGCATTTTTGTTTTCGTTTTGTTTTGTTTTGTTTTGTTTAGCTTTTTATCTTAAGCATCTTATCAGTGAGTTGACTTACACCTTCATTACTTACTGGCTGGACCATCCAATGGGGTGACTAGAAGTAGTTCCAACTTACTCCATGATCCTAGTTTTTGGAATTTGATTAAAGAATATTGATAGTATTTAAAAATAAACTCACCACAAATCAATATTTCAGTTGTGGCAACATCATAACTTGAATTATACTGTTCAGGGATTTTTCGTACATCCCATCAACCGTACAAATGCGGCACAGGGCCTTTTTTTAAGGTGGGTCCGAGCGCAGGTCCATAGCCCCAGACATACCTTGAAGCTCCAAAAATTTCTTTCAGCATTCCCCTGAAAAGGGGTGCCTCGAGAATCAGGCGATAAACCGAGCTGCTCCGAGAAGAGGGCTATGAGAATTGTTAATTTAAAACATGGGAGAATCTACACTACATCATGGAAATGGACTCTTCCAAAGGACTCTTATGAATGGACTATTCTTTTTGTTGCTAGTAAATTCTTTTTATGAAATGCTCTGAGGAATCTCTATTTCTATCGGGTCTAACTTCACACACAAAAACACACACACATATGTGCGTACACACATACATACGTACATATATAGGGAACGAATAAATAAATAAATGAATAAATTAAATTTTAAAAAAATAAATAAATTGATAAAAAGAAAACTATTACATTTGAAGAAACTCCCAGAGGTCTCTAACGGAAAAGGAGATGACGCATGCGTAAAAGAAAAAAGGATTTTCCCCTTGAAAAAGGAAACGATATTATCTTTTTCTTTCAGGCAGTGTCCGTCGAACCAACAGCACCATTTTGTTGTCTGGTGTTTTGGGCACCACGCTACGTCTTGGGACGTAGCGTCGGTTAGTCCCTTCACCAAGTAAATAAAGGAAAGTATGGAAGAAATGTTTTCGTCTCTTATCTGTTTCTGTCTTTTCTTTTTGTACATTTCTTTGGGCAAGGCATTGCGCTGGCCAGTCAACGTGGGGTGAAACAGTGTAACCAAAATATGGAGTCAGATATCTTACGGCAACACAGCCTTGCCCTTAGCCCCTGACCTTCAAAAGCCTTCAAATTCCACACATACATACACACATGCATGTGGATGTGCCATTGTATAATGGACACAGTAACACAAATTCAAATCCTGGACGAGGCTTATTGCATTTCACAAAGCGCTAATACCTTCAGGAAAGGTATGAATCAATCATTCTCCTTCTAGTAATGGGTAAATCGGAGAGCAGACTGGGTCCTTTAGTCTGGTTTAAGTCACCAACCTGAGAGAAGGAAAATTCTGAATTTTTAGGGAATATACATTTTTTTTCTTTATTGCTTATTTACAGAAGTGTAGCGAAATTAATAAAACGAAGTTAAGCAACAACACAGCAAGTAACTTTAGTTCTTCCTTCGGACTTCGAAACTTGGGTGGGACCTTTGCACGCTTCTTTCACCGTGAGAATAACAAAACACACAGCCGCTACCCTATAAACTTGAATGGCCAAACAAGAAAAATAAAAGGAAAACGACTACTCACGTTTAAACCAGTGCAGCACCAAAAAAAATTGCGTTTTCATTTCGGCAGCTACAACATCCGAGGTTACCACGAATCATTCCTCGTTGTCTCTCAACGTCTTCTCTTCACATCTTGAACCAAAAAGGAAAAATACCGCGCCCCGAGAACGCTTGCCACACATACGTCACGAGACTCTCGCATCCTCACGCTCCTCCGGTGAGACTCCCTTCGAGCATAAACACGGAATTAAAACCTGTTAAACTCTGCTTAAAAATTGACCTAGTGTCACATCCTGTCTATGCAGAGGATTTGGTAAATATACACATACATACTTATATAAATAAGAGATAATTAGTTTGGTTAGGTTTCTTTGTTTTAATGATATGTGGCGATTTAGGAATTACCAAAGAACTCCCAACCGGATGTTGACTCGTCGGCTGCCTGATACGAAATGTATAAATGCGTCGCCTCGCATAAGGCTCCACGCATCCATCCGGTTAAAATCAAAAAAAAGAAAATAATAAAATGTAAAGTAGCCAATGAGAAGTGGTCGCGCCAAAATTAGAAGGATTTTCGAGTGGCGAATTTGGAGCCGGTGAAAAGACATAAATACTCAGGTTTTCTGTGAACCTCTCTCTTTTCGGGTAGTGACGTCGAACCGACAACACCGTTTTTACTATCTGGTGTTTGGGCACCACGCTGTGTCTTGGGACATAGCGTTGGTTAGTCCATTCACCAGGTAAATAAAGGAAAGTCTGAAAGAAACGTTTTCGTCTTTTATCTGTTCCTATCTTCTCTTTTTTTATATTTCTTATGGACCTTCATTGGGCAAGGCATTGCACCGGCCAAGTCAACGTGGGGTAAAGCAAAATAACCAAAATATGGAGTCAGATATCTTACGGCAACACAGTCTTGCCCTTAGCCACTGACTTTCTAAAAAACCTTTTAAACCCCACAGATATATCAACCTTTGAGGGTTATTTAATACCAAAGCCATTCTTGCAGATGAACAATTATGGTACTATTTACCCCATGGCTGGGTGAAATAAGGGGATTTGTACCATTCTCAAGAGTACTGGTCTTAAAGTGATAATAATAGACCATATAGGATTCACACTCCCATATTTTAAAATGGCCGTACTGCCACTTGTTCCCGAAACAAAGATGGCGGACGTCAGTATACTAATCAGTCTTGGTAACCTATAGGCCAGGATAACCACGTTGTTAGCGCTCAAAACTACGTCCGCAACTTCAATTTTCTCCCGCGTTTTTGGAGCCTATTCCATGACAAGAATTTTTCTATAAATACTCTAATCTTCCAAAACTCACTCTCTTTCACATTTTCACTTACAGAGTTAACACACCCTTTCCAGTGTGACTTCCAGAGAGAACACTCTCACTCTCTCTCTATTTCAACCAACAGAGACAACACACTCTTCCTCCTTTTTACATTTGACTTCCAGCAGTCAACCGCCACAGAAATTTCGTCAAACCACAGAAAGAAACAAACTGTAGAAATACTTAGATAACACACATAGGACACTTGTTAAATAGTCCTTTTTCGTAGTATTAGTGTTAGTTACACGCACATACAAACACACACACAGCGCCCTTCCATACACCTCAGTGTAGTAGCTATTGAAAAGGGAGCCTTTGGGTCACCTTCGACTATAATCGCCAACTTACTTACTATTAGAACATTAATGTTTTGAAATGTCTCATTGCACGTATTGTTGAAATATAAATTTGAATTTGCTTACCGCTTTGTTTTAAATGTATTTTTTGTCCGCGTCGTTTCACACATCTTTACTTCTTTTGCCTTTTCTAAATACAAACCAAATTTAAATGGTTGGAGACCAAACATAAACAACAACAACATACCACTACAAATTGGAGAGTAAAATATTCACTAACCAAACAACATGTCCCCCTACAAGCAACTGGTATTTATAGCGATGGGGATGTTATTATTATTATTAGGTTTTAGGTTTAAGTCGGTTTCACGTTGGTTATGTTGATATTACGTTGGTTGTGGTGATATTACGTTGGTTATGTTGGTGTTACGTTGGTTGCGTTGGTATTACGTTGGTTATGTTGGTGTTACGTTGGTATTACGTTGGTTTTTATCCCCTCGCTAAATGTTGATGGAATTATAAAGGTGGTGAAGAACGAAGACGTCGTTAGGTTTTGTATGAAGGTTTTAATGGCAGCATGAAGTAAAGGGTTTAAGCTGGTATGCTACGAGTTTCGTAGGAAGAAAAGAGGGTAGGAAGTTGTTATAGTGTATCATCTAATTTATTTTCAACTAGGATCCCTTGGTCCAGAAGAATAGACGCAAGGGGTTCATAAATTAGATGGCTCTCCTCATAATGTATGATGATGCTGCCGCTATTCAAGAGCAGACAGTAAAACGTCTGTTCCTATTGGAGATTTTTGAGGAAGAGGGTATTTCGCGGGCTTTCTTCAATTTTTTTGGTGCTGCTAGGAAAGATGGTTCGGGTTGAATAGGATAAGTCATCCTGATTGGGTGAAAATGTTCGGTAACTATAACGGTCAAATTAAATTACGCGCCAAACAAAAATATGTGAAATAATAGAAGAGAAAAAAAAACAATTGCTTAAATGTTAGATAAATCAAAGGGCTCATATGCTGATCAGCAGAGTAATATAAAAACAAAAATAATTCTATTCTCTTTCATTCGACAAATGTTTCTACAGGATCAAAAATAGTGAAACATTGTTGATGAAATTAAATTTTGGGTAAGATTGTTATGGGACAGAAATAGTTTCATTTCTCGTCAAGTTTTTCTTCGTAAATACAGCTTCAGTGTTGATACCTTTCAATATACCTCGCATAATACAAACTCTGTCCCATAATGAATGTTACATTTCGTATTACAACTTTTTATATAAATGCACCATCTATTACGGGATAAAAGTAGTTCCATTCATTGTTCTTTTCTGTCTCGGTAAATACAGCTTCAATCTTGATACTTTTTAAATACACCTTGCATTCTGAAGCAAATTAAAACCCAAAAGCACAAATACAAATAACAGCATTCAACATTAGAATTTTGAATAGAATAGGCCAACTACAGGAACTGAGTGTGATGTTTTGGGCGTAAATCTGTTGTGTGAAGAAGTGTAATGAAAAGACAGAACGAGAATCTAGACATGTACAAGATAGCAGCTTGCCTATATTCTAATATCATACCGGAAGTCAGTAAGTTATACAAGGGGGATAACTCTAAATTGAGAGATTCTGCGATAGATTATAACATACAAATAATATGCATACAAGAACACAAATACCTTCATAGCGAAGATATAAAATACCACGATACAGGCAATGGATGGACGTTTGTCTCGGCATCTACATGGAAAAACTCTATCAACGCCGCGATCAAAGATGTAGGTATGCTTATAGGACCACGGGCCCTAAAAGCACTCAATAGCAACAAGAAAATACAACCAATGATGATGGTAGCTACATTTAATGGCAACGCCAGCACAACAATCATCTCCTGCTACAGCCCAACTAATGTTAGTGAAGAAACAAACCTCGTCACCTGTAACGAGCTATCCTCCTTCTCATCATCGGTGGAGACATGAATGCCAAAATAGATAAAAACGTAAACAACAAATTCAGTTTACACAACTTGTCAAACAGAAATGAGGAACATCTAACAGATTCCACGCTAGAAAATAGATTAACATGGCTTTATACTAAATTTTAGAAAAGAAAGGGAAAACTATGGACCTACACCTACACAAATAACGCTAAAGCACGGATAGACTACATCCTCATAAGAAATAGAATAATAGCTCATCGAATTGCGAGGCATATTCCTCTTTTAAAGGTGTGTCCTCCGATCACCGAATTGTCATCGCAAAGATACGACTGAGCCTTTAAAGGAATCCAACCCGAACAACCATAACTGTACACTATGACTGGTCCCTGCTTAACAACAGGGATATTAGACATAAGTATACGTTAACACTAAGAAACAAACTCGATGCACTTCAGGAGATATGAGAAACACTTACTCCGAATGACGAATATGAGAACTTCGTCAATTCCAACTTAGAAGTGGCAGCAGAATGCATACCAACTAAACAAAGAGTAAAACCTAAAGTCTCACGAGAGACATTAGCGGTTAGAAAAAAGCGTGCAGACGTAAAAATCGCTTCCCTACGCAATAGAAGAAACTCAACCAATATCAATACTCAGAAACTTAAGAAGGCACAAAATGAATTAACTAACGTATACCTAAAAGAACAAACAATACATGCAAAATCAGATCAATAAGATTAGAGACTCGGTTGAAGATAGACAATCTCGGATAACATTGCAGACGGTAAACGAAGTGAGCAGAAGGGAGAGTTCTGCTAGACCTAAACTGAAAGCTGCCAGTCAAGAAGAACGATTACACCTGCGGAAACATCATTCCAAGAACTTACTCGGAAAACCGCCGAAAGTTACGGATCAACCAATCACAAAAATTATTTGTAATCAACTAGACATCAAGCTAGGACAGTTAACGCAAGAAGAACTCGACTCAGTACTAAGAAAAATTAAAGACAGGAAAGTAACCGGGCTTGATGAAATACCCCCAGAAGTATGAAAGACAAGAGAATTCGACGATATACTGTTCCGATACTGTAATGCCATATATAAACAGAACATCATAGATAGATGGACAAAGGGATGCAAAAGGTGACCTCGGAATAGCCAAGAACTACCGAGGTATAACCCTTATATCTATAGCGGCCAAGATCTACAATGTTCCGCAACGCAACCGCATAGAACCTAAAATTGAGAAAATACTTAGGAAGAACCAAAATGGCTTTCAGAGAAATTGATCCACGACATCACAAATGTTGACTATCCGTCGAATTCTAGAAGGTGTTCGTGCAAAAAACATTGAGGCAACAATATTATTCGTCGACTTCTCCAAGGCATTTTACTCCATACACAGAGGAAAGATGAAGCAAATACTTCTCGCCTATGGCCTCCCCAAAGAAACCGTCGCAGCCATAGTGATGCTAATTTTTTCATCATACAACGTGTGAAAGCACGTGCGATACCCTAGCCTCATCAGCCGCCAACCAGGGTGATAACACAGTTTCGGTAGCTCAAGGCGGTACTGCCACTCCTGGCGCTACCAGGAGTAGCAGCCATAATGATGCTATATGAAAATACGAACTCATAAGCAATATCCTCCTGTGGACCCCTTCACATGGACGAGCAATGGTTGGACAAAACCTATATACAACAGCTCTGTGCTGATACAGGATGTAGCTTGGAAGACGATAGAGACAGGTGGCGAGAAAAGGTCAGAGATATCCATGCTAACAGCGTGACATGATGATGATGATGATGATGAAAATTTTAATCATTGCTCATTCCTGTCTTGGTAAATACAGCTTCAATCTTGAAACTTTTTGAACATATCTTGTATAGTACTAACTCTGTCCCATAATGAATGTTACATTTAGTATTAGAAATGTACATACAAACGTACCGACTATTACGGGACAAGAATTGTTTAGTTTACAGTTCATTTCTTTCTTGGTAAATACAGCTTCAATCTTGAAACTTTTTGAACATATCTTGTATAGTACTAACTCTGTCCCATAATGAATGTTACATTTAGTATTAGAAATGTACATACAAACGTACCGACTATTACGGGACAAGAATTGTTTAGTTTACAGTTCATTTCTTTCTTGGTAAATACAGCTTCAATCTTGAAACTTTTTGAACATATCTTGTATAGTACTAACTCTGTCCCATAATGAATGTTACATTTAGTATTAGAAATGTACATACAAACGTACCGACTATTACGGGACAAGAATTGTTTAGTTTACAGTTCATTTCTTTCTTGGTAAATACAGCTTCAATCTTGAAACTTTTTGAACATATCTTGTATAGTACTAACTCTGTTCCATAATGAATGTTACATTTAGTATCAGAAATGTATATACAAATGTACCATCTATTGTGGGACAAGAATAGTTTCTTTCATTGTTCATTTCTGTCTCAATAATTACCGCTTCAGTCTTGATACTTTTTTAACACACCTTGTATAATACTAACTCTGTCCCATAATGAATGTTACATTTAGTATTAGAAATGTACATACAAACGTACCGACTATTAGGGAACAAGAATTGTTTAGTTTACAGTTCATTTCTTTCTTGGTAAATACAGCTTCAATGTTGATAGTTTTTGAACGCAATTCATAATTATTTACATTTAATTAATTATTTTTTTATAAGGTAGGAAGTCATTAATCAATTAGGACTAAAAAAACTGGTAAACAAAAAAATGAGAAGGATCTTATCTATCTCCAAACTTTTTTCATATTATGAATAACAGATATAACAGATATAACGTGGTGTAATGGTTATCATCGTAGGAAATGGACACGGCGACACAAGTTCAAATCCTGGACGAGGCTGATTGCATTTCACATAGCACTAATACCCTTGGGAAAGGTATGAATCCAATTATTCTCCCTCCAGCTATGGGTAAATAGTAGGGCAGACTAGGTTCTTCAGCCTTGGTAAGGCAACTAGTCTAGGAGAAGGAAAACTCTGAATTCAAACCAGTTAAACTCCGCTTAAAAATTGACCTTGTGTCATATCCTGCCCGAGCGGAGGGGTTGGTAAATATGATAACAGAGAAATTTAAAAAGAAACCATGAACTAAATAATAGAAAGAATTCTACCCCTGGCAAAAATTATGGATATTTTTCTCAATATTGGGGTTTTCCTTGAATATTTTCCTCTGCATAGCTGGTAAAAAATTATACCAGTAAATTAGATAATTCAATCTAGTTTATTTAAGGAATGATTTATGAAGCCAGAATGTTCAGTTACTAAATAAAAAGCGTTTTGCATCTTATCTGTTGTTAGTTTGTTTACTGCTAAATTTAAAAATAAAAACTATGCTAACAAACTCTAAGTATGCTAATTCCATAATTTTTATCAGGGGTAGTGTACACGAGGGTTATTCAATAAATAAGGGGAATTTTTTTTAAAAGCGAATATTTCTTTTTCCAGAATTTCTTTTTTTAAATGTAAATTTTGCATTGTTCAAAATTGGTTAATAGACAAAATTAATTCAATCTTTCCAAAACATTTCTTTCGGGGGTAAATCAAATGGTACTTCAGGCTTGAACAGAGGTCTGTCATCAAAAATTTTGGTGGCTGAAAAGTGCAAACCATGTGAAATTTACAGGAGAATGTGTGATGTGTACAGAGAGGCATGTTTTAGTCAAAAAAATGTTTACAAATAGGCTTAAAATGGATTTGCCACGACAAGCTTGAATCAGAAAGATATTCCATGGAGTGAAATTCACTGACTTTCCAGTAAAGAAAAAGTTCCAGGCTCACCAGTCAGTAAAGAAGGCGCCTCTGGTGGTGTAATGGTTAGCAAGCTCGATTAGCAAACCTACACGAGTGAGTTCGAGTCTCATTGGGTGCCCCTTTCATATGGCCTTGTGCCACATCTAAACAAAAAGCTTAGTAAATTTCCACCAGTCAGTAAAGAAGGTCATGCTGACAGTTTTCTAGAATATGAAAGGACTCATCACTATTAATTTCCTTGAAAAAGGTGCAATTGTAAATAGGGCTTCCAAATACCAATTTCTAAATTGCATTTCACTTTTGTGCCTTTAAATACATTTTATGATCATTCTTGAAGTCTCGCAAATATAGTTTTTCTCACACCTCACATAGGTGATCAAATATATGCCAGCCACAGATTTGATAAGGTTTTTTTGTTTAATGGCATATCAATCTTTACAAGTTATTTAATGCCAAAGCCATCCTTGTAGAAGAAGAGAAGGGATACTCTGTAACCCATAGCTGGGGGAGGATAAAGGGATTTATACCTTTCCCAAAGGTATTAATCTAAAAGTGAATGTTCTGGGTGTCTTAAAATAGATGCAATCCATTAATATGATAATGTTGCCCAATCGACTGGGGCTGCAGTGGGGTAAGCGCGCCCCTCCCAACAAGTGTCCTGGATATGACACTTAACAATCTGATGGTAAGCTTCTAGTAATGTTGGAGCTTTGGGGAATGCAGAGCACCCCTTCATTGCCATCACTCCCAGGTCCACTCTGGCCTGGTGTGGTAGCACCTGATAGGGCCCTATCTATGGGTTAAATAGAACTAACGGTATGCTTATGCTAAAACGAATTGCTTGAAATAGAAATGTTTTTGACAGTTAAACCGTACTTACATTTAAACTGCGTGCTTATACTAAACTGAATTATTTGAAATGGAACTGTTTTTGACATTGAAACTGTACTTACACTGAATTGTTTAATATAGAATTGTTTTGACATTTAACTGTGTGTAAACAAAATCTGTACATAAACTAAACTGAATTAGCTGAATTAGAACTGCTTGACTAAACAGAATAGCTTGAAATAGAAATATTTTTTACAATTAAACTGTACTTACATTTAAACTGGGTACTTATGCTGAACTGAATTGTTTGAAATAGAACTATTTTCATAAAAATTGATTTGGCGTTAAATAACCTACAAAGGTTGATATGCCATAAAACCCAACCAACCAACCAACAATATGATAATGATTTATAACTGAGACAAGCACAATCACAGTCATTTGGAACATGTCCTGTTAAAAATGTATTCTTTGAGCTAGAGACATCAAATCAATGTTTTTTTAATTGCTTTTATATCAGCTTCCAGGAGATGCGACTTTTTTTAGTTTCTTGTCTCAGTAATAGATCCTTATCATATTAATGGGCTGCATCTATTTTGAGACAGTTTTTCAATGATTTTCTCTCCAGATAAGCAGTGATCCAAAATATTTTTCCTCTATTGTCCAAGGGGTTGTGATCAACAATTAATAGTTGTTATTGTATACTGTTTTTCAAAGATGAAACAAAAAAGAACACAAGATTATTATTCGTAGGGTTATTAGCAGTTATATGGGTACCAGGTACATTGGTACACTCTATAAAAGCATAATTACAATTGAAACTCATTGCTGTAGTTTAAGACTTTGGTGATTATGCCATTACGACTTCCCCCAGTTTTTTTTGTTTTTTTTTTATCCTCTGTGCAGTTGAATCATTGGATAAAAAAATCTGTTTTTTGTATGTATGATTTTAAGTGTATTGATATCATGGAGGAAATAATTTTCATCTAATTCATGCGTATTAACATATTGGTAGAAATAATTTTTATTTACGTCATATCCATTAATATATTGGTAGAAATGATTTTTATTAACTTCATATCCATTGATATATTGGTAGAAATAATTTTTATTTACGTCATATCCATTAATATATTGGTAGAAATGATTTTTATTTACTTCATATCCATTAATACATTGGTAGAAATAATTTCTATTTACGTCATAAGTAAAGTAAAGTAAAGTTAGCGACCATAGTCGAGGGTGACCCGAAGGCTCCCTTTTCGATAGCTACTACACCAAGGTGTAGGGGAGGGCGCTACTCCATTCCCAGGATTGCTCCACTTTACCCTTGAACCGTACCTTATAATGCTGAGTGTTAAGCAAGGTGGTATCAAGTACCATTTTTAAAGTCTTTGGTATGACTCGACCTGGGATTGAACCCAGGTCTCCCGGGCCATTGGCGAACACTCTAACCGCTGGGCCAATGTCCCGGTTGGTAGAAATAATTTTTATTAACTTCATATCCATTAATATATTGGTAGAAATAATTTCTATTTACTTCATATCCATTAATATATTGGTAGAAATGATTTTTATTTACTTCATATCCATTAATATATTGGTAGAAATGATTTTTATTTACGTCATATTCATTAATATATTGGTAGAAATGATTTTTATTTACTTCATATCCATTAATATATTGGTAGAAATGATTTTTATTTGCTTCATATCCATTAATATATTGGTAGAAATAATTTTTATTTACTTCATATCCATTAATATATTGGTAGAAATAATTTTTATTAACTTCATATCCATTAATATATTGGTAGAAATAATTTTTATTTACTTCATATCCATTAATATATTGGTAGAAATAATTTTTATTTACTTCATATCCATTAATATATTGGTAGAAATAATTTTTATTTACTTCATATGTATGTATATATTGGTAGAAATGGTTTTTATTAACTGCTTTTCTAGCGGTGATTGAAGCTCTGCCATCACTTTCTAGTTTGCCATCAGAGCAATCTGAAGAATATGGTTGGAATAATTATATTCGTGGAAGGGCTAGAAATGATCACCAATTTGGTTATATCTGGCCTCTTTAACTACCTGTCTAGCCCATGTAAGGGTCAAGGCGGAGTGTTGCAGGTTACATGACAATTTAGTACCCAGGTGAAAGACTTGCACAGCCGCCAGAATCTTGCTCTCAGGCAATACAAATCTTCACCCACAGCCAACAGGTAGCCCTACTGTGGGGGTCCTAGCCCTCTACTGAGGTACAGTAGGCGTATTCTACAGCCCCACTCAACAAAGCAGAGTAAATGATTTTGAATCTCTTGTGTCGTGCAATGGTTAGTGAACCATTTTTAGTTCGTTAGATTCTTACTGTTTTGCCCCCCACCATGCTTCTGACCTTGTGTCAAATCAGGTTAAGCTTAGTAAATGACTTTAGATATCTTTTGTGGTGAAATCATTTGTGAACTAGGCTAGCAGTTCATTTTTAGTGACGTAGATTCTTACTGAGCGATCCTTACTTTTGGCCTTGTGCCAAACTAACCCAGGCCTTGAAAATTACATGAAGGATTAACAGATACCAGCTAACAATAATGTACATTGTAACATTTTTAGTGATTTTCCCTCAGAACTGTTTGGACAAACATAAATCTCGTACTGTAACTTATTAATAACCTCTTTCTTACATATCCACAAATTTGCTTTTCGGCCATTTTGTTTAAAGAGATGTTTTGCCTGAAATGCAACAACTTTTTTTCCAAAATATACCAAAAATTGGGAAAAAATTAGATAGATGAACATGAAAAAAAAAAGACCTAAAGAAAGAAATGTCTGTTGTAGAATGCGGATATTTTTTTTTTTTTCTTGCTTGTTTTTTTTTAAAGTTTTATTACAAAACTGCTATCTTTTAAATATGAAGGAACTTCCTTCCTGAATAGCACAGAAATAAACAAAAAGACGCTATGTAGAAATCATTCGATCTTTTAATTTTTATATCCTAAAGTTATGAACAAGTAAGAAAAATAAGCAAATGAGTTAGATTGGAAATGATAAGAACAACCAAACAAAAAAAACAACCCCCCCATAAAATAGCAAAAATGGTGAATATGAAGAAAAAGTATAAAATTCTAAAGATATACATCAGATACCTTTCTTTCCAGACTTCCTGGTATCTTACAAAATTAACACAGAAGTTTTTATTTATTTATTAATTTCTTTATTATTCTAACCCTGAAAATAAATGTTTTGGAAAAAAACAAAATTTGAATACAAGGGATACTCCAAATATAATCACCCTATTAGCAGGGCTTAGAATATGCTGTATTTCTTGTAGAGGGCTAGGACCCCTCACTAAAAAAAATGGGGGCAGTCCTGTGTTTTACACAAAACTGCATCTGGTGGTGAGGCTTCTGCTTCCATCTATGGGTCAAATAGATTTTGAAATTATTTGCATTTAATAGGAATATTTAATGCCATATAACTGTAAATTTTTTATACTAAGAATAATTACTTACACCAACAATTGTTTACGAAGTATTATTAATTCACTTGAAACCATATAACTGTGCGTAAACAAAGGACTATCCTAAAAAAGGAAATAATTACTTGAAACAGGAGGTGCCCGTGGTGTAATGGCTATCGTCTTAGAAATTGGACACGAGTTCAAATCCTGGACGAGACTGACTGCATTTTACATAGCACTAATACCCTTGGGAGAGGTATGAATCCAATTATTCTCCCTTCAGCTATGGGAAAATAGTAGGGCAGACTAGGTTCTTCAGCCTTGGTGAGGCAACTAGTCTAGGAGAAAGAATACTCTGTTAAACTCCACTTAAAAATCGACTTTATGTCATATCCTGCCCGAGCGGAGGGGTCAGTAAATATGATAATTACTTGAAACCACAGTATTAGTATTAGATAGGAATACTTGAAACCATAGAGCTGTGAGAAAACAAATGACGATCGTAAAAAAGAAATAATTACTTGAAACCACATCATCATCATCATCATGTCGTGCCGCTTGCACGGATATCTCTGACCCTCTCTCGCCACTTCTCCCAATCGTTCATCGCCTCCGGCAGGTCTTCAGGGCTACATCCCGTATCCTCACATAGCTGCTGTATTTTGCATTTTTAAACATCCATCGTTGATATAAAATCACTAATATCATCCCTCACAGTCCTGATGATGGTTCATTTGAACTGAAATGCTATAGTGTCGACTTTGCTTCTCAATAAATCTCTCCTTCTACTTGGATTACCTTGTTATCAATTTTTCTTGACATATATATATATATATATATATATATATATATATATATATATATATATATTTCTTGATTTTCAATGCATTGCTATTATAAAATCATTAGCAATGCATTTCTAGAGTAAAATCAAGATGAATACATTTACATTATATATCATCATTATCATCATGTCGTGCCGCCAGCACAGATATCCCTGACCCTCTCTCGCCACTCCTCCCTATCGTCCATTGCTTCTGGCAGGTCCTCAGAGCTACATCCCGTATCGTCACATAGCTACTGTATGTATGTTCGAGCTGGTTGTCCTGCTTTTGCTCAGCCATATGTGGGGGTCCCTAAGAGTACATCACTTAAGAGCTCGTCCTTGCTTCTCCAGCAGTGGTAATTTACTAAGCTTTTTGCTTAGATGCGGCACAAGGTCATATGAAAGGGGCACCCAATGAGACTCGAATTCACTCGTGTAGGTTTGCTAGTCGAGCTTGCTAACCATTACACCACCAAAGGCGCCTTTGCTTCTCCAGCAGTGTCCTGCATGTTTGGTTCATCTAACTTGGATAGTTTTCATGATGGGAGGCAGGTGGCCGCATAGTTGGTGCTTTGTGGGGTGTTGCCGCCAGGACTTGTTCAATATTGCTAGCAACATTCTTGTGTAATTGCCGTCTAGCTTCTTCTGCAGCCGTTTTGTTAGCGTCAAAGTGGTGCATCCATACGGCAGTATCGATACGACCGCTGCCTGGAAGAAACTGAGTTTCAACAGAAAAAGACATCGACACGCGGCTAACGAAGGCATGGATAGCTATCGATAAGCTATCGATCATGTGGAAGTCAGACCTGACCGATAAAATGAAACCAGATAATTATCATAATTAGGTAGGAATACTTGAAACCATACAACTGCGAGCAAACAAATGACTATTATTAAATAGAAATAATTACTTGAAACCATATAGTTATTATTATTAGATAGGAATACTTGATTTGAAATGTGTGTAAAAATCTCTTACAAACAACTGCACAAAAACATAAATATAAACGTAAGAGGATCACTAAATAAATCTCCAGACTTTTTTTCGTATGGGCACTTTTATTGATAGTACACACATAAAACTCTTGTCCCCTTCAAAGTAATCTCCTCCAGCTGCAATGCATTTGTACCGTTCCAACAACTTCTCGAAGGCCCCATCGAAGTCCTCTTGTGTGAGTGTGTCAATGAAATTCGTCACAGCCTCTTTCATCTACTCATTTATCTCATAACGACAGCCTCTGAGCTTAGGGAATAAGCAAAAGTCAAGGTCTGGACTATAGGGACGGTGAGGAACTGTTTTGATGCCCATCTTGGTCAAATAGTCTGTGACAAGGATGGAGTTGTAGACTGGTGCATTGTCCAGGTGGAAATGCCACTGAGCCGATTTGAAGAGTGCTGGCCTCTTTCGACGGAATCTCTTCCTGAACTCCCTTAAAAGCTCAACATAGTATTCCTTGTTGACTGTCTGTCCAGTGGGGACCCAGTGCATGTAGATCCTGCCAGTGCTGTCAAAAAAAGGGATCATCAAAAGTTTGTGGGTGGATTTGCTCTGTCTGGTCTTCTTGGGTATGGGAGAGAATACATGCTTTCACTGGGAACTCTGTCTCTTGGTCTCTGGGTCATAGCAGTAGATCCAGCTTTCATTGCATGGCATTTTTCCAAGTTTAAAACAGAATTTTATTGCATATTGTTCTTCTAAAGTCTAGATTGCAATTTTGAAATTCACTAGCTGTGACAATCAGGCTTTAGTAGATGGTATTCCAATTGCTGCTGTAGCTGTTCATTTGAACCTGAAATCACAACAATTGGTTAGTCATCTCATAAGATGTATAGCAATAAGATACAGAATTTTCAAGAGTCTACGACAATTTTAAATGCCTGTACAAAAAAGTCTGGAAACCAATTGAATACACCACATACAATGAACTTCATTCCCTAAGCTCTAGGTATGAAATAACCCTGGACTTGTTGACATGATGTTAAACCCAATCAATTAATCGATCCAAAAATAATGCCTCTTTTTTATTTCTGTAAAAACTACAACAGATTGGTTTGTTTTTGTTTCTTTGTTTAATGGCATATCAACCTTTGTGGTTTACAGGGTGGAACGATAAAATTGTCGCCCTAGAAAAGACGACATGATTCCATTTCCGTTTAATGAAAACCGGTTTTCTTTTTTTGTAGCAGACCATCTACTAGTTGGCCAGTTGTGTACAAATCCCAAGAGCGATAGGAGCCTTCTATCATGTCTGAAAGTGACACAATGTTCAACGAGCGAGATCGGAGATGCGCCGCTGTACAACTCATGCTCTCTACTGATCCAAGTTATGATAACAGGACCATTGTCAGCACCTTCAGAATGCAAATCCAGGTTGCTACGAATGACAGGGACGTGCCCAGGGTGATGAAAACAAAGTTTCCGGCTACGGTTATGGTCTTTGGTGTGCTTTCAAGTGAGGGCCACATCATGCCACCTCACATCTTTGAAGTCGGCTTGAAAGTCAATACCAAAGTGTACTTGGATGTGTTGAAGAGTGTGGTGATCCCCTGGTGGCCGGTGGCAGACCCTGGGTGTGACAGCGGGACTCGGAGCCGGCCCACAAGTCCAAAGAGACCCAGGCTTGGCTTCAGAAGGAGTGCTACGACTTGTACCCTTCTCTCACTGCCCCCCTCGTCCCCCGACCCGAACCCGCTAGACTACTTCGTTTGGTCATACGTCAAGAACATCACCAACATGACCTCCCACAACACCAAAGCCAGCCTGATCGCCGCCATTCGCCGAGTATTCGCCGAGCTCCCGCCGGCGCTTGTGGAAAAGGCATGCTCCCAGTTCCGGATCCGTATCGAGGCGGTGATTGAAGCTGAAGGTGGCTACATTGAATAGATGTCAACTCTATTACATAATCAAGTTACCTGAATTTATTTTTTCAATAAAAGTTTTAAAATAAAGCTGTAGTGTTGTTTTCTTTAGGACGACCATTTATCATTCCACCTTGTATTTAATGCCAAAACAATCCTTGTTGAAGAACAGTAGTAGTACTATTTAACCCATAGCTGGAGGGATAAGAAAGTTCATGCCTTTCCCAAGGGATATTTGAAAGTGAACATAATAGTGTGACTGGAGTTTGAACTCATTTTAAGGCTGCAGTTGAACCCTTAAGCAATTACACAATTACAACAATTACTTAATGAAAATTAATAACGAATGGTGGTAGAATAAAAAGAGAAAAAAGGGTTTTATGGCAGAAAATTTGCTTTGTTTAATCGTGTCATCGAGATCTCTATATTTATACTAGTTTATGCATCAATGAATAAGAGGTATTATTTTCAGAGCATACCTCTTATATCATGGAGTTTTGAACAAATCAACAAATAAGCAAACATGTTAGATTGAAACAGATAAAAAAAAAAAAGAAGACAAAGAAAAAAAAGGGGAAAAAATGGTAAAACAGCCAAAAAAAGAATTGAAGAATGTAAAGAAAAGGTGCAAGGTTTTTGAGATTTATATCAGATACCTTTCTTTCCAGACTTCCTGGTCTCTCACGAAATTAGGAAAAAAATGTTTTCCTTTTTTTTTCCTTTTTTTTTTTCATTCTCACCTCCTCCACTCCTCTAACCTGAAAATAAATGTTTCGGAAGAAGCAATATCAAGCAAAAACAAAAAGAATTCAATGCTATAACTTTAAATAATAATAATAATAATAATAATAATAATAATAATAATAATAATAATAATAATAATGACGATAATAATGACGATAATAATAATAATAATCCTGAAGTTAGGAATATTTTCTAACAATTTGAAAAAGAAAACAAAAAAAGAAAAATAATTACAAATACATGAATAAAATGGCAGAAGAAAAAATGGTAAAATACATTTATAACGTCCATCTTTATGAACAAAGTTATTTTAAATGTATCATGTTTCTTTCATTCAGGAACACAAATGGTAGAAAAATATCTCCAGTTTTTTTTTGGGTTTTTTTGTTGTTGTTGTTGTTTTGGTTTTGTTTTTTGTTTTTTTTTCTGTTGGCACAAAGCCATACAGACTCCAATTTACAGCTTAAATGTGAGTTTATTTTTTCTCTTTATTTGCCTTAAGTATTTTTCGATTCACTTTTTTTTATTAGCTTCTTTTTTTATTGATTTAATTTCTTTTTTCCATTTTGTCAGAATACTGTTTGCTATATCATCCTTTGCTTTTGAGATATATGATAGAATTTACAAAATAACCTTGAAGTCTTGATAACATTTTTTCCTAAACAATACAGGGTGCCCAAAGTAGTATATATATATATATATATATATGTGTGTGTGTGTGTGTGTGTGTGTGTGTGTGTGTGTGTGTTACGAAGATTATTTTGTTTTTACTGCCCTTTACTCCAGATATATACACATCTAAAGGCTCTCATTGATTGCATTATAGATGGTTGGTTGTGTTTTATGACATCAACCCTTGTAGGTTATTTAATGCCAAATCATATATATATATATATATATATATATATATATATATATATATATATATACACTATACTAATGGATTGTAAAAGCATAGTTTGTAGTGAACATTTTTAAGCAAACCAGAGATCATTTGTTTGCACACAGTTAAATGGTTTTAAATATAAAAAAGTTTTGGTGGCTGAGGAGTACAAACCGTGAGTACATTACAAAAGAATCTATGATGTGCATGGAGAAGCATGTTTTGTTTGTTTGTTTGTTTGTTTGGTTTTTATGGCATATCACTCTTTTTAGGTTATTTAATGCCAAATCCATTTTTATACAAATGAACAGTTCTATTTCAAACAACTCAGTTTGAGTGTTAAAAATATCTCCATTTCAAGCTATTCAGTTTAGTCAAACAGTTCTATTTCAAACAATTCAGTTTAGTTTAAGTATACAGTTTTCTGTTTACACTCAGTTAAATGTAAAAACTATTCTATTTCAAGCAGTTCAGTTTTGTATAAGTACACAGTTTAAATGTCAAAAACATCTGTATTTCAAGCTATTCAATTTACTCAACCAAGTTAAATGGTTTCAAGTATTGCTATGTATCACGAACAATTCAATTAAATATCAGCCATTTATTTACACACAGTTAAATGTAAAAACTTCTATTTCAAGCAAGGAAAGAATCAAGATACCCAGCAAAAACAATTACTGACACAAACTATGCCGATGATATAACACTTCTGGCAAATGCACTAGCTCAAGCCGAAACCCTCCTTCTATATCTAGAATGAGCAGCAGCAGGAATAGGCCTCCATGTCAATGCACACAAGATGGAATATATATGCTTTAATCAAACAGGTGACATCTAAACAGGTGACATCTAAACTGTATGCGTATGCTAAACTGAATAATCTAGCATACGCATACAGTTTAGTTGTATTTGACCCATTGATAAGACCTAATCAGGTGCAACCACTCAAGGCCAGAGTGGACCTGGGAGTGATGGCAATAAATGGGTACTCCGCATTACCCAAAGTATTAGTGGATTCTCACCATCAGATTGTTTAGTGTCATATCCAGGACCCCCGTTAAGGAAGTCCTCCCTTCTGCAGAGATGCAGTTGGTGTATTCTGTAGCCCCAGCCAACTGAGCTATGCAGAGTGTGCTTTTGAGGAGTTTTCTTGTTCTTCAGAGGTCATCATCATCATCATCATCATGTCGCGCCATCATCACAGATATCCCTGACCCTTTCTCACCACCCTTCTCTATCGTCTATTGCTTCTGGCAGGTCTTCAGGAATGCATCCCATATCAGTACGGAGTTGCTGTATGTAGGTTCTAGCTGGTCATCCTGCCTTTGTTCATTCATGTGAAGGGGTCCATGGGAGTACGTCACTTATGAGTTCATCCTTACTTCTCCAGCAGTGTACCGCATGTCTGGTTCGTCTAACTTGGATAGTTTTTGTGATGGCCCTATAGCTGCTGCTTTGTGGAGTGCTGCCTCCAGGACTTGTTCAATATTGCTTGCAGCATTCTTGTTTAGTTACCATCAAGCTTTTTCTCCATACATTTAGTTAGCATCAGTGTAGTGCATCCATACAGCAGTATCGACATGACCACTGCTTGGAAGAAACTGCGTTTCATTTTATCAGTCAGGTCTGACTTCTATATGACCAATAGCCCATCGATAGCTACCCATGCCTTTGCTAGTCATGTGTTGATGTCTTTCTCGGTTGATGAGACACTGCTTCTTAGGTTAGTGAACTTATCAACTAGTTTCTACCATTTAGTGCTTGATTAAAGCACATATATTCCATTTTGTGTGCATTGACATGGAGGCCTATGCCTGCAGCTGCTCATCCTAGACTATGTAGAAGGGTTTCAGCTTGAGCTTGTGCATTTGCCAAAAGTATTATATCATCGATATAGTCCGTGTCAGTAATTGTTTATGCAAGGTATCTTGATTCTTTCCTTTGTTAGCTTGAAACCATTTTCTTTCATTTTATCAATAGATGTTCTAAGCTCATTGTCTAGACAGATGATAAAGAGGTATAGGGCTAATGTGTCTCCTTGCAGCACACCTGCTACAATGTCAAAGAAGTCTATGTCTACATCCGGTGAACGGATTTTTACTTTCGTGTTTCTATATAGCATCATTAAAACTCCCAAAGTGATTCTCGAACTGAATGAACATTCCAAAACTAAGACTCACCCCAACACTTATCAAGAGAAAATTTACAATATTCTCCAACACCACCCCGATCACCTCTATTTCTTTACGGATGGATCTAAAAACAATGGTTGGGCAGCGTGCGCGGCTGTTTTGAACAAAACAGTTCTTAAGAAAGCTCTTCCAAGGGAAAGCTCTATCTTCACAGTAGAAGCCCATGCAATAGACCTAGCTCTCAACATCATCTCAAAGAGTAAGCATAAGAAATTCATAATATTTTCAGACTCACTCTCTGTCTTGCTATCATTGAGAAATAAAAAATTTCAGAACCTTCTTATCGGACTAGGTTCTTCAGCCTTGGTGAGGCAACTAGTCTAGGAGAAGGAAAACTCTGAATTCAAACCTGTTAAACTCCGCTTAAAAAATTGACCTTGTGTCATATCCTGCCCGAGCGGAGGGGTTGGTAAATAGTACCTTCTTATCATCAAACTGTTGGGTAGATTAGACTCAATGTCAAATAGAAAAGAAATAATTATATGCTGGACCCCAAGCCACATTGGAGTGAGAGGGAATGAAAGAGCAGACTCAGCAGCCAAATCGGCCTTAGATCTGACACCCAATAAAACCAGGATCCCATATACTGACCTGAAACCAACAATTAATAAATTCCTTCACACAAAATGGCAACAACAATGGAGCAATAATATCCACAATAAACTCTTCCAAATTCAGCCCATCTTAGGAGAGTGGAGACCAGCATCGAGAAAATCAAGAAGAGAACAAGTTTTTATATCCCAATTGCGAATTGGTCATACAAGGCTTATTCACTCTTTCATTTTGAATCAGGAATCGCAACCACAGTGTTTAACCTGCCAGACAACTTGCACGGTTAAACACATTCTTATAGAATGCAGAACTTTCGCTGTTATCAGAAAGCGATTTTTCAAAGTAAATAACTTAACTGATCCATTCGAGAACGTCAAAATAGATGACATTCTGTCCTTCTTGAGAGAGACAGAGTTGTACCAAAAAATATGACAACTTAAAACTGGTTAATCTTGAACAAACAAATGAAATCCTGCTAATAGAAAATTCTACCTACCTTAATATTCGTTTTGAAATCTTTGGTTGAATATGTATGTATATATCGACAGAATTTGGCGTTGAATAACCTACAAAGGTTGATATGCCATAAAACCCAACCAACCAACCGTATAGCATCATATTGCTAAGAATAAGAAACCAAGAAAGAAACTAACTCTCTTTTAACAACACAAAATAATGAAGAAGTCTCCTCGTGTGCAATCTTCCCAGTTTGTTGCTTGAAATATCCATACAGTTGTTTTTCTCCCCACTTCTCTTTTATAGTTTTTCTTATTTTTCTGTTTGACCTTATGTTTCCATTACTGTTACCAGCAGCTGTAATTTATTTTTCTTTGCTCTTTTTAATGTAGACCTTGAGTCCTTAAATTGCTGCATCTAAACAATCCACCATGCAGGTAATTCCTCTCCCCCTTTCTTTTCTTGACTCATATCATCTGTCTATATCATATCTCGAGGGTAAAGCCTTGTATATCCTTATCAACTTCCTTTGTTATATAGCGCCATAATGAATAAAGAATGTCTAAAGCACTTCTTCATAAGAATATATGTCTTTTTATTCTTCTTGGAGTCAAAGCTTCTTTAACGAAATAGACAAATTGTAGTCTGCCCTGTGTTACATTATGAACAAAAGAAGTACAGGAATGAGAACGAGAATATTTATAAGTTTCAAGAAGTTTAATGACAGCCAGAAAGATAACCCTTGTGCTGTGAGACGCAAGAAGAAGAACACAGTTGTAAATAGCTGAGCCAGTATTAAGACGCCGAATGTCAAAGCAGGAGTTGAAATGCTGTCATCAGGACAGGAATTAAAATGCTGAAGTTAAAAGCAGGAGTTGAAAATATCCAATTTGTTTCTCCGAGGATCCGTTGGTTTAGAAGGAAAGATGAATGATGAAAGAATGATTTTCCAGACACCAATGGTCCATAAATTGGGTGAGGTCTCCTCATGGTGCTTAGCGAACTGCTCAAAATATGTGAGAGAGAGTCAGTGAAGAAGACTGAATGTGGTCGCTCATGTTGGCTGGTCCTTCCTGCTGCTAGGAAGCAAAGAGAGAGAATGTGTGCTCTGTCATGTTGGCTGGTTTTGTCCTGCTGCTGGCCAGTGGGGAAGCGAGAAGAGAGTGAAAAATGGTTAGCATGGCCTTTTATGTTGCCCCAGGGAGGTGACCCAGGCAGAATGGCATCAGTCATTCTCATTGGGTGAAAATATGCGACAACCATAACGGTCAAATTAATTTACGCGCCAAACAAAAATACGAAGTTCTCTCTGCTACTCTTCCGTGGTGTGTGATAGATAGACAGATGGAAGGAGACAAGACTGACTGCTATGTTGACCCAAAGCTTCTTCTTCTCTTAACTATATCGCGCTGTGTAATCTTCAAGACCCCACTTAGCACTTCTGCTCGTCAGCCGGGGGTACTAAACTGGAAGCCACTATGTGCCACCCCCTTCAGTGGACCATTCTCAGTGAGTGGAGTCTTGCAAGGAAATACACTGGCATTATATATTTTGATAATCTGCCTAGATTATGTACTACACGTGTCAATAAAAGAAAATCGTTTCAAATTAAAAAAGAACAACAAGTAGACGATATTCCCTAAAAGCAGGCACTGACTCACGACTCACACTGACTCCAACTGACCTGAACCCTCACCCGGCATCTGCATATATCATTTCATAATGTGCACGGTTTCTGATCAACCACATGACTGCTTCCGCTTATTTACACAGGTGCGTCCTGTTCAGAGAAATCTCTGATTGATGGCTAAGTCAAGGGTCAATATGCAACATGTTGTCCTTTGGTTCATTTGTCCGAATTCCTGTATTGGGTCACTGCTTAACTGTGTGTGATGGAGAAAGATTTTACACACGTCTGAATTTTAAGTCATCTGAAAATAAAGTAAGAATGAGAAGCTAATGTCTTTTTATTAGTTTCGCGTGGCCGTACTTGTAAGTACAGATGTGTTATTATGATAGAGTTGGTTTTAACGAGAGATATTGGTGTAGTCCTGAAGGAAATGTATTGGTCAATTTGTGTGATAGTCGACTCTTGTTAGAAGTGTGCAGAGACAGTGCAGTTGCCTAATACTGGGCTGCTGCTAACTCACGTTTGGTAGAAAAAGGTTTCACACACGCTTCCCTTCTAAGGCATTGTGAAGAAAAGCAAAGATGAGAAGTCAAAGTCAGATTTCTCTATATGTTTCTCCTGGTCATAGCATTAAGCACACTGATGATACATCAAAATTGATTTTCTGATTTCGGAAGTGTATTTTATTACCAAGTCCCTACACCACAAGCAAGATGTAACACAGGGTCAATTTATATATATATATATTTCTTCATCCCTCCTTTCCATGACTTTTGCGAATTTCCTTCCTATTTTTTATAATTTTAGTGAAATTTCTGCCAGTTGTAGCTATTGAAAAGCACCGGTCGAAAGGGCCCTTTAGTTTCGGTGATTTTTTTTAAATTTTATTTTAGTCGTATTTTAGTCAGTTCTTGATAAAGTATGATTTCCCTTTTTAAAGTTATGGATAAAGTGTTTGCCAATGGTCCAAGAGATTGGGGTTCAATCCCAGGTCGAGTCAGACCAAAGACTCAAAAAATGGTAATTGGTCTCACCTTGCTTAACAATCTGTATTTTAAGGTACAGATCCAAAGTAAGTGGAGCAATACAGAGAAATGAGTAGCACCTTTCCCTAAAAGTCAGTACAGTAGCTATTGAAAAGGAGCCTTCCAGCTGCCCTCGACTACGGTCACCATCTTACTTATAGATATATATATACATGGATATGTTCACATATTCTTAGATTTAGATATATATATATATATATATATATATATATTTAAATGTGTGTATTTTCAAACCTATTCACAAGCAGGATGCCGAACAAGGTCAAGCGAAGTTTAACAGGCTTCATTTCAGATTTTTTTTTCCTTCTCCTAGACTGGTTGCCTTACCAAGATTAAAGAGCTCAATCTGCCTTACTATTTACCCATTGCTAGAGGAAGGATAGTTGGCTTCATGCCTTTCCTAAAGGTATTAGCTCTATGTGAAATATAAAGTCTAGTCCAGGATTTGAACTCATTTCCCCATGTCCATTTTCAATGTTGATAACCCTCAGTGACTCAATATAAATGCAAATTAAGACATACCCTTACAAATATATAAATATCATCACCAAGTCATGCTGCAAGCACGGGTTTCTCTAATTCTCTCTCACCATTCATCCCTATCATTCATCACTCCCAATAGATTTTCAAAACTACGAGGTTCATTAAATAAGTTTCCTGAGTTTTTCGTATGGGCACTTTTATTGATAGTACACACATGAAACTCTAGTCCCCTCCGGATGCAATGCAGTTGTTCTACCATTCCAACAACTTCTCGAAGGCCCCACGGAAGTCCACTTGTGTGAGCGTGTCAATGACTTTTGTCACAGCCTCTTTCATCTCCTCATTTGTCTCATAACGACAGCCTCTAAGCTTAGGGAATAAGCAAAAATCACAGGGAGCAAGGTCTAGACTATAGGGAGGGCGAGGAACTGTTTTGATGCCCATCTTGGTCAAATAGTCTGTGACAAGGATGGAGTTGTGGACTGGTGTATTGTCCAGGTGGAAATGCCACTGACCCGATTTGAAGAGAGCTGGCCCCTTCCCAAGGAATCTCTTTCTGAACTCCCTTAAAACCTCAACATACTAACCCTAACCCTAACCCTTTGACTAATCAACTGTGGTGTTCTGACTTCCTAACTCCTCCCACACCTCTCATCATCTCTCACAGATTCCCTGCTTTCCTTGAATCTCTTATGCCACTCAAAAACTGATGCTCGATTCATGCAAGATGCTCTAAAAGTAGTCTTAAGCATTCCATACGTTTCTGTGGCATTTTTTCCAAGTTTAAAACACAATTTTATTGCCTATCGTTCTTCTAAAGTGTCCTCACGTCCAGATTGTATTTTTGCAATTCACCAGCTGTGACAATCAGGCTTTAGTAGGGTGTATTCCACTTCCTGCTGTAGCTGTTCATTTGAAGCTGAAATCCTAAAAATTGGTCAGTCATCTCATAAGATGTATAGCAATAAGATACTGAATTTTCAATAGTCTACGACAATTTTAAATGCCTGTACAAAAAAAGTCTGGAAACCAATTGAATGCACCACATACAATGAACTTCATTCCCTAACCTCTAGGCATGAAATAACCCTGGACTGGTTGACATGCTGTTAAGACCAATCAATTAATCTATCCAATATTGGAAACCATTTGACTGTGTGTAAATGAATGAATAGTGTTGAATAGAATTATTAGTGTTTGATAGCAATACTTGTAACCACTTCACTGAGTGGAAACAAATGATTAATATCGAATAGAATCACTAGTGTCTGATTGCAATTATTGAAACCATTTAACTGTATAGAAACAATAGCAATACTTTGTTGTCAAGAGCGGACGTAAAGGACAACGTGAAATTGATTCTTGGAGTTCCTTTCTCAAACTCCCGTCTCTTCAATGTACACCTCACACTAGAGACAAGAACCGAATCCCAATTCTGTGTATCGGTAGGCTGCGATGGATTTCGCAAGTCAGTTTCAGGGCGTATTGATTCGAGCATTCTCTCCCTCTTTCTCCTTCGCTGTTCCTTCTCTCTCGCTCTTTCTCTTTCCTTCTCTCTCTCTCTCTCTCTCTCTCTCTCTCTCTCTCTCTCTCTCTCTCTCTCTCTCTCTCTCTCCTTCCGGTTCTCGCCTTCCTTCCTTCCTTAAGTTGTAACAAGTTCGTCGGGCGACGCACTCAGAACAAATCGTTCTTTCCAGCCGTTACCGTGCGTATTTCATGTTCGCGAGATCTCGCAAGAATTTGCATACGTGCAAATTACCTCTCGCTGGTTCGAGATCTTCCATCATCAAATATGCTCGAGGCAGCCATATCGGTTTCGCTTTTCCGCTCTACAAGCCAGACACGTTCGTGCGCGCTTCGAATGCCCAGGTACGTTGCGTCCATTACCTTCACATACTTGTAAGCAAACAAATTAGTTCTAACTCCTTCAAAAAATGTAATTACCTACAATGTGTACAAACAAATGACTGATGTTGAATTCTGACTGCTATATAGCAATATTCAGAATGCGTGTCTTGGAATCGGCTCCAAAAAACGCGGGACGAAATTCAGATGCGGACGTAGCTTTAAAAACTGATCACGTGGTTCTCCTGGCCAATGGTCTCTCGAGACTGAACATTTGCCTGCATCCGCCATCTTTGTTTCGGGAACAAGTGGCATACCGCCCATTTTAAATTATAGGAGTGTAAGTCCTATATATGTATAAATAGGATTTGGCATTTAATAACCTACAATGGTTGATATGCCATAAAACCAAACCAAACCAAATCCTATATATTTAATATATATGCATAAAGGGGATTTGGCATTAAATAACCTACAATGGTTGATATGCCATGAAACCAAACCCAACCAAACCAAATCATATATATTTGATATATATGTATAAAGAGGATTTGGCATTAAATAACCTATAATGGTTGATATACCATAAAACCCAACCAAACCAAATCATATATATTTGATATATATGTATAAAGAGGATTTGGCATTAAATAACCTACAATGGTTGATATGCCATAAAACCAAACCAAACCAAATCATATATATTTGATATATATGTATAAAGAGGATTTGGCACTAAATAACCTACAATGGTTGATATACCATAAAACCCAACCCAACCAAATCATATATATTTAATATATATGTATAAAGAGGATTTGGCATAAAATAACCTACAATGGTTGATATGCCATAAAACCCAACCTAACCAAGACAAACCAATGTAATTTGGTGTAGCAATAACTAGACATAACTTCTCTGCTGAGAGAAAATTTGGTTTTACAATACTCATTTCAATTCCTGCCATATTATCCTTTAAGTGGACTTTTATTTTAAAAGAAATTATCTTCCTTTGACAATTTGCGCAAAATAATGTATATAATTTTTCTGAAGTGCTCTGTGGATTACTCTAATGTCTGTAAGCAAATAACTGATGTTTAATTGAATTGTTTGTGATACATAGCAATACATGGAACGATTTTAAACTGTGTACATATACTGAATCGAATTATTTGAAATAGAACTGTTTTTGCATTTAACTGTGTATAAAAAACTGCACTTATGCTAAACTGAATTGTTTGAAATAGAACTGTTCTACATTTAAACTGTGTACATATACTGAATTGAATTGTTTGAAATAGAACTTTTTTTGCATTTAACTGTGTATAAAAAAAACACTGTACTTAGGCTAAACTGAATTGTTTGAAATAGAGCTGTTTTTACATTTAACTGTATGTAAACAAAAAAGCTGTACTCAGCTAAACTGAATTGTGTGAAATAGAACTGTTTATTCATTCAACTGTGTGTAAACAAATGACTGATGTTTAATTGAATTATTCGTGTTAAATAGCAATACTTGAAATCCTTAAACTGTGCGCAAACAAATGATTAATAGCAAATAGAATTATTCCTATTTGATAGAAATAAGTGAAATCATTCAACTGTGTGGAAAAATAATGATCTCAGGCTCATTTTATAATGTTATCTACAAAATTTGTTTAGAAATCATATATTTAATGGATGTTCAAAATACGCCTGGAGGGCGCCGTCAGTTATGTATTTTAGTAGGGTCACCGATGGGGTGGGGTCTTTTAACATAATACCCACCTCGCTAGCTCGACCCCACTCGCGATGATCACATGTTTGGAAATCACATATTGAATGTTTATGTATAAATAAATGATCTACAGTGGTTGATATGCCATAAAACCAAACCAAAAAAAAAATGAATATGAACGTACAGTGAACGTGATTCCCTAACCTCCATATGTAAAATAACCCTAGACTGGTTGACATGCCGTTAAAAATCAACCAATCAGTAATTTAAAAGTGTCATTATGACTTAATGATTCTTGAATAAGCATTAATAATTATTTGAAGTTTATACAGATTATGGGATACACATTTTTTCTAGTCTTAAAATAAGCAATAAAAACATACTTAAGAACATTCTAGAAATTTAGGATCAAAACTGCATTAGCATTTAAGTTACATTTTTATATTTTCCAACCAATAAGCTAAAAACATAGAATAAGAATATTCTAGAAAAATAGGATCGGAAGTCAATTAACAGAAAATATTTAGGCTTTAAAATAAGTAAGTAAAGTAAAGATGTCTCCCTTTAGTCGAAGGTGACCAGAAGGCTCCCTTTTCAATAGCTACTACACCGACGTGTAGGGGAGGGCGCTACTCCTTTCGCTGGATTGCTCCACTTTACTCTTGATACGTACCTTATATTGCTGAGTGCTAAGCAAGGCGGTATCAAGTACCATTGTTAAAGTCTTCGGTATGACGCGACCTGGGATTGAACCCAGGTCTTCCGGACCATTGGCGAACACTCTACCCACTTGGTCAATTGGTCAATAAATGTCTACGCGACAAAATCTTAGGATGATTCTTTGATCCACTATTAGGGTATAAGTAACACACATGTCAGCGAATCATTCACTAAGTCAGTAAAGCAGTATCCGATACTCTGTCCGGCAAATTCCTTTTCTTCCACAACTAAAGTTCATGACCTAGCTACAGATGGCCGCGAATCACGTTCAAAAGAAAAAACCGGCAAACTTTCTTTCATCAACGCGACACACTGTCGCCTCCATCATAAAACACGATATGAACTTAATGTAAGTAAGAACTACTTATTTACAAACTCTGTTAACATCTAAACATACACACACGTGTAAACAAATTTATTTTTTTCTAACTTGCCAAACTTTATTTTCCAAAAGGCCATTTACACATCATATTTTTTATTTGTTTTCACATTCTGTTATATGCATATTAAATTGTTTGTTGTTTAAGTGTTCGTTGTGTCCTATTCCATTTCTTTTACGCGATTGTAAAGTTTTTTGTTGTATTTGTGGAGGAAATGATATGGAGAGCAATACCCGTAAAATACAGACGCATATCCACTGAAATAACTAAATACATTCCACCTCCACAAGCTATAATAGCCATTTTCGGACTAATACATTTGGGAAAGGCATGAACCCCCTTATTCTCTCAACTAGTGGTTAAACAGTACTACAACTATCCTACAAAAATGGATTTGGCATTAAATAACCCACGAAGCTTGATATGCCATTAAACAAAGAGCCAAAACCAAGTTTAATCATAAGAATTTTCTTCTAAATTTCTTATTAAGATCGTTTACATTAGGTGGTCTTATTTTTAAGGGATTACTAATTTAAAATTTTGAAAATGTCATTCTTCATTTTTCATGTACTATCGTCGCAAAAAAAGTCTTTTGAGAATATGGGAAAGTGTCATGACAATGAGAATTCAGTGTATATACCCTAGATACTTTTCAACCCGCTTTCCCACCATGGGTCCCCCAATCGTCTAAAAATAAATGAAAAAACAATTGTATAAAAAATAAAAAATAATAAAAACATCTCACGAATCAACTGCACGAAAAATCTAAATAAAAATGTACAATCAACACGATTCCCTTATGTCAAGGCTAAAATAACCGGAGACGAGATGACATAGTGTTTAAAGCATTCAATCAATCATAATGTGTTTTTGAATATTTTGCAATATTTTGAACTACTACACTCTAAAACTTTATAAAAATACAAGTTCTACGATTACCAGGAATCAGTCAAAACTGTGCCAAAACACAAGAGCATGAACTACATACCATTTCCTGTCCAAGAAGAAAAACAATTTCATAGTGATATAAAATTAAGAAAAAATTAGATAAACCAACTTCAAAAATTATATTGTCAACAGATAAAAAAAAAACACTCAATTTTATCAAGTGTGAGAAAAGCCACGATGAAAAATGAGTCAAAAAATGTCTTATCTTATAACAAAACCAATATTTTATTTACGTTGCATATTGTGTATAATTCTAGAAAAATTGACTTTCTTTTCTTTAAGAACGCTAGGGAGCTGTATGAAAACAATTTGAAAATTCTTTAAGTATACAGAAGCGACAAAGATGATAAAAATCATATAAAATTCAGAATTCAGTCTAGATATGTTGGTTGGTTGGTTTTAGGCGAGTCAATCCTCATAAGGTTATTTTATGACGCATGAAGTCTTTTTTTCAAGCAATTATTTAGTTTTAAGTAACTAATGACTTGAATCATTTGTAAACAATGATAGCTTCAATTAACTTGTGGGAATGACATACCTTACTATCAAATAGTACAACTAATGGCTACTAGGTGGCATGACCATAGTAGCTTATAAAAGAAGCGCCCACCAAAGTCAAACCTGTTCAGTTCTGCTTCAACAAGCAAAAGATTGTACAAGTGTGTTCGTTTCTCCTGAAAGAATGGGTTTGCGCTCCCAATCAACCTTATGTATGACACACGATAACATGCATTTACGTAAATTTTCACACAACTTCCATTCTTTTAAGACCCTCAACGTATACCAAAAGACCTTTCCTTCATATAAGCTCTTTCTTGTTTTCCGTGTAATTTCTGTATTCATTTTATAGGACTTACACTCCTATAATTTAAAATGGGCGTTATACCACTTGTTCCTGAAACAAAGATGGCGGATGCACATAAACAATCAGTCTCGGGAACCCATTGGCCAGGAGAACCACGTGGTCAGTGCTTAAAACTACGTCCTCATTGGAATTTCGTCCCGCGTTTTTGGAGCCGACTCCAAGACACGTATTTTCTATAAATACCTCGGCTTTAAACACTCTTCCTCTTTTTTACATTTTCACTTGCAGGGCTAAGACACTCTCTTCAGTGGGAATTCCAGAGAGAATACTATCACTCTCTCATATTCACCAACAGCCGTCAAACGCCACAAAATGTATAAGCCATGCAAACACTCTTTTCCACATTATACTTTGTCGGTGAGACTTTTTCCAGCCTAGAAAACAGCAATTGCGTCGAACCACAGAAAGAAACAACCATTTTGAAATATGTAGTCAACATGCATAGGACACTTTTATTATTTAGTCCTTTTTTTGTAGTTTTAGTTGTGTTAGTAACACACACACACACACAGAGGATTATTTCACGAACAGTAATAGAACCATAGTAATGTTTTAAATGTTTTCATTGTATGTATTGTTAATATATAAATTTGTTTTGTTTATGCTGCCTTGTTTTGAATGTTTCTTTTGTCCGCGCCATTTCATATCGTTTACACATCTTTCATATCATTACTTCATTTACCACATTTGTCTCCATGAACCTATTTGCTTGTTCCAAACATAACATACCACCAAAACACAAACCAAACTACAACTTAAATTTTGGGGGACCAAATAACATGTCCCCCAACAATTCTATTAATACTCCGTCTTCAAACACTCTTCCTCTTTTTCACATTTTCACTCGCAGGCTCATATTCATCAACAGCCGTCAAACGTCATAAAATATATAGGCCATGCAAACATTCCTTTCTTCAGTATACCTTGTCAATGAGACTTTTTCCAACCTCGGAAACAGCAATTGCGTCGATCCACAGAAAGAAACGAACATTTAGAAATACGTAGTCGACATGAATAGGATACTTTTATTATTTAACCCTTTTTGTAGTTTTAGTTGTGTTAGTCACACACACACACACACACACACAGAGGATATTTTCACGGGCAGTAATAGAACCATTGTAATGTTTTAAATATTTCATTGTATGTCTTGTTAAGATATAAATTTGTTTTTTTTATGCCGCTTGTTTTGAATGTTCCTTTTGTCTGCGCCGTTTCATATCGTTTACACATCTTTCATATCATTACTTCGTTTACTACAGTTGCCTCCATGTGCCCTTTTCTAAACACCACCTACAATTTTATCAAGTTTACTAAGGAAATAAATATTTAGTGGTTTAGTTTCCATAACACTATACAGTAATTGACAATACAAATTAATAACGAAACTTCTTTTGAAAACACAACAACGAAAGGTTTATTATTGTAGCAGAAGTAAACAAGTTAGAGTGAGGACAAGTTCTTTTTGGTGTCGCCGGTTAGTATGTTGGTCCTTGAGTGTGTAGGAAGTGTGTGTCACTGTAGCAAGTTGTTCGTGTGACTGACCGCAAGGCTGGTTCTTCTGTGTGTGAAGCTAGTAGCAGCGTGTTCTTCAATGAAGGGGTTCCATGTGGAATGTCCTTAGCAGAGGACGCGAGTGAGGTCTGTCTTAGCTGCTAACTAGGTGCCCTCTGACTTGTCGTGACTTCCAAAAAGGGATAGAAAAATAGTTCTAGAGAGGAAGAAGGAATCAATGCGCTCTGCCCGCTGATTTGTCAGTGAGTGGCCGAATCGCTTGGCGGGGGCATTGATTCGCGAGAGGAAATAGATCTGTGACTGCTACAAATACGTTGTTAATTTGTCATCGGTTGTTTTACAATGTTTACCTCAAGGAACTATTGAACTATGATATATTTCCTCGTCTACAAGCGTTTGAATTGTGTTCCTCACACTCAAATAACCTTGGCGGGGAGTAATGGTATTCAGTTCCTACAAATATACAAAAAGCCAACCTTCCATTCGTCAATACCGAAACTCACTCCACAATAAACTATTCTCTCTCTCTCTCTCTCTCTCTCTCTCTCTCTCTCTCTCTTTGATCCCATAATCTAGTTGGGTTATAGGAGCATTACACAAATAGCATATTCTGGGCAGGAATAGCCTGGCGTATCCAGTCGCTCTTTAGGTCTAAAACTGGTTTAAATTCTGTTTTCCTTATGCTAGACTGGTTGTCATACCAAATTAAAAGAGCACAGTCTAACCTACTATTTACCCATAGCTGCAGAAAGAATAGTTAAATGCATACATTTCCCGAGAGTATTAGCATTAAGTAAAATACAAACAGCCTTGGCCGGGATTTGAACTCGGCTGACTGAGTCCATCTCCTACAATTATAACCATTATGCCACAAGCGCCTCCGCAACTATTCTTAATACTAATAATTAATTCGAATTTTCAAGTAACAATTCATATTTAATAATAATAATAATAATTATAATAATAATAATTACAGCCACTAGAAACGATACTGAGAACACGATGAACAACAGAATGACAATAACTAGGAAATAAAAATGGGAAGGAAAACAACTCTATGGGCGGTTTAAACGACTAATAAACAACATCTCACACGACAAAACTCGGACATGGCTAAGAAAAGGAAACTGTGTGGTTGTTGGTTCGATCTGCTGCTGAGACCTAATAAGGTCGAAATTGCTGTTCAGTGGTCTGTATGTCACGTGCCGGATTTTCTTGTCGTGGTAATTTCTAACTTATTATATTAGTTAGAAATTACCATTCATAATTATATATATATATATATAGTCACTCCACATGACTGACACAGGGTGTGGGATATTCCATAATAACAAGTTTTCATAAATGTCTTTCCTTTTGAGGCAAAGATACCAGGAATTTATTGATTCTTATGGAACATTATACCATCAAAATGGATATAATTAGGTATTATTTACTATATTGTCCATAAAGAAGCACGGTCATTACAATCTTTAAAAAAAGAAGAGAAAAATTTTCTCAAAACCAAAAATACCAGGATTTTATCATTTCAAGTGGAACATTATAGAATCAGAACGGATATTATTGATTATTATTTATAACTAATCTCTATGAAATAAAATTGCATAGTTATCATCATCATCACCATCATCATGTCATGCCACCAGCGTGGATCTCGCTGAACCACTCCCGCCATCCTTCTCTATCGTCTATTGCTCCCAGTTGGTCTTCAAGTCTACATCCTGTATCGGCACAGAGCTGTTGCATATTAGTTCTAGGTGGTCGTCATGCCTTTGCTCGTCCATGTGAAGGGGTCCACAAGAGTACGTCACTTATGAGTTCGTCTCTACTTCTCAAGCAGTGTCCCGCATTTCTGGTTCGTCTAACTTGGATAGTTTTCGTGATGGGTGGTAAGTGGCCGTTTAGGTACTGCTTTGTGGGGTGCTGTCTCCAGGACTTGTTCAATATTGGTCGTAGCATTCTTGTGTAGTCGCAGTCAAGCCTTTTCTCCATACATTTCATGTAGTGCATCCATAGAGCAGTATCGATACGACCGCTACTTGGAAAAAACTGCATTTAATTCTGTCGGTCAGATCTGACTTCCATATGACCGATAGCCTATCGATGGTTGTCAATGCCTTTGCTAGTCACGTGTTGATGTCTGTCTCGGTTGATGAGACACTGCTTCCTCGGTAGATGAACTTGTCTGTAAGTTTCAGAGAACTACCGTTTAGTGTGGAGATGTCGCCTCTTTGATTAAAGCACATGTATTTCGTCTTGTGTGCGTTGACATGGAGGCCTATCCCTGCAGCTGCTAGTTCCAAACAGGGTTTCGGCTTGGGCGGGTGTATTTGCCAGAAGCGCTCGGTCATTAGCGTAGTCTGCGTTTGTAATTGTTTGTGCGAGGTATCTCCTACTTCTTTCCTTTGTCAGCTTAAAAATGAATATCATTAGGTATAATTGATTACCAAACTCTACCACATTGAAATTGCTAGCAGAATTTCTGAATTTGGTAGGAGAAGAAAGAATATCTGACCAAACTGTCCTAAATTGGTTTTAAAGGTGGTGTGACTTGACAGTAAGTCGAGATACAGTTCACACATAAATAAGTGACCATGTGCCAGAATAAGCTGTATCTCACTTAAACATTGACCTTGTGTCACATCCTGACCGTCATAGAGCAACTGGGTAAATATATACTGCTCAGAAGTATTTGAACAAAAAAAAAAGACAATATAACAATGATATTCATTTACTCATATATGATGGTTCTAAATGATAAATATCAGAAAAAATGATTTTCATAAAATTAAACTGTTAAATGGAAAAAAAAATGTTTCCATATTATGCTTGTAAAATCATCTTCAGTATCATTCAAAAAATCGAAAATTTTCATTCCATTTATATATATATATATATATACAGATATATGTATACACTTTTATACGTATTTTTTTCTTCTTCTTTGTCCATCGTAATCGATAAGGACCATCTGATCAACCTTATGATTGAGGAAGGCATCTGCGAGTGCGCAGGTAGCTAATGAGACCAATCTGTGTGCAGAAGAGTCTTGGGCAGTGAGAACGAGGAATGGTGATGGCAGTGGCTGATGTGGTAGTGTCTTTTCTAAGTTTTCTGCTCAGCTCAGTTGCTGTGTTTATTCTGGTTTCTCAGACTTTTGCTCCACGTTTGACAACTTCATGCCACTTGTCTCTGTCCTGCACCAGATATTCTAGGCAATTAGGGGTGACACCGAAAGATTTCATGGAAACTTTCAGTGGTCTTTGAAGCGCTTTTTCTGGCCTCCTTGGGAGCGCATGCCCTGAAACAGTTTATATATATATATATATATATATATATATATATATATATATATATATATATATAGTAATCGCCATAAATAGATATTCACACCCAATATTTTTTAAATAAGAATTTAGTTTTCTTCTAAATAAAAAAATAACTGGATTTTTATCATTTATAGTAAAAGATTATACAATCAAGCATCATCATCATCATCATCATGTCATGCCGCTAGCATATATATCCCTGACTCTCTCTCGCCACTTCTCCCTATCGTTCATCGACTCTGGCAGGTCTTCAGGGCTACATCCCGTATCCTCACTGAGCTGCTGTATGTATGTTCTAGCTGGTCGTCCTGCTTTTGCTCGGCTATATGTGGGGGTCTGTGGGAGTAAATCACTTATGAGCTCGTCTCTGCTTCTCCAGCAATGTCCTGCGTGTCTGGTTCGTCTAACTTGGATTGTTTTCGTGATGGGAGGCAGGTGGCTGTATATTTGGTGCTTTGTGGGGTGTTGCCACCAGGACTTGTTTAATATTGCTCACAACATTCTTGTGTAATTGCCGTATAGCTTATTTTCCAGCCGTTTTGTTAGCGTCCAGGTGGTGCATCCATACAGCAGTATCGACACGACCGCTGCTTGGAAGAAACTGCGTTTCATTTTATCGGTCAGGTCTGATTTCCATATGACCGATAGCTTATTGATAGCTGTCCATGCCTTCGTTAGCCGCGTGTCGATGTCTTTTTCAGTTGATGAGACACTGCTTCCTAGGTAGGTGAATTTGACTACCAGTTTCAGAGAGGTTCCGTCTAGTGTGGAAATGTCGCCTGCTTGATTAAAGCACATATATTCAGTTTTGTGTGCATTGACATGGAGGCCAATGCCTGCGACGGCTCGTTCCAAACTATGCAGTAGTGTTTCGGAAAACAATCTACCTACCACTCATCACGAAAACTATCAAAATTAGATGAACTAGACACGCGGGACACTGCTTGAGAAGTAGGGGCGAGCTCATTAGTGATGTATTCTCGTGGACCTCTACACATGGCCGAGCAAATGCAGGGTGACCAGCTTGAACCTACATACAGCAGCTCTGTGTAGATACAGGATGTAGCCTTGAGGACCTGTCGGAAGCGATGGACAATAGGGAGGGGTGACTAGAGACAGTCAGTGATATCCGTGCTGATGGCGCAACATGATGATGATGATGATACAATCAAAATGGATATGATCAGGTATTTTTTGCCAAATTGTCCATGAATGAATACAGCCCTAACAATTTTTTATATGATGTTAATTTTATTCTAAACCAAAGATACAGGAATTTTATAATTCTTAGTGGAACATTATTCAATCAAAATTGGTATTATTAGTTATTATTTATGACCAAACTCCACAGTACTGACATTCAGTAACTAAAAATTCAATTGTATAAATATATATGGGGATTATTAAAAAAAATAAGATGAATTTTGCCTAAAGAGTTCGTCATAAGAAGCTCTGTTTACAGTTGCACCTTTTTCAAGGAAATCAATAGTCATGGGTCTTTTCCAGTCCCAGAAGACTAGCGGCATGACCTTCTTTACTGACTGCTGCACCCAGAATTTTTTCTTTACCGGAGAGTGTGTTTTCACTCCATAGGCTGTTTTTTTTTATTCAGGTTTACAGTAGTAAATCCATGCTTAGCCCATTTATAGATACATTTTTTACTAAAATATGCTTATTCATACACATAACACTTTTTTCAGTAAATTTCACATGGTTTGCACTTCTCAGCCTCTAAAGATTTGATGACAGAACTCTGTTCAAGCCCAGAGCACTCTATTTTATTTGCCTTCATTTTGAATAATCTTAAAACAAATATTTTGAGAAGATAAAAATAATTTTTGGTATTAACCATTTCCATACAATGCAGAATTTACATTTCTGGAAAAAAATATTTGAAAAAAAAATTGTTTTTTTAAGAATTTCCCCGATTTTTTAATTTCATGTTCATTCTATAGGAATGATGCTTTTCTTGTAGGAAATTCATTCTTTCATGGGTTAAAAATTCTGTCTGTGTGTAGCATTTAAAGATTCACTAATCTTAAAAAATGTTTAAAAATTAAGCCACAATCATATAAAAAAAAAATGATAAGAGATGGACGATATTGAGCTACAATTACCACTTGCCTTTGTTTACTTGCACCTCACAGGTGGGAGGTATTTCTGTTGCCACCCTGTATAAGGGGTATACTTTTGGTGGAGACTGCTTCATATTCAAATGATTTGGTTGGGTTGGGTTTTATGGCATATCAACCATTGTAGGTTATCTAATCCCAAATCCTCTTTATACATATATATTAAATATAAAAGATTTGGTTTGGTTGGGTTTTATGGCATATCTACCATTGTAGGTTATTTAATGCCAAATCCTCTTTATACATATATATTAAATATATATGATTTGGTTGGGTTCGGTTTTATAGCATATCAACCATTGTAGGTTATTTAATGCCAAATCCTCTTTATACATATATATTAAATATATATGATTTGGTTGGGTTGGGGTTGATGGCATATCAACCATTGTAGGTTATTTAATGCCAAACCCATTTTTTATATATATATTGAATATATAAGATTTGTTTTGCTTAGGTTTGATGTCATATCAACCTTTGTAGGCTATTTAATGCCAAATCCTTTTGACATATATATTAAAAATATATGATTTGGTTTGCTTGGGTTTTTATGGCATATCAACCATTGTAGGTTATTTTAATACCAAATCCTCTTTATACATATATATTGAATATATATGATTTGGTTTGGTTGGGTTTTATGGCATATCAACCATTTTAGATAATTTAATGCCAAATACTCTATATATACATATATATTAAATATACAGGATTTGTAAACATTTTATTGATAACATTTTTAATTGAGCCTACGCTCATTCTTTTGCACACAGTTAGATGGTTCCAAGTATTGTTATGTATCACTAACAATTCAATTAAACATCCGTCATTTGTTTACTCACAGTTAAATGATCAAAAACTTCTATTCCTAACAATTAAATTTAGCATGTCATTTGTTGGCACACAGTTTAAATGTCAAACAATTTTTTGACCAACACATAGGAGCCTATCAGATGCTATCACTCTGGATCAGAGTGGACCTGGGAGTGATGGCAATGAAGAGGTATCCCATATTCACCAAAGCTCCAACATTACTGGAGCCTCACCATCATATTGTTTAGTGTCATATCCAGGACACTCATTGCAGTGGTGGGGGTTTATATAACATATCCCTTTTAAAACTATATAACATATCCCTTTTAAAATGCAGTACAAATGATTTCGACTGGGAGTCACTTTACAATTTTGAACTCATGATGAGCAATCAATAGTGTTCACAAATCAGAGGATATCACATAAGTCTTATGATATTATATCAAGACTGATTGATTTATTTTAATGGCCTGTCAACTCGTCTAGGGTTATTTTATACCTAGAGTTTAGGGAATAACATTTATTATATATATTCATATTTACATTTTTTGCGTTATTGTTTCTTAAGATATTTTTTGCACAAAGTCCTTTCAAATATAAATGATTTTTAAATCGATCTATTTGAACCATACTTGGAACACTCACAGTCCAGATCAGAGTCAGCCTTGGAATAATGGTAATGAAAGGGTACTCTACACTCCCCAAAGCTCCAGAACTGGAGCTTCACTCACGCAATTTGAGTCATACCCAGGACACTCCCATTTTTGGAAGTCTTACCCCTCCAGCAGGAGATATAGTCGGTATATTTTAAGCCCCACTGACAGAGCAGACATCAAAATTAAGAGTATCAATGTAATATTGAGTGAATGTCTTCTTATTTATCATGAACAACAAACTCCGTTAGCAAATTATTAGATAGACCCTAAAGACTTATCAGGCAAAAAGATTTCTTTCTTTCAATCAATTTAACCATCATAAACAACCAACTCTCTTAGCAAGTCGGTAGATAAACCAGTGATCTATCGGGAGAAAAATCTTTTTCAATCATTTCACTCATCATAACCAACAAATCCTGTTTGCAAGTCATTAGAGAGACCCCTGTGACTTCGAGGGAGAAAAATCTTTTTCAATCATGAACAACCACCTCTGTTAGCAAGTCATTAGAGAGACCCATTAACTCAGAGGGTGAAAAAATCTTTTTCAGTCATTTCACTCACCATGAATAATAACCACTGTTTAGCAAATCATAAGATAGACACCAGTGACTTATAGGATGAAAAGATTTCTTTCTTTTAATCATTTCAATCATCATGAACAACCACCTCTGTTAGCGAGTCATTAGATAGGACCCCAGTGAGTTATAAGAAGAAAAGAAATGTTTTTCTATTCTTTTAATCTTTTAACTAATAATTTTTTTATCAAATCCAGTCTCTAAGATCGACCTACAAATGTGATAAGCACTGTCTTTATAAATGGAGAGTCAATAGTTCATTTTTATTTCATTTCTGTCTTAATTTCAATCAGGAATCCTCATTTATTTTGTGCCATCTATTTCAGGAGTCAGTGCCAAGCTGCAACAACAAAATTCAATAATTTCTCCCTTGTTTGAGAGTAAAGAAATTCAATTTGGCCATCAATTGACTCCCTCCTGAGCAATTATTTCCTCGACTTCTTCTTCTTCTTCTTCTTTTTATTTATTCAAAGAAGTTCAAGAAGAAAAAGAAAAACAATATTTACTGACACTTTTTATATCAGGAAATCATTTTGATCCCAGATATTATTTCTGACTAATCTCGTATCAGTGTGAGACTTCTTTTAAAATCATGGCATGACTTCTTATATTAGAACAAGCTTGGGAGCAATTGACAAGATATCTTCTGAAAAATGTCTTTGTCTTCAGTCTTTATATGCTGGTAATTGTTGGTTTGTTGGTTTTATAGCATATCAGCTTTTGTTTGGTTATCTTCTACCATCTTTGGCATAACAATTTTGGTCTCCAATTATATACATATATATATATATATATCTTGACATGCTTGTTGTGTAATGGAAATGAATACAGTGAACCAAGTTCAAATCCTAAACAGAGCTGTTTGTATTTCACATAGTACAAATGCCCTTTGGAAAGTTATGAATTCAACTTTTCTCTATCCAACTACAGGTAAATAGTAGGGCAGACTTAACACTTCAACCTTTATATAGTTACCAATTTAGGAGAAAGCAAACTCTAAATTCAAACCTGTTAAATTCTACTTAAGATTTGACCTTGAGTCACATTCTTCTTGTTGGTAAATGGGTTGGTAAATCTATATATATATATATATATATATATATGTATATAATGATAATAAATAAATACATATTAGATTTCTATATTTAATGTCATGGAAGTTTGTCTGCAACCTTTGGTTTCATAAAGTTTTACAAACAACAATCATCAGGCAGAAAACAAACTGCCTGATAATTGTTGTTTGTAAAACTTCAGGAAACCTGTGGTTGCAGACAATCTTCTATGGCATTAAATATATAGATTTAATATATATTTATTTATTATTATTATGTTATAGTTCTATCTCAGATATTGGGCACACTCCAAATTATATCGCACTTGGTTCACCACAAACCCACCAAGTGAATTAGTGACAACCAACACTGTTACAATATATGTATATATATTATTCCACATATATCATAATTTTATGCTTTATCTTTTTCTTTTGTCTTTCTTTTTCTTCCTTTTGATTTGAAATCTTTCTCGATAAACAAACAGAACATAAATTGTACACAATATTTCTAAGTCAAACGACATAATTTAGAATAATAAATACTGATTCACTAATTAAACGGTCAACTTTTTCTTGTTATGCAAAATTCCCCTAAATCTTTGTATTTTGTATTTTTAAACATCCATCATTGATTTAACATCACTAATATCATCCCTCACAGTCCTAATGATGGTTCATTCGAACTGAATTGCTATAGTGTCGACTTTGCTTCTCAATAAATCTCTCCTTCTACTTGGATTACCTTGTTATCAATTTTCCTTGACATATATATATATATATATATATATATATATATATATATATATATATATTTCTTGATTTTCAATGCATTGCTATTATAAAATCATTAGCAATGTATTTCTATAGTAAAATCATGAGGAATACATTCACATTATATATCATCATCATCATCATGTCGTGCCGCCCGCATAAATATCCCTGATCCTCTCTCGCTACTCCTACCTATCGTCCATTGCTTCTGGCTGGTCCTCAGAGCTACATCCCGTATTCTCACAGAGCTGCTGTATGTAGGTTCGAGCTGGTCATCCTGCTTTTGTTCGGCCATATGATGGGGTCCATAGAAGAACATCACTTATGAGCTCATCCCCACTTCTCCAGCAGTGTCCTGCATGTCTGGTTCGTCTAACTTTGATAGTTTTCGTAATGAGAGGTAGGTGGCCGTACAGTTTGGACTTTGTCGGGTGTTGCCTCCAGGACTTGTTCTCAGTTGCCCACTTGTGTAGTTGCCGTCTAGCTTTTTCTCCAACCATTTAGTCAGCGTTCATGTAGTGTATCCATATAGTAGTACCCATATAATTGTACAGTAGGATTTGTCAGATTGCATAGGGTAATTAATTAATCGTGTTAGCAAAGAGCAATCAGTCATGAAGGCATGAAACTCAATTACCGATTGAGGAACGGGAGCTATTTATGGTGCCTTGGGGCATCCCATTGTGCACAAGTGGGCTATTCCATTGCATAAACCGTGATTGGCTGCTTGTAAGTAAGTGAAGGTATTTTATTATATAAACCAGCTTCAGTTTAGCATTGTAAAGAGGACTGCACTGAGCTATGACCTGCTTTATTTTTGTCTGCCAGCTGAACGCTTTACGGAGATTGTTATTGTTATTCTAGAAGTACATTATATTTACGGAGAGTGTTATTGTTATTCTAGAAGTACATTATATATATTCTTGATTTTCAGGGCATTTCATTCGTAAAATAATTCGTTATATAAAGTCATAATTAACTTTTCATGTTGTTTGAAAAGATCTACATAAAAAAAGTGGATTATGACTTTGTATCTGAAACCTATGGACAACCAAACTGCTAAACATAGAAAACTGCAATTTGGTATGAAAGACCAATATTCTTATATCATAATTTATTGCAAAGCCATAATTGAACTTTGCCCTGTTGGCTGGGCTGTAGAATACACCAACTGCTTTTCTGCAGAGGAGTTAAATCCCCTGAACAAGTGTCCTGGAAATGACACTAAACAATCTGATGGTGAGGTTCCAGTAATGCTGGAGCTTTGGGAAATGCAGAGTACCCCTTCATTGCCATCACTCCCAGGTCCTCTCTGGCCGGGAATGGTAGCACCTGATAGGATCCTATCTATAGGTCAAATAAAACTAACCTATGTACTTATGCTAAACTGAATTGCTTGAAATATAACTGTTTTGACATTTAAACTGCATACTTATGTTAAACTGAATTGTTTGAAATAGAACTGTTTTTGTATGCTAAACTGAATTGTTTGAAATGGAACTGTTTTTGTATGCTAAATTGAATTGTTTGAAATAGAACTGTTTTGACATTGAAACTGTACTTACACTAAACTGAATTGTTTGAAATAGAACTGTTTTGACGTTTAACTGTATGTAAACAAAAAGTATACTCATACTAAACTGAATTGTTTGAATTAGAACTGTTTGACTAAACTGAATAGCCTTAAATAGAAATGTTTTTTGACAATTAAACTGTGTACTCATTCTAAACTGAATTGTTTGAAATAGAACTGTTTTGACATTTAACTGTATGTAAACAAAAACTATACTTATACTAAACTGATTTGTTTGAATTAGAACTGTTTGACTAAGCTGAATAGCCTTAAATAGAAATGTTTTTTGACAATTAAACTGTGTACTCATTCTAAACTGAATTGTTTGAAATAGAACTGTTTATTTGAATAAAAATGAATTTGGCATTAAATAATCTATTAGGGTTGATATGCCATAAAACCCAAATAAACAAACAAAACAAACATAATTGATCAAATAAAATGAGACCACTGGACAAATCATTCTGAGATTGTTTGGTTTTTCCCATGATAGGCATTTACTTCTGCTTCCGACACTGCGACATCTGGATATTTTCACTTCAGAACCCAAAAGCAACAAAAAAGGTTGGTAGAGTTTATAACCAATAGAATTATTTAATAAATAAACTTAAATTTCTATGATTCCAAAAGTTTCGTATTACATTTCTGTGTTTTTATTTAAACATTTTTTTAATTCAAAATATTCTTTTCACATATACACGCATTCTTTTTGCTACTTTAGAGAAAGAAATACTCAAAATTATCATTTCTTTATTTTTTTCTTTATTTGTAATATAATGGCCGAGTGATTTCGTTTTATGCCTTTGGGTTTAGTTAGGCTAAGAACCTTTCGGCTCAGCGCATGGGTTAGTTAGGTGAAAACTTGAGTGCAGGTGTTAACGTGCGCGCGGGGAGGATGTGTCGTTCACAGATGTCCAAAATAAAAATCCCAGATAGAAAGGTTGACCAGTGGATATGAATGACGTCATGCACCGGAAGCGCGCGGAGGATTTGGGGGATTTTGAAAAAGTACTTGAGTTGAGTCCTGTCTCGGAAGAAGACGATTGACTTTCGCTTGCTCGCCGAGGCCTTGTGGCGGGTGCGCACGTGATGGGGGGCAGATGGAAAAGTCATCATTGAAAGATTGTGCATCTCTCTTCCTTATGTAGAAACCTTTAACTCAAAAGTAATAAAAGGTTTCGCACCTGAACTAAGAAGTCATAAGTGTTTTTCATGTTCCTATGTCCTATGTATATATGTTACGAACATTCTATGTACGTTTCACATATCCGTATCATGAGTATGTCACATATTTATTTATTTGTTAATAAACAGTGGCAAAAAATTGAATCGGAAAAAATTAAAAATGAATTCATTTTAAATTGTAAATAGCAAATTGTAAGGAAAAAATTTAATTAAATTCTTTCTGAATTTGGGCATTGTTGTTTAGCCGTATGTGAGGTGGTTATTATTGTTTAGCGAGGGGGAACCATTTTGTAGCCAGAGTTTTTGTATGATTATTTTAGCTGGAGAAGTTGGTTTGTTAGTAGCGAGGGTGAAACGTATGTGTGTTTACGTTGTGTTGTTTCCTCGCTTAGTGTTGTTAGTCCCCTCGCTAAGTTTAAGGGTAAATAAAGGTAGAATGATGAAGAAGTAAGATGGCGATAGTCAAAAGGTGTTTTTGGAATAAGGTTTTTATTTACAGCATGAAATATTTGGGTTTGCTTTTGGTGCTGCAAGACTCGTGAAAGGTTGTGAGTATTGAGACGAAATTGAGTTATGAGAAGTTGAGATGGCAGCGCGTGTCGTCAGACGTGTGAGGGATTGTGTTTTTTGCATTTTTGACGAAAGACATGTTGCAGTTGTAGGAATTGAACTTTGAATGTCACCGTGAGTTTCGTGTCTGGTATTTGGGGAGAGTAGGCGTTATCTCCATGCGTGTCAAGAGTGGGATTACACTCAGATCGACATAGCCAATTTTAGGGTGACATAAAGTTGTGCCTGTGCGAGGCATGTTGAATGCATCTAATTTATATTCAACTGGGATTCCTCGTAAAGAATCCATAAATTAGATGGGTTCCCTCGTGTATGTCCATGTTGCTGCTGCTGCTATTTTAAAGCCGCAGTGAGGCGTCCGCACTGAGCGGCATTGTCCAGCTACAAAGCATCGCTATTGAAGAACGGCCAATGGGACGTCTGCACTGGTCGGTGTTCTCCAGCAGAGACTGGGTTTGGGAGCTTACCCGATTTGCTGACCGGAAAAGAAGGTCCAGGGTGAATAGGATAAGTCATCCTGATTGGGTGAAATTAAGTGTCGAATTAAATAGCGCGCCAAACCAAAATACGAAAAATTTCTCTTCTCTACAGTTGTTAATTTTTAATATACAGGCTATAATGGAAGCATTTTTTAAAATTATGAACATTTTTCTATAAAAATAAAATCTCTTTCTTTTCTTCTTTATTTGAAATAATAAATTTCAACTTTTTATCCATTGAACAATTTATGCATAAATACTTTTATAAAAATGAAAACTTGTTGAATTATAAAAAAAAAAAAATTTAGTACATAATGGAGTTTAAATTTTTGATATTATTAATTTGATAAGAAACTCAAAAATGAAGCAAATAAATAATATAGTCATGCTTTTTGTTTTAAATAAATGAATATTTTAAAAGCCATTTTTATTCTGTGTTTTAAAAGGAAATTTCAGAGTGACAAAATTGAATCAATATCGATAAAAAAAATGGTTGACGACTTTTTATTGATCTGAATAATTTTAAGTGTAAAACACTTTTATAAAAATAAAAAAATTATTGAACTGAGTAGAGTGCTCGCCAATGGTTCAGGAGACCGAGGTTCAATCCCAGGTCGAGTCATACCAAAGACACAAAAAATGGTACTAGATGCCGTCTTGCCTAGCACTCAGCATTATAAGGTAAGGTTCAAGGGTAAAGTGGAACAATCCAGGGAATGGAGTAGCGCCCTCCTCTACACCTCGGTGTAGTAGCTATTGAAAAGGGAGCCTTCGGATCACCCTTGACTATGATCGTTAACTTTACTTTTACTTTTTATTATTATCACACCACCACCATCATCATCATCTCATTATCAGATCATTATTGTATTATAAAAGATGTTTGCACTCTGCGGACATCTATGGGAGTCTTTAGATTTTCCTCCAGGAAGAACAAAGACTGGTTTGATGAAAACAACATGGAAATTCAAGAACTGCTGGTAAAGAAGAAATCAACCCATCAACCCCATTTAGCCCAACCATTTGTTCTAAAAAGAAAGCTGAGATCTGTTTTATGCATTGTAACCTCCAGTGCAAGCTTTGAGAAATCAAGAACAAATTAGTGAACCAAACTTACTGAATAAACACGACTATACACAGACACCAGAGAGACCAGGGGCTTCTATGAAGTCTTAAAGGCAGTGTCCTTCCCCACACCTCGCTGTAGTAGCTATTGAAAAGGGAGCCTTCTGGTCGCCCTCGACTATGGTCGCCAACTTTACTTTTTTTTTTACTATAGCCCTATGTATCATGGTCCTGAGTCCTATGCACAGTGCAGATGGTTAGATACTTCTTATAGACAGGGCATCCATCTTAAGCTGTTGGTTAGAGTATTTTCAGGCCCTTTTTAGCACTGACTGTTTTGTCCAGGAATCGGCAATTCTCTGTATTTCCTAATGGAAAAGTACATTAGTACACTATACAAATGCCGTCATTGTATTTTTAGATATAAAAAAAAACATTCTGTTAAAATATATAAAGTTAAATTTTTAAAAATGTTATCAATTTGATAGTAATAAATATTGTTTATCCAATTAATTTTTTATACACAGTCAACACCAGGTCATTGGCCTAGCGGGTAGAGTGTTTGCCAATGGTCTGGGAGACCTGAGTTCAATCCCAGGTCACGTCATACCAGACTTTAAAAATGGTACTTGATACCTCCTTGCTTAACACTCAGTGATATAAGGTACGTATTAAGGGTAAAGTGGAGCAGTCCAGGGAAAGGAGTAGCACCCACCCCTACATCTCGGGGTAGAATCTATTGAAAAGGGAGCCTTCTGGTCGCCCTCGACTACAGTCGCCAACTTTACTTATATATATATATATATATATAATCACTTAATTCTGTCTGTAATGCTTGCATCAATTCAACTACTGATAATATATTTTCTTTAATGTTTTATGTGCTGTACATTTTAATATTGAAGTAATAAACAAAACTCTAAAAGAAAAAAAAAAGGAAAATAACCCAAATTCAGTCGATTGCATACACTATAGCGGACAGCTTTTGCGCTATTTTTACTTCAAGCACAAATCTGTGCAAAAAATTTCTGCATCCATCTTTTCTGACCAATAATAGAATAGAACAGAAGTAGCCAATCAGTGAACAGCTGAATTAGATACTTTTTTGATCCTACCATCGCCTATAAATAGCTCATTTTCTTCCCCAAAAAGTTTAGTATTCGGATGGCAGTAAAATGCAGTACAATGAGCTGCAAATCCAATTACTCGTCAACATTTCGACTTGCACATTCTTTTATCCAAAAAGAAATTCCGAACACATTCTTACTAGTATCTTTTTCTAATCCCCAAAGATGTTCTTAATCCAATTTGTCTTTACAAATCCAAGTCTGTATGATGAATTTCAACCAACAGTTAAATCCATGTGCGTTCTTTTTTCCCCCCCTTCATTCCACCAGCTGTAAATGCACACTGACTAGAAACACTGCATGGGACCCTAAGACCCTGCTACTGTGTCGGAAGTATCAAGGCTTTGTGGGTACAATACATAAGAGTAAAACCAGAAAATTATTTTACAAAAAAGAAAAAGAAACACAAGGGAGCAATTCGAAAATATTTTTATTTTCTAAAAATATTTCCAAATGCTTTTTTCTTTTCAGAATGATCAATTAATAAATAAATTGATTTGTAAATGATTAAGTGCTGAAAATTTTATTTAAATTAGTTGATTTTTGGTTGCTTTTCAAGATCAAAGCAAAATTCAAAACTGATTTTCATGCCAAAAATTACTAAAGTTGTTATGAAATAGCCGAGGGATTTCGGTTCATGCCTTTGAGTTTAGTTAGGTGGAGAACCTTTCGGCTCAGCACATGGGTTGGTTGGGTGTAAGATTGAAGCAGGTGTTAACGCAGGTGCGCGCGAGTGGATGAAGGTGTTGTAATATATGTACTTGGGTTATATTATTTGAGATGATAAATGAGAAGTACACATATTAACTTTAAAAGAGGAATTTTATTCTTCGTATACAACGCCACGTGTTGGCTAGAAAATGTCCGGCGGTCAACACGCGTGTTTAGTGTTTGGAATCTCTTCAGCAACTGCCACCTCTTCTGTTCTTGGGTCGTCTTTGGCAACTGCTACTATCTCCGCTGATTGGCCAGAGGGAGAGGGAAAGCGAGAGAGAAAAGGAGAGAGAAGGGAAGAGAGAAGAGTGAGAGGCGATGGATTCTGGGATAGCATTCCTTGGCCGAGGTGGAAGTAAGGACCAAGATTTCTGTTAAGGTAGTATTGACTGCCCATTTACTGACCTTAGTAAGGGAGGTGATACTACAGTGTCACTCAGATGTCATAACAGTCCGAGACGATACTGGGTGACAAGGTGCGGGTGACGTCACGCACCGGAAGCACACGGAGGTTTGTGTGAGAATTTGAAGAAAATAAGAGTCGGGTTTTGGACGCCGAACGAGAAGGATCGATTTTTGGAGCTCGCAGGCGCGAGGCGAACGTGCGCCCGATGGGGGCCGCTCGAGTTGGGGGCCGCATGAATAAGACAGCGTAGAAGATTGTGTCTCTCCTCCTTACGTCGAGACCTTGAACTCAAAGTTAATAAAAAGGTTTCGTACCTGAACAAGAAGTCGTTTCGTGTTTTCAAATATTGAGATTCCTATGTTCTTTATATGTTCTATCGTTAATGAACATTACATGTCTATTTCGCACATGGCCATATTCGTGTATATGGCTACGCAACAAAGTGAGTCAAAAGTTTTGCAATATTTTAGTAGAAGCAACTTTACATAATGCATATCATGTGACCTAAGGAAGTTACCTGCTATGATTCTTAGTATTGTGGTAGTTGGTACTCTGACACACTGTGCATTGCTTTATAATGGGTATGATTTAAAAACCACACAGATGAATGTGAAACATGGTCTAATTTGTAAACTTATGTTCTACATGTTTGAACAAGACCATTATACCATTGGAATGATGCTGTTCTGGGTAGAATTTTAATCCAAAATGGTATTGAATTTCTATCCAGAACAACATTATTCCAATGTGACACAAAATGAGCATGAAAGCTCTTTGTATAGCAATAACATATTCACCAATCTTAAAAATGTTTCAACAGCAAGCACACTGTGTGCACCTGTTCAATCCATGGTTATAACTGATCATATCTGGAAATAAATGATACAATATTAACAAGATGGAGCAACCACTGACACTTGCCTAAATTCACTTGCATCATGCTGGTAATAGTTTAAAATGTGGAAAATATTTCAGTTGTACCTTGTATAAGTTTAGATTGTTAAGTAAAATTCAATAATTTCTGTTTTATTCAAGAGAAGAAATTCAATTTGGCCATCAATTGACTCCCTCCTGAGCAATTATTTCCTCGACTTCTTCTTCTTCTTTTTATTTATTCAAAGTAGTTGAAAGAGAAAAAGAAAAACAATATTTACTGACACTTTTTATATCAGGAAATCATTTTGATCCCAGATATTATTTCTGACTAATCTCGTATCAGTGTGAGACTTCTTTTAAAATCATGGCATGACTTCTAATATTAGAACAAGCTTGGGAGCAATTGACAAGATATCTTCTAAAAATGTCTTTGTCTTCAGTCTTTATATGCTGGTAATTGTTGGTTTGTTGGTTTTATAGCATATCAGCTTTTGTTTGGTTTTCTTCTACCAACTTTGGCATAACAATTTTGGTCTCCAATTATATACATATATATATATATATCTTGACATGCTTGTTGTGTAATGGAAATGAATACAGTGAACCAAGTTCAAATCCTAAACAGAGGTGTTTGTATTTCACATAGTACAAATGCCCTTTGGAAAGTTATGAATTCAACTTTTCTCTATCCAACTATGGGTAAATAGAAGGGAAGACTTAACACTTCAACCAATAGTTACCAATTTAGGAGAAAGAAAACTCTAAATTCAAACCTGTTAAATTCTACTTAAAATTTGACCTTGAGTCACATTCTTCTTGTTGGTAAATGGGTTGGTAAATATATATATATATATATATATATATATGTATATAATAATAATAAATAAATACATATTAGATTTCTATATTTAATGTCATGGAAGTTTGTCTGCAACCTTTTGTTTTATAAAGTTTTACAAACAACAATCATCAGGCAGATAACAAACTGCCTGATAATTGTTGTTTGTAAAACTTCATGAAACCTGTGGTCGCAGACAAACTTCCATGGCATTTAATATATAAATCTAATATATATCTATTTATTATTATTATGTAATAGTTCTATCTCAGATATTGGGCACACTCCAAACTATATCGCATATCAGTTTTCGTTTAGTTATCTTCTACCAACTTTGGCATAACATTCAGGTTTGGTTTCAGTTTCTTTGTTTAATGGTATATCAACCTTTGTAGGTTATTTGATGCCAAAGCTATTCTCCCAGTGGAACAGTTATGGTATTATTTAACCCATAGCTGGGAGGATAAGGGGGTTCATACCTTTCCCAAGTGTATTTGCCCGAAAGTGAACGTAATAGCGCAACTGGAGTACAAACTCGCTTACTACAATTCCGCAGTCCATCGCTTTAACCATTACACCACAAGGACACCCCCAACATTTAGGTCTCCAATTATATACATATATATATTTCTTCAACTTCAATGAATTTCTAAAGTAAAATCATTAGCAATGCATTTATATAGTAAAATCATTAACAATAGTAAGATTATTAACAAAGCATCAACATAATATATTATTCTGCCATTTGGCCCAATAAGCTGGAGCTACAGAATACACCGACTGCATCTCTGCAGAGGGATGAAACTCCCCCACCAATAATTGTCCTGGATATGACACTAAACAATTTGTTGTTGAGGCTCCAGTAATGGTGGAACTTTGGGGATTGCGGAGGCCCCCTTCACTGCCAGGTCCACTCTGGCCCAGAGTGGTAGCACTTGATAGGGTCCTGTTTATGGGTCAACTAGAACTAAACTGAGTATTTATGCTAAACTGAGTTGTTTGAAATAGAACTGTTTATATGTATAAAAACAAATTGGGCATTAAATAACCTACAATGGTTGATATGCCATAAAACCCAACCAAACCAAATCATATATATTTAATATATATGTATAAAGAGGATTTGGCATTAAATAACCATACAATGGTTGATATGCCATAAAACCCAACCAAATCAAATCATATATATTTAATATATCTGTATACAGAGGGTTTGGCATGAAATAACCTACAATGGTTGATATGCCATAAAACCCAACCAAACCAAATCATATATATTTAATATATATGTATAAAGAGGATTTGGCATTAAATAACCTACAATGGTTGATATGCCATAAAATCAAACCAAACCAAACCAAACCATTATTACACCAGTATTATTTTCATTAATTCTCAACCACTGACAATCTTTCTTTTCTCGATTTTCAATGTATTTATATAATAAAATCATTAGCAATGTATTTCCTTATTAAAATTACTCGCAATGCATTTCTACTGTGAAACTATTAGCAATGCATTTACACTATATATATATATATATATATATATATATATATTCAAGCATGTTTGGATAGATAATAAAAACACATTTTGCTTGTATAATTTCATTAAGATCCTTTCAAGTTTGCTGATAACTGTCTTGGTTTTCAGGTTGGATTTGGTGGATGAATTTACCAAAATTGTCCCGAGCACTTTCGGACCATTCATAGGCCATCATCAGGAGTTGCTTGTATTCTCGCTCAATAGCTTTATATCTTAAAACCCATTCTATTCCCAAATCCAAATCTCAAAAAATTCCTGTTGAAAGCACCACGAAATAGCACAAAAAATTAATAAGCTACGACTACAAATCCCAGAAGGCCAACATATAAAAACAAAAAAAAAAAAAATCAAAAGAAATAATTTTGAAAATAGCGACAGAGTTTTGAAATGCTTTTAGTTTTTGTTTTTTTTTAAATATTCTATATTCCTTGATAATATTCTATTTCCGTTGATAGCGTTCTGTTTTTTAAATTCATCAGTATCTCAGTTTTATCCAATTCTGCGTTTATGTAATTTTTTAATGTTATAAAAAACCTAAAGATCTCTTTCAAAAACTCTTTAAAAAACACTCTTTATAAATGTAAGCAATCCCTGATGATGGCCTATGAAAGGTCTGAAAGCGCTTGGGACAATTTTTGGTAAATTCATCCACCAATTCCAACCTGAAACCAAGACACTTATCAGGAAACTTGAAAAGATCTTAATGAAATTCTATAGACAAAATGTATTTTTATTATCAATCCGAACATGCTTAAATATATATATATATATATATAGTAGGCTATTTAAGGTTATGAGCCAGTCCATCTGGTAGAGAGATGAAGGGGTGCTAGCTACTCTTCAACAAAAACTCCACTTGATAGATGTTTTCTTTTTAAATTTTTACTACATTGAAAATCTTCTAAATTGTCCACTATGTTGAAAGCCTTCACTACATACTCTACTGAAACACTTTTTCAAATTTTCCCCAACTTTCTCAGAAGCTAACAGCCATGACTTGACATTCAACCCTACTGACTCAATAGACTTTTATGCTTCGAAGTAAGTCAATTTATTTGATCAACTATTAATCTGCCTAATAGTCATTTCATGTATAAAAGAATATTTGTTCAATTCTGTAAATATATATATATAATGCACCTTTCCGATACAAGTTCCATAGCACAGCATTTAAAAAAACATTCATGCCCAACAACAGAAATACGGAAAATTCTTACTGAAAACACAACAATATTAGAACATCAAAATAACAAACAAAAACTGCAGATTCTCGAAGCACTACATATTAGAAACATGCAACCCAAACTTAACAGAATTAATTTTCAAACCAGTGCTAATGTACTTAAATATCTTCAGCAACTGACTCTAATTATAGAACAATTTTAAAAGCAAATGCCACACACTGCAACAGCCCAGATGCTCTTCTTACAAAGTAGTGGTGTACATACAGAAATTGTATCTCTTTTGTAATACATCCTCCTCTGATGATGGCCTAAAGTCAGGCAGAAAGTATGGGAAAGTATTGGGAAATAAACAATTATGGAAAATATATCAATCAATTCTCACCGAATACTATAAAATCAATACGGCAGTATGAAAGGATCAACAAGAAAATATGTAGACAGAAAATATCTATTACGTTCAATGAAATTTGTATATATATATATATATATATATGTTGAGGAACCGGTAAATATGTTAATCTCACAAATGTTTATAAATGATGTGATTGAAAGAGAACTAAACAAACGACACTGACAAGAGGGTAAGTTTAAAATGCCAGGCCTTTATTGAGTTAATTGAAGATAAAATGTTGCATGAATGTAGAAATGGTGTGGCGATATAATATCTGTGTAATCTCTGCGATATTGAAAGTCAGTGCTGTCGAAAAGCGTAGATAGACTCAGCTGTCTAAAAGTTCTTAGCAACTGCAGGTCGAGAAGATCAAGATGGTCTCTGGACATAAGTCTTATTGCATGGTCAGAAATCTGGAGACCGTAGAAGAGGTGGATGTATATGTTGCAGAGGCTGGATAATCAATGTCCCAGTTTATTCAGTCCCTGGTTAACTGGGGGTGTATATCGAAGTGGCCTCAGAATGCTGATAATATTGGAGGAAATATTGCTCATGGACTGGGGTGCTGTTGCACGATCTGGTCGGCTGCAAGGGGACAGGTCTGCTGCTTGGCAATGCAGAAACACATGCTCCTGGTCTGCTGCAAGTCTGGCTGGCTGCTGCATCACTGTCTTGTGGTATCTGCCATGGTGTGTAGGTGAAGAGACCAGAGGTGATCCTCAGAAGACTTTCTGACATAGGCAGTAGCTCTTAAAAGAGTTGGTTATGACTTTCGTAAATTATTTAAGAAAAGAACTGTTTAAGAGTGCTACTGTGATTGGTTGGAATCATGGCATTGGTTGTGCTGAGTCTGTGGCTGTTGGATCTCAAATCGGCTGCTGGCTGGTTGGAGATACTGGTATGTGTGTGTGCTGCTACAAGTGGAGGGAATTCATCCAGATCTCCTTCCTCCAGGACATGTATGCCCAGCCACAAACTGCTAGGTCAGTGACCGCTGTGTTTATACAGAAGTAAAGGGCTGCATATTATATGGTCTGTGGGAAGAAAACTCTATGTTACCAAAGACAGGAATTCTCTCTTTTAAATATATCTCATTATACTAACAAGAGGAGCTTTCAAATGTCATATATTTTATCCTGTGATTGGAAACTATTTCTGAGTCAGTCTACAGAATTAATTAATCATGAAATTTTTCTCGTGTTGGATAGAGAAAATTCCACTCAATACGTAGAACATCACGGATGACTTTGCTTTTTTTAAACGGGATTTTTAAGTAGCCGACAGGTTATGATATATATATATATATATATATACAATGATTGCTCCATTTTATTGTGGCCATTCTAGCAACTCAAAACTAAAATCCCCTGTTTCAAGAAAATGCTGAGTCACCTGTGATGTCAGACAGCAACAGTATGGGGATTTTTATAAGCCCCAAAAAGCCCGGTTTATTCCTACGTTTTGTAAAAGAATAAACCGTGCTTCAACAGTAGTAGGGAGCTGGTTGACAGCTTTTGAAGAAAGGAGACAAACGACTTTTAGTGCAACAAAATTTATATACAACAACAATAAACAGGGTTTTACACCAAATGGAACAAACAACAAATATGTAAGAGTTCAAAAAAGAGTTCAAGGTTCCAATAGGTGGTAGGGTTTTGTAAGGTTTAGTTGTAAGGTTGTTATAAGGTAAAGTTATAAGGTGAAGGTTTAAGATAAGGTATGGTTTGGTTTGGTTTGCAGATAAAATGCCTGCTGGAACTTAGCTGTGTGTCCTGTTCCTTTTAACTCAGCACGTGCGTTCGTCACTCTTGGGTCCTGGCTGGTGGAAGGTACCAAATACGTTTGCCATCAAGGGCTGCTACGAATAGGCCTGTTGCTAAGAGCGGTGGAAGTGGCAAAAAGAGGAAGAATCTCCAGTCGTAGCTCTTTTTTATACTGGATACCACGTGACCCCAAGGGCCTGCTGATATTCGGTGAAACAGGATCACCAGTTCCTTAAAAAAATTTCTACAACAGAATATTATAGATACGTCATGAATTCTGTTATGAATACACAAACTATTTTTTGAAAGGGATTAATTCTGCTGGACTTTTGGAGATTAATTCATAACTAGAAAATAAAATACATTATATTTAAAAGTTCCTCTTCAAAGTAAAATGAAGTATTTCACTGTTACTTACGTTTAATAAAGGAACTTCCTGTGTACAGAAGCATTTCACTCAGCCTAGCAGAGTGGTAATAGTTGACCCCTATATAAACTTAGCAGTTAAATACCCAGATACATTCTGGCTAGGACAGCAGTGGGCAAGGAAGGTAATCTGTACCTCCTCTGGAGCACTCCAACCAAGGCCTCATCAGCAGCTGCCGCCAGAGACACACGACTCCAGGCCGACCCAGCAGCCGATGTCTTGACGAGGTAGCAACCAGCAGACCAGCAACCAGCAGACAAGGCAGCAACCAGCTGCAGACCCAGCACATTCAAACAGCTATTCTAAGAGGTAACCTTTGAAACTCTCACCATCCTCAACAGCTCTTCTAAGAGCTAACCCCAGAAAGTCTTCTAAGACCACTTTTGGTCTTCTCACTACACCTTCCTGGCTCCAACTTCTCTAGCAGCAGTTCCTGCACCTTCCAGCCACTACAGACCAGCTCCAGCTTCACCAGCTGTAGTTCCTGCATCTTCCAGCTACCAGCATCTGCAGACCAGCTCCAGCTTCATGAGCAGCCGTTCTTGCACAACCAAGCTACGAGCACCAACGGCAGGCCAGCACTGGCTTCACCCAGCAGCAGACTTCTGCATCAACTTATTTTACGAGCAACCACTGCTCAGACTAACACAACACACCGAGGCTACATCGACACATCTCTGGTTAACCAAAGTACCGCACAATCAGGTTTCTGATCGTCTGGCCACTGCAACCAATAACTGAACTTTTGTATCCTCTACAGGGCAGTGGGGCACTTCAACTCAGACGACATCCTTGTCCTTGAACGGACTAATTTTTATTTGTTTTCGATTCGCTGACTAAATCTTGGCTTTTCGATTTAACCCTCTTGTCTTTGTTATTTTTGCCTAGTTGGTCATCAATCACTTATTTTTCAAAAGTTTGTGGGATCTGTAGGAGGTTATATTGTGTTTTTGATATTTAATTTCCATTTTGTAGTGGTATATTTAATTTGTTTTTATATGCGGTTGTGTGTTCTCATAAGTTGGAAGGTCGCCATTTATAGCGAAGGGGATAACATTAATATTATTGTTATTACTGAGTTTTTGGTTTAAAGTTTAAGTTGGTTTTGTTGTTATTATTTTGGCAGCGTTGGTATTTCATTGCTTGTTATCCCCTTGCTAAATGTTGATGGAAAATCAAGGTGGTGAAGAAGAACAAAGACATTGTTAGGTTTTCGTATCAAGGGTTTAATAGCAGCATGAAGTAAAGGGGTTTACACTGGTATGCTGCGAGGTCTCGTGGTAAAGAAAGAAGGTAGGAAGTTGTTAGAGTGTATCATCTAATTTGTTTTAACTAGAATCCCTTGGTCTAGAAGAATAGACCCAAGGGATCCATAAACTAGATGGCTCTCATCATAGTGGTTGATGAGGCTACTACTATTCAGGAAGTCAATTCCTGTTGGGGATTTCTGACTGAGAGAGAGATTCGCGGGTTTTCTTCAATTTTTGGTGCTGCTAGGAAATATGGTTTGGGCTGAATAGGACAAGTCATCCAAATTGGGTGAAAATGTTTGGCGACTCTAACAGTCAAATTAAATTACGCGCCAAACAAAAATTTAAGTTTCTTTCTGCTACAGATCGACATAGTTATCGGTCCTGCAACAACCTTCACAGATGATTGTTATCTCTTGATTCTCCATCATAGACTGGGTTGATGCATAAAATAACCCTAGATAGGTTTACATGCTATTAGACTCAATGAATCAGTTAATCTTAAATTAAATTGTTCAATTATTTAGTTAAAATTTCTCCAAAACAATAATTTGAGTTAAAAACAAATTAATGAAAAATCACAAAACAAAATAAATCAGTTAAAAAAAAACAATTAATTATTTCTGAAAATTTAATTATTTAAAATCAGTAATTAAAAATTGATTAAAAAATTAGTTTCAAAAAAAGCCAAATGCGAAAACAAAGAAACTGCTGACTTTGTATATGACAAGAACAAATAACACAAGTATTAGTCCTGGGACCCTTAAACTGAATAAAAAATATATATATTTACCATCCCCTCAGCACAAGGTCAATTTCTTTATTACGTTTCAAAATTCTTAAATAAATGTCAGGTCAATAAACACCTAGACTCAAATATTTTTTTCAAAACAAAAGAATTTCAATACGAAACGATCTCACATTTATAAAGTTGGAAATTCAGAGTGAAAAACTGTTGCTCTTGGTAGCCTATAAACGCCGGTTTACGGAGCAAATAACATCAATTACGACTAGAAAATTTTTAGAACGGCAGTAATAATAAAATATCTACCACAGAATTAACTTTAAAATTATAAAAATTATTTATTTATTCAACATTCTCTTGATAAATATCTTACTAAAATTATCTACGAATAATATTCGAGCTAAGTGATATACTGCTGATAGATTTTTTTTTTTGCTGCGATTTAAGATATGGCGTCGCGTTGACAACACTAGCGTCGCTAACAACAAAACAAAAACTTATTCCATTTTAAGTGACAGGTACTTTTTTGACCTGTATTAATGATTTAAAAATATTTATGATTATTGAACTATGACTTTCCTTACATTCATGTCATTATGGATATTGCTTTTATGCTTGATTTCTCAAAGTTATACTTCAGGTAAGTACTTTTTTTTAAAATAAGGATAATTTGTATCGACTTGTTGCTATATATTTGGCGCGTTATTTTTTTTGAGAAGGAAGCCCACGTTGTCTCTATTTTTAATGTGATTAATGTTCAGTTACAAGTATGTCTTAAAAAAACAAACTTTTAACAACGTTTAAAATTACATATTAATTTATCAACATTAAACCTGCTTTAGGTAGGTTATTTTTTAATATTTGAGATGATGATCAAAAATCGGTATCCCATTCCAATAATAAACAATTAACAATTATTAATCAGTCTTCAATGAACATTACATTATATGTGTACCTCCTTTTTAATACCCGTTATCATAAGGAATTAAAATCAATGTCTAGTTTTTCGTACAATTCTATTTGTACAGTCCAGTTGGGTACTATTAAAAGCTGCTGCCGGGATTGTGTACACAGGGTACTGAAATAATAAATTTCAACGAAAGATGGTAAAAAATTAACATTCACCAAAAATGGTACCAAAGTTGTATAGAATATCTTTAATGTCATTCTGTGTCGTTAAGAAGAGAGTTTGGATAAAACTCTTATAAAGATTATTTGTGTCATTCATTTTTGAACCGAAAAAAGTTGTTTAGTCTTCACACTGCATTTAATATATATATAGTTTTATATTATAGATATATATACACACGTATTGGTTTATATATATATATATATACACACACACACACACACACACATATTGGTTTACACACACATATATATATATATATAGGCATGTATTGGTTTGTATGTATGTATATATACACACTAGCATATTGGTGTATATATATATATATATATATATAAACCAATGTGTGTGTATATATATATATATATATATATATATATATATATATATATATATATAAGCTACTAACAACATGTCTGCCAATCACTACACCTGATTGAAAAAAATTTTCCCTAAAATCATGGAATGATCCAATTTTAATGAAATTTTCACTGTTCCTTAGGGTTCCTCAGGTAGTTTAATGGTTAGCCAGCTTGACTAGCAAACCTGCATGAGTGAGTTTGACTCTCATTGGGTGCCCTATTCAATCGGCCTTGTGCAAAGAGCTTCGTAAATTACAATTTTCACTGTTCCTTTAGTAATGAATGAATCTTATTATACATCAGTTTTTTTTTTAACTTGTAGATTTTTTCTTGTCACTTAACCCCCCCCCCGTGTGCACCACTATTCAATTGGTAGGGATATATGATACAACATACTTTTTGCATGTTATGAAACAACAAAAATCGGAAGGTGTGCATGAAATAAAGAACTTTTTTTTTTAATTTGGTGCTGTTTGAAGAAAGTAGTACACTAAATGTGTATATTAAACTTAAAGAAAACTTTAAAAAACCTTTTGAAAGTTTTTGATGCTATAATTTTCATAAAAATGTCATTTTCTTTTAGATTATTTGGAAAATAATTCTGTATTGATATCTATTCTACATAAAAAGTGGAGACCTTAAGTTTGCATTAGATTTTTACTTACTTTTTCAGTTGCAAGTTCAGTTTAAATATGTTATTAAATAAAGGATATTTTTAGTAATTGAAAAATATAAATTTTAAAGCAAAAAACTGGGACTTGATTTTGGGTACCTCAAGTAGTGTAATGGTTTGCAAGCTAGACTAGCAAACCTTCTCAAATAACTTCGAGTCTCATTGGGCTCCCCATTCATGCGGCCTCATGCTACATCTATGCAAAAAGCTTAGTAAATTACCACGAGGACGTTTTTATTTATTAAGCTCTAAAAAATGGTTGACAGAAAAAGTATGGCAACCTGCAATTATACACATTTAAGCTATTTCCAGTTTTGTTCCTTATATTCAGGTTGAATAATCAAATAAAAATGTTTAAAGAAAATTGTTATAAAATAGGAATTTTAAAAAAAGGTAAAAGTGTTTTAGCAGCTATCAGAGATTTGTAGATAATAATCTACAAATCTCTGATAGCTGATTGCCGAGTAAAACATTAAATATCTAAAGGCAATTAAAACGTATCATTATTTCACTATTTCAAGAATAAATTAATAATAAATCAAGAATAATTATGTCACTGATTTTTTTTTTAATTTTATGTTCAAAAACCGCGTTAATATGCTTATTTTCCTTTTTCAAGATTGAATACAAAAAATAGACTATTACATATACAGTTTTCTATACTTAAAAAGTTGAGATTTTTGTGTGGTTGGCCTTCCATACAAACAATTTCTTGTGGTGATGGGAATTAAAGTGTGTCTGTTATGAATTTTGACCTACTACTTGAATTTAAATACCATAGTAAGTGATATAGATATTAACATGTAAGTAATAAATTTATAGAAATTGGTTTACTCATGTTTTTTGTGACTAATTTCATTCCAAAAACTTTTAAAATATTTTAAAAATTTTATAACATTTGAATTTATGTAACCTTGAGTTAGTTAAGGTCCTTAACTTTTGGTGAATTTAAATCTTTAAAATGTACTATAAATTAATTAGATATGTAATTTTATTTTGCTTTGAAAACTAAAATTTAACCTTAAATGATAACTTTAATTTTTTAATTTGTTTTATAAATATATATATATATATATATATACACACACACATATGGTTATATATATATATATATATATATATATATATATAACACATATGGGTTTATGTTTGTATATATATATATATATATATATATATAGGTTATGTGATGGTTTGGTTTGGTTTCCCAGTGGCATATCAACCTCTGTGGGTTATTTAATGCTAAATTCATCCTTGTAGAAGAACAGCAGTGATACTATTTAACCTATAGTTTAGGAGGATAAGGAGATTCCTACCTTCCCCAAAGGTATTTGTTTGAACTTGCTTACTTCAAGGCTGCAATCCAGCACTTTAACCATTATGCCAGGAGGACTCCCCAGAGTTTATATATGCATATATATATATATATATATATACACACTACTATTACTACTATGACAGCAACATTGTTAAGTTGGGATTGATTGATTGATTTTAACAGAATGTCAACCTGTCTAAAGTTGATTTATGGATAGAGGTTAAGGAATCACATTCATTGTTCATTCATATTTGTTGGAATTCGTTCATAATGCTCGTTAGCAGTGAGTAAATACTCATTTGTGTAAAAAGTAATGAGCTACGACTTGTGGTGAGATTATATGGACGTTGGGGGCATTCCATTGTTCTCAAGTGGCTAAGTCACATTCTCTGGACAGTGATTGGTTGCTGCCCTAGTGAATGCTACCGCCCAAGCCGAATCTCTGCTACATAATCTGGAATGAGCTGCAGGTGGCATAGGCCTCCATATCAACACAGACAAGACAGAATACAAGTGTTTTAATTAAAGAGGCAACGTCTCCACACTAAAGGGTGGTCCTTTGAAACTAGTGGACAAGTTCACCTACCTCGTAAGCTGTGTTCATCAACTGTGAATAACATCAACATGCAACTAGCAAAGGCATGGACAGCTAGCCATAGGCTATCGGTCTTATGGAAGTCAGACCTGACTGATAAAAGGAAGTTTTTTTCAAGCAGCAGTCATGTTGATACTGCTATATGGATGCACCACACTAACTAAATGTATAGATAAAAAGTTTGACGGTAACTATACAAGAATGCTGTGAGCCATATTGAACAAGTCCTGGAGGCAACACTACAAAACAGCAGCTGTACGGCCACCTACCACCCATCATGAAAACTATCAAAGTTAGTCAAACTAGACATGCAGTAAACTACTGGAGAAGTAAAGATGAACTCATAAGCGATATACTCTTGTAGATGCCTTCACATGGACGAGCAAAGGTAGAACGACCAGCTAGAACCTACATACAACAGCTCTGTGCTGATACAAGTTCTAGCTTGGGAAACCTCCCAGGACCAATGGATGACAGAGACGGATGGCGAGAGAAGGTCAGGGAGATCCATGCAGGCAGTGCGAGATGATGATGATGATGATATGTATTAAGAGGATTTGGCATTAAATAACCTACAATGGTTGATATGCCATAAAACCAAACCAAACCAAACCAATCGTTCAAGTGTTACCATTGTAGAAAAGATACTGGCCAGAGTAGGTGGAGTGTTCGCTAATGGTCCGGGAGACCTGGGTTCAATCCCAGGTCGCATCATACCAAAGACTTTAAAAATGGTACTTGATACCTCCTTGCTTAACACTCAGTGATATAAGATATGTATCAAGGGTAAAGTAGAGCAATCTAGGGATTAGAGTAGTAGCTACTGAAAAGGGAGCCATTGGGTCACCATCGACTATAGTCACCAACTTTACTTACTTACAATTGCTACATGTTCATGATGAAGGTGAACCACCATGTAGGCAAACCTCTGTCATTGACAAATTTGGAGAGGGATAGGCTATGCCAAGCTTGCCTGTTCGAGATATACCCATGCAGTTGTGGTACCTTTACAACCTCACCTGGAGTTATGTGACTCAAAAAAATGAATTTTTTAAATTTGATATACTGATCGCATAAAAACTTTGTGTTTCCGTTTCATTTGCTTTGTTTAATGGCATATTAATCTCTGTGGGTTATTTAATGCTAAAACCATCCTTGTAGAAGACCAGCAGTGATACTACTTAACCCATAGCTTGAGGTCGGATGATAAGGGGGTTTATAACTTTCCCAAGGGTATTAATCCTAGAGTGAATGTATTCCTAGTGTGAGTTCAGACTCACTAATTTCATGGCCACAGACCATCACTTAAGCCATTACACCGAAGGGACTCTCCCTCACCCAGATAAATGAGGGGGTGTCCACGTGGTGTAATGGTTAAAGTGATGGACTACGGAATCATAGTAAGCGAGTTCGTACTCTAGTCACGCTATTATGTTCACTTTCGGGCAAATACCCTTGCAAAAGGTATGAACCCCCTTATCCTCCCAGCTATGGGTTAAATAGTACCACTACTGTTCTAGGAGAATGGCTTTGGCATTAAATAACCTACAAAGGTTGATATACCATTAAACAAAGAAACCAAACCAAACCAGATAAATGATGTTTCTTTTATAATTATTATTTTATATTTTTTGTCCAAATTTTCTAGCACAGATATTGTCTCATTTATTGACACATACAGTTTATAAATTAAATTATTCATTAGACAAAGAAATAATTCTAAAGTGCTTTTAGCGGTTTCTTTGCCGATCTTATTTTAAATTAAAATTGATATACATTTGCATATATTTGTATTTTAATGAATAAATGAACTTTTAGTCGAGAATAATTATATTTTCTTTCTACTTTGGAGTAAGTAAACAAAAATTGAATTTTTCTTTATCTTTTTTTTTTGTTCTTTAGGTTTCCTTGTGTTTTGAAACAAACGTGATTCTTTGAAATGTTTGCATAAAATAAAAGAGGTTATTTCCTCTTGCTTTGTCACAAAATTGTCTGTAAAATTTCCTTGTACATTCATTGTTTATATTTTATAGTAATGTCTAATTTCAAAAAGGAAATTCAATGAAAAACTTCCTTTTTAAATATTAGGCATACTTCTACAGAATAGTCAATATCTCTTACGTCAGGAGGCACATAGAAAAATAATCAATTTAGTTCCAGGGATTCTTTCCCCCCGCCCCCGCAGGTAGACCCTACTCCGTTGTCTAAAAGGGGTAAGGGCTGGATTTTATTTATAAAGATTTGGTTTGGTTTGTTTAATGGCATATCAACCTTCATGAGTTATTTAATGCCAAATCCATCCTTGTAGAAGAACAATAATAGTACATAGCTGGTCGGGATAAGTAGGGTCATACCTTTCCCAAGGAAATTAGTCTTAAAGTGAATGTTATAGAGTTGTCGGTGTTTGACTCCACTTACTATGATGTCACAATCCAGTACATTAGCCACTACACCATGGGAATTCCCCTTTACAAATTAAAAACAAAACTTGTGAACTATTCAAAATATATTTTAAAAGATTATCAAAGAATTTATTAAAAGATATTTTTCTAATCCCTTTTTTTCCACTATAAATTCATCACTAAGATTTTCATTTAAGTAAATATGTGGTTTAAGATTTGGCTTTATTCTATGAATATTTAATTACAAACAAACCCCAAATTTGATTTAGATATTTGTCCCACCTCAAATACACGCTAAGATTAATAAATAGTCTGCCATTGTTGTTGCTCAACACAACAGTACGCTGACACAATCACTTCAATAATATATATAATTTGTAAGTGAATAGTTTATTGGTCATTTCTAAATGAACCAGAGTTCATTTGAATGCAAACGGTTAAATGGTTTCAAGTATAGCTATTTAGCATTAATTACACACAATAAAATGGTTTCAATGAAATACTAATAATGCAATTTACGTTTTTGCCCAGTTGGCTGGGGCTCTAGAATACACCGACTGCTTCTCTGCAGAGAGGTAAAACTTTCCTTCCAATGAGTGCCCTTGATATGACACTAAAAAATCAGATGGTGAGGTTCCAGTAATGCTGGATCTTTGGGGAATGTGGAGTACCCCTTCATGGCCATTGCTCCCAGGTCCACTCTGGCCCGGAATGGTAGCACCTGATAGAGTCCTATCTATGGGTCAAATAGAGCTAAACTGTGTACCTATGCTAAACTGAATTGCTTGAAATAGAACTGTTTTGACATTTAAACTGTATACTTATGCTAAACTGAATTGTTTGAAATGGAACTGTTTTTGTACGCTAAACTAAATAGCTTTGAAATAGAACTGTTTCATTAAACTGAATAGTTTGAAATAGAAATGTTTTTGACAATTAAACTGTATACTTACACTAAACAGAATTGTTTAAATAGAACTGTTTATTTCTATAAAAATGGATTTGGCATTAGATAACCTACAAAGGTTCATTTGCCATAAAATCCAAACAAACAAACAAAAAATTAGCTTTCGTTTGTTTGCACACAATGAAATGGTTTCTAGTGTAGAAAATGATATATAGTTCTATTTGACACATAGATGGGACTCTAACATGTACTAGCACTCTGGATTAGAGTGGACCTAGGAGTAATGGTAATGAAGGAGTACTCCATATTCTTCCAAGCTCCAGGACTAAAGCCTCACCATCAGATGGTTTAGTATCATATCCAGGACACTGTTTGGGGGTGAGGTCCTACCCTCTGCAGAGGTGCATTCACCGTATTCAACAGCCCCAGCTGATAAGGACAGAGAATTGAAAGAAGCTTGTAGATGGTTACCAGAAAGGGAGTCGAAACAAATATCAAGGAGTGGTGCTTTTATTATTATGTATGTCATTTTTTTCTTTATACTTTTTGAAATTAAAATATGTAAGTTCAAAAAAGCATTTGCAGGTGTTGCATATTGACTTTTGATAGAGCCGTATGTTCCAGCTGTGTAAACAATGTGATTGCAGGAAGCACCTGTGTAACTAAGCATTGACAACTAGAATATGTAGGCATTGTGAAATTATATATACACAGTCCATAGTAGATATAGAGTCTTGCAGGGGTCAGTCTTCAATCTGGAGTCTTGGGTCTAGATAAAGTCAGTCACAGAGACTGGCTGTCAGTGCCTGGTGGGGTAACAGCCTGCAGTGGCCTCTGGCCAGGAAGCAAAAGAGGCCCTGAAGATAACACAGTATTGTATGGTCAAGAGAAGAAAAATTTATGAGTTAATATGGCAGTCTGTCGTTATTCCCTCCATCTCCCTGTCTCTCTCACACATACCTCAACTTTATAACCTTTCGAGAGAAATAGAGATATTTTTATAAAGAAAAGTGGTATGGTCGTTCTTCTTTTATGGCTATTCATCATATATACTCCTGTGGACCCCTTCACATTGACGAGCAAAGGTTGGATGACCAGCTACAACCTATATACAACAGCTCTGTACTGATACAGGATGTAGTCTGGAAGACCTCCTGGGGAATGATGGACGATAGAGACAGGTGGCAAGAGAGGGTCAGGGAGAGCCATGCTAGCAGCACGACATAATGATGATGATGGTACAGTATACAATTCAGGGTAAATTACTTTGGACAACTAATTTTTTTGGTATGTGCTTGTTTGCAGCTTGTATATCATGACTGAAGCAGTTCAAGCTGTGGAAGGTACCAACTCAGCTTGTTAGTATTGTGGTAGTTGGTGTGCTGTCACATTAACATTGCTTCACTCAGTGTGAGATTTGGAAGCCACACAGATGAATGTGCAATGTAGTTTAATTTGGGAACTTATCTTTTATGAATATGAACTGGGCCATAACACTGCGGAATCACCAAAAAAATTTATTTTGCAGAAGGTGAAGGGGCAGTTGATCAGAATACAATAAACAAACAATTGTTCAAGAAATCTCACCAGTCAGGTTGCTAGAACCTCAATGATCAAGCAAGGTCAGGTAGGTCTAAAACTGTGGATTCCAAGGTGGTGCTCCAAGCCATAGAGGCAAATCTGGCAAGTAGCTCTTGGAGAGTATCAGGCTAGCTTGGTATCTCTCTGTCTAGTGTGGTTTGTTATCTTCATGACCTTGGCTGCTAAATAGTGCTTCATGTTCCCAAAATATTGTAAAACTTGTAACTCACCCTTATAAGACATTATGATTATATAAATCTGTTTTTTTAAGGTTTATTTCTTAAGATATAGCCAAAAAAAATGAAAGCTTATCAATCATGGTTACCAGGACTGTAAGTTGATAATTTAGTTGTAAATTGTTTGAATCAAAAACATTAAATTATGTAACCCGATGAGTGCTTAATAAAATAATCAAAATGTTCTGGTCTTATCAATGTAGGAACTAGAGGAAATTATCTCTTATTGCTACATCTCCTCTTCCTTTATCTTATTAGATTATTTAAGTTATGTCTATCTTGGGTTTAAGGGTACCCTAACATCTAGAGCTGCTATCAGCAACATTTTTAAAAAATCAAGCCAAATGAAACATCGCTCGTCATCAGGTGGATTGCACTACTAAAAAATCAAAGGTAATTTTTCATTGAAGGTATCGAAACTATTTTCACTACAGAAGACCATTTGTGTAAGTATTTGGCTTAAGTCGATTTTTTTTTTATTTTAGTTAAAAAAAATTTTTTTTGATAGAAAGTCAGTATCTTTGTATAATATTATCACTGATATCATTTTTTGCACTGATATCATTTTTATCACTGATATCATTTTTTGCACTGATATCATTTTTTTCACTGATATCATTTTTATTACTGATATCATTTTTATCACTGATATTAATGTGATTAACACATGCTGCTACTGTGATACACTACAGAATCATTAAAAGAAAAAATGAATACTCGAAAAATCAATGTATATGATAGGAATATGATTTAATAATCAAACAAGTGAGAATGAAATTAGAATTTTTAATGGATGTTATCTTCTTTATGAAATTAGGTGGATCATTCAGAAAGTACAGGAAGCCCATGACTGGTTTATAGAATATTCATACAAATTCTGACTGGGATCGTTTGCCTAAATACAGTTAATATATTCTAAACCCTGCCTACTGGGCGCTCATAATTTGAAGTTCCTCTTTTCTTACAAGTGTCTTAAAATAAGTATTTAGTGGTAAAAATAAAGAATATCAAACCATGCAAACTATGATTTTATTGGAAACAAGATTGTCCTTTTATTGCCTCTTACAAACTCCTAACTAGACAATTTTATTCTTTTTGTACATCTTTTATTGGTATTATTTTTTTAGATTTTTAGCATGCAGCCCTATTAAATATGAAAGGTTTCAGTTTCTTTGCTTAATGGCATATCAACCTTTGTAGGTTATTTAATGCCAAAGCCATTCTCCAAGAAGAACAGTAGTGGTACTATTTAACCCATAGCTGGGAGGATAAGGGGGTTCATACCTTTCCCAAGGGTATTTGCCCGAAAGTGAATGTAATAGCGCAACTGGAGTACGAACTCGTTTACAACGATTATGCCACGAGGACACCCCCTAAATATGAATGATTTTAAACAGTTTTGTTAATCCTCACAAGTTGTGCCCCTAAGATTGAATTCTAATTGGTATTACCACTCCAGGTCAGAGTGGACCTTGGTGTAATGGCAATGAAGGGGTACTCAGCACTTCCCAGATCTCCAGAACTGAATCTTCACCATCAGACACAGTTTATTGCTATACCCAGGACATTTCTTTTTGGGGGAGATCTTATCCCTCTACAGGCAATGCAATCAACATATACTAAGCCTTACCAACAAATCATTCATAGTTTCAAGTTCTTATTTTTACAAGTATCTTCAAAGTAAGTATTATGAGGTAAAAATAAAAATATTAAATCATGTGAACTATGATTTTATTGGAAACAAGATTGTCCTCTTATTGCCTCTTACAAACTATAGACGAGACAATTTTATTCTTCTTTTATATCCCCAATGGGTATAATTTTTTTTTTAATGAAAGAAAAAAAAATCCATGCAGTCTGAGAAAAAGCAATCGACTTAAAAGCTGTTTTAATTGCTTAGAAAAGTCTCTTAAATGTACGACGACTGGGTAGGGAGATGCTGGGAGGTTGAGGAAAAGCACTTATTGATTAACTTTATAGAATATAGTCGTATCTAGGGTTAGCCATTTTCTTTCTCATGTCTGCATCTTGGAATAATTTCAGTTAAGCGTATAAACAAATAAATCTTGTTAATACTCAGTTTCATTCTTATTTGTATATGAGTGCATGTTTTTTGATTACTTGTACATCTTGAATATTACAAACTTTATGTAGCATTGTTGTCAGACTATTTCAATAATGTCTGCCGCTTTGCTTAACTTAAAACCCATCAGCAACTCAAGTAGTCTGCAATAAACAAGACAGTGTGCAGCTTGCATAAGTTTCATTTGACTGCATCTTTGAATAAAAAGAATTTTAGTTACCTGCTTTCGTATATAAAATCTAACGTAGCTAATGAGCCGTGTACAGTCGGCAGGAAGGTCTGTTTTACCAAAGAATTTCATTGAATTAAGAGCTTTTCTGTTAAGTGCTTGCCACTTCCTGTTTGGATTGTTTTAGTTTAATCAGTCTAATTACCCGATGGATGGATGGATGGATGTTTCCCAGTAGCGTATCAGGTCATTGGGGTCTCATATTGCCGAGCATTACTCTTTGGACTTCTTAGCACAATGGAAGTATTTATCCAACTTTACACAGTGTTACAGTGTGACACAAGGTCAGTTTAAAGTGAGAACCCTGCAAAAAGTGTTCATTTTCCTATAACAATAAGCATTACAACATGAGCATGTCGCTCGTAATGAATGAAATATATTTCAAACTTTAAAACCGCATGATTATTACGGTGCATCATGGGAAATGGAATCAGCTCACTGAAATCAAATCATGGACAAAGGTGTTTTACTTTATTTTAATGCTCTTTGGAAAGGCATGAACCCATCTTTTCATTTCTTGATTTGGTTTGTTTTTCTTTTGTGTCATATCGACCATTTTAGGTTATTTAATGCCAAATCCATTTTTATGTATCTATTTCAAACAATTTAGTTTAACATAAGTGCATAGTTTAGTTTTATTTGACTCATAGATAGGACCTTATCAGGTGCTACCATTCTGCGACAGAGTGGACCTTAGAGTGATGGCAATGAAGGGGTACCCTGCATTCCCTGAAAGCTCCAGCATTACTGGAACCTCACTATCAGATTATTTAATGTCATATTCTGGACAATCATTGAGGGAGTCTTACCCCTCTTGCAGAGATGTAGTCAGTGTATTCTGCAGCCCCAGCCGACTGGGCCGTTTTATTTGTTGGTTTTTATGCTGTATGATACCTCATTTTATAGATATTACCCTTGACAAAATTATGGACTTAGCACAATTAGAGGATGTCCATTAAGTTTTTTTTTACTTAACAGTGAATAAAGTCATGAGAGATAAGATACAAAGCATTTTTCTTTCTTAGCTGAACCTTCTGATTTCATAAAATATTCCTTAAACAAAATCATTTAATTCAGTGGTATAATTTTTTTCCGAGCTAAGGAGAATATTTCACAGATTGATATTTTGCTCTTTCAGAATCTATATATTGCTCATAATAGAAATAAATTGTATCATGTTCTGAGTATGACACTGAACTTCATCCAGTGGTGAGGCTCTTGTTCTGTAGCCCTAACATCTGATGCAATTTATACCTAGGTCACAGTAAGTTTTGCTGTTATCATATACACTGAGTCCTTTATATTCTCTAATACACTTAGTGTTTATGCTTGTAGAAGTGACTGCTCTAATGTGCAGAATAAACAACTTGTAACTCAACCGGTTACGCAACTGAGTGCAGACTCATAGCTACCAAGCTGTACGTTTTGACACAAGTGAAATATGATACGAAAGAACTTCGACAATGCTATGGTATATACTTTTTTTGCTTTGAAATGCTGTTATTTTTTTTGCACTTCATAATGCTCTCAGTTTTTGTGTAATGTTATAAATAATTGTTTGCTGTGAATTTCAATCAGTTTTTATTTATTTATTTTTTTGCTATGATATACACTTAGTTTTTGCACAATGATAGACTTAATTTCGTGCAGTGTGATATGTTGAATAGTCGAATTTATTAGTTTATCAAAGGCATCACTCCGTTGTGATCTGCCTGAAGAAGGAGAGTTATTTATGGCAAATTGGAGCATTCCATTGTCCTCATGTGGGCAAGTCCATTCCTTGGATGGTGATTGGTTGCTGGCCTAGGAGTGGACATATTAGTGTATATATACAAGTTTGTTTTGTAGATGTCTGTATTAAGTTACAGCCTGGCCCACTGGGCTGGGACACATTTTGGTCACCCATGTTCCCTGATAATCAGATTAGATCAGGTGTGTCTTGGCTGTAGTGCCATTCAGTGGAGGCCATCTGACATGGATTCTGAGAAGCTGGCATTCATGTCACATGTGCTAAGACTGGTGCACACTTGAGCCTCAGGGGGCTGTTCCCTCAAACTCTAACTCTCTCCGGAGGAGCTAGGTTTATTGCCTGGTGCCTGAGGTGCCTGTTCTTTAAGGGAATGCTGATGGGGCTCAAGGCATTTTTGGAACCGGCAGGCGTGTATGAGCCATGGTTTTGTGCCTGGTTCCCACAATAAAAAAAAGACCATGTACCATACTCTCATGTACATGGGGCATTGAACAAATATCAGGGTCTGTATTGAGTTACAACCCATTTTCTTTTTGTTTGCCAACTGGACGCGAGTTGGAATCCCTGGGCTGGTAAGTGTTATTATTGTTGTTATTCTATATATTAGAATGGTGACTTCTTTTTACACTTGATTTTTCTTTACTATGATAGACTCTTAGTTTGTTTGCTATGATATTGTAGTGAAAATTAAGAAGAAAATCAGCACTTACCCCAGCACAAATGTCCGCACATATGCTCAGCGTGCAAGATCTGTTTCTTTGACTAGAAAAAATATGGCTGCCCTGAGCGAGCTTTTATTGCAAATGGTCCTGCATCTTCACGCCAGCAGTCATGTAAAACCACGGAGAGTAAAGATCCATATGCAAATGAGGGCAGGCAGAAAAGAACATAAAAACAACGGACGTTATCACTCTGTGGTTTTTACTCCTATGTTGGACACGAATTGATTGGAGGAGAAGCGGCGGTCAGATTAAAGAGACAAGAATTATCGAATACTAAAAAGAGGTGTTGGCTAGTGATTGCGGGTTTTGCAGTCGAGAGAGGTGGTGGCAACTCTACCCTATACAGATATACACTTAGTCTTTTAAGTTTTTTTTCACTTAGAATATTTGGACTCTTGTCTTCATCTTTATTGTTATACTAACAACATTTCAGCTATGTCATTTGGCCTTCTTCAGGTGTTTCATATCAAACTCAGGAGCCTACACAGAACCTTGAACTTAATCTCTATTTGATCCACAGCGGTGTAGATTGTTCTAATTCTGTTAACCATAATTGGGTACAAGTGTTAAGTTATTGTAAGTATTCCTTGTAATTTACCTGTTGTTGGGATTGAACCTACAACCCCCAGATGATTTCACTCAGAAGCACTTTTCAACCAGACGCCTTTATCCTCTGTGCTATGTGTTCGGCTGTGTTCGAATATTTTAAGTGATCAAAATTATCAAGCTTCATCTTAGAAATTTAGATAAACTTATTTTTTTGTACAGCGTAATGCCTTTAGTTTTTGTGCAATGACGTACACATAGTTTTCTGCATGATAGAATACACTCAATTTTTTATATCATGTAATACACCCACCTCTTTTGCACAGTGTAATATATTCAGTTTTTTTTTTGCTTAGTATAATATACACAATAGATCTAAATAAGTATATAAGGTACTTTTATAGTGAGAGCAAATTAATTGAGACATTGCTTCTAGTTGATACTGAGAAAGTTTTATCTTTTAGCGAAAAGTCGCAAAAATGAATATGGAAAATATTTAATCATGAAAATAGACTTAATGTTTATGATTTCTGTTCTACAAGATATCACACAATGAAATTTGTTTTTCAACAAAATAAACATTTTTTTTCTCTCTCTAAATCTTGTTTTTGTAACAAAGAAATCAGTAAACTTGATTTAGACATTTTTTAATATAATATTTTTTAGTAAAAGTTACTAGTGAGATAACAGAAGAAATATGGTGGGTTTGCCAGTAAGTTGGTGATCTTCTGGTATGACTGAAAAATAACCTATTTTCCTTCAGAGGCCAATAAAAAATACTTACCTCTTCAGTGTGAAAGCCATGACAAAAAGTTACAACACATATTTCTTTTTTCTTAGTAAGTTCATTCTAGGTACACATGTGATTATATATATATATATATATATATATATATATATATATATATATTGAAGAGTGTATATTTAGCCAGTTAAGGCAAGTTTTATTAAAGATGGCAGAACACTGTTTATTATTTTTAATTGAAACTTTTCAAGTCTTCTTGTTATTTTTCTTGTGTCAGGATCCAGTTGGTAAAAGAATTGTCCCATATCTTCTGCTCAAGCTCTTTTGACCATATCATTATCATCATGTTGTGCCGCCCGCACGGATATCCCTGACCCTCTCTCGCCACTTTTCCCTATCGTTCATCACCTCCAGCAGGTCTTCTGGACTACATCCCATACCTTCACATAGCTGCTGTATGTATGTTCGAGCTGGTCGTCCTGCTTTTGCTCGGCCATAAGTGAGGGTTCATAGGAGTAAATCACTTATGAGCTTGTCTCTGCTCCTCCAGCAGTGTCCTGCGTGTCTGGTTTGTCTAACTTGGATTGTTTTCATGATGGGAGGCAGGTGGCCGTATATTTGGTGCTTTGTGGGGTGTTGCCACCAGGACTTGTTTAATATTGCTCACAACATCCTTGTGTAATTGCCGTATAGCTTCTTTCCCAGCCGTTTTGTTAGCGTCCAGGTGGTGTATCCATACAGCAGTATCGACACGACCGCTGCTTGGAAGAAACTGCATTTCCTTTTATCGGTCAGGTCTGATTTCCATATGACCGATAGCGTATCGATAGCTGTCCATGCCTTCGTTAGCCGTGTATCAATGTCTTTTTCAGTTGATAAGACACTGCTTCCTAGGTAGGTGAATTTGACTACCAGTTTCAGAGAGGTTCCGTCTAGTGTGGAAATGTCGCCTGCTTGATTGAAGCATATATATTCAGTTTTGTGTGCATTGACATAGAGGCCAATGCCTGCAGCGGCTCATTCCAAACTATGCAGTAGTGTTTCAGCTTGGTTGGGTGTATTTGCTAGTAAAGTGATGTCATCAGCGTAGTCAGCGTCGGTAATTGTTTTTGCAGGGTATCTTCTGCTTCTTTTCTTTGTCAGCTCGAAGCCGTTCTCGCTGATTTTATCGATCGCTGATTTTATCGATCGACGTTTTAAGCACTTAGTCTAGACATATGATAAAGAGGTTTTGTATATCATACTTACCTTCACAGGAAGGCTGTGACTAAGGCCCTATCAGCAGACGAAAAAAAAAGACAGTGTAACCAAATACTCTCTGTAGCAACTACTGGACATGGTCAAAGTGTTCAGTATATAAGGATGAGAATATACATACCAAAACTACCAGTCAATCAAAAGCCAAGGAATAAGATCTTCCCTTGTGTAATTATGAGATGTTCCTGGTGTTATTAGTGGTAGTGCTTTTTCTAGGCTCAGTCTCGTTCTCAACAACAATTAGCTATTCAGTGAAAATTCTACGGGTTTTACCTAATTTTTCTGAAATAATGTTAATATATAGAAACATTGAGAAACATCAAATGCATAACGATTAGTCAATAATTCTAACTCGCCATCACTTTATACAAGGTACAGTAGAAATACCTGCCACTGTCACCAACTTAGGTAATTGGTAATGCTGGCTCCATTTAGCCAGTGTCTTTACCTTTTTTTTTTTTTTCCCAATTATGATCATGACTTGGATTGGTACACATTATGTGTTTGCTGCTGAAATGTTTTTAAGACTGGTGAATTTGTAATTGTTATACAGAAAGTTTTTTGTGCTCATTTCGTGTTAGAATTATGTTGTCCCGAATAGGAAATCTACATTACTATGGATTGAAAATTCTAAAACATTAGCTCGATGGAGCTACTATTACCACTCGCCCAAGTTCACTTGCTCCACACAAGTGACAGTTTAAAATGTATGAATTATTTCTCTCGTACCCTGTATATACTCTTTACTTACTTATTACTGTCCCAAGATAGAAATATATGTGCAAATGTAACATTTATAATTTTTTTTAACATTGTATATATATATATATATAGTAGCAGATCTACATTTATGGGACCCTGAAAATTGAACTGATACGGAAGAGGACCTTTGCAATTTACAGGAACATTTTGAGGCCATATAAAATAGGTATTAGAGCATGTTCTAAGGTCAGTATTAAGCATTCAACATATTGATTTATGATTTTATGACTAACATCGCCTTATTTTTATCACAAATACTTAAAAATTTCCATCGATTTTCTTGAAGAATTCATGCATAAGAAAAGTTGCTTCAAGAACACTTCTGGAATTAGAGGAACCTCTTTGAGATTAGCTTATGTTTCATTAGTTTCATTATATGCCCACCACTATATATATATATATATATATAATTATTTTTTACATTAAAATAGTATACTCAGCATAAAAGTTTGTTGAATGGTTGAGTTTGGTAATTTATCAAAGTCAGCACTCTGTTGCATAATAAGGTGAGTAAGACCTGAAATACGATCTGTCTGAACTCTGAAGAAAGATAGTTATTTATGGCACTTTAAGGCATTCCATTGTGCACAAGTGGCCAAGTCCATTCCCTGGATGGTGATTGGTTGTTGACCTGGGAGTGGACATATTAGCGTGTATATATACCAGCTTGTTTAGTAATAGTGTGAAGTCTTTATTGAGTTACAACCCATTTTATTTTTGTCTGCCAACTGGATGCTTGTTGGAATCCCTGGGCTGGTAAGTGTTATTATTATTATTGTTGTTGTTATTCTACGCATTAGAGTGGTGACTTCTACACAGTTATTATCATAGGAAATGGAATTGACATATTGACTTTGTAGAAGTCACAACTCTAACAAACTCGGGAATCCTTGTCTAGTGTCCTGCTAGCAGACAAAAAATAAGATGGACCACATTAAAGTGGCCGGTATATATTTATGCTAATATAGCCACTCCTGGGTTAGCGACCAACCCTTGCTGCCCAGGGAATGGACTCAACTGTTGGAATTCATTCGTAATGCTCATTAGCAGTGAGTAAATACTCGTTTGCGTAAGAAGCAATGCTACGACTTGAGGCGAGATTATATGGACATTGGGGCATTCCATTGCTCTCAAGTGGCAAAGTCCCCTCTCTGGACGCTGATTGGTTGCTGGTCCAGTTAATGGGTATATTAGTGTGTGTGTATACACTGACTTGCTTAATATGCTACAGGTTCGGTATTGGGTTACTGTAATAAAAGTGGGAGTGGATGGTATGCCTCCTCAGCAACAGAAGAAAAGAGTCTCTCATAACTGAATACATAGTTATTAGTTGTTGAATCCAAGTCAATTACTAGACAGTCAGGACTAGTACAACGGAAGGAAATGGATTCCGTGATTTGTTTTCTCTACTGTTGTATCCTCAGACAATTGGGTAGCCTCAGTTGACTAAAAATAACAACACACAAGCCTAGCAGCCCTTCCTCAGTATACCTCTGGTCAACTCGTTCGCTCTCTCAGTCAAAAAGCAATCCATGAAGAAGAACAACAATGCTCTCATGCTGCTGGCATGCTCTTTTATGTGAATTCCGGCATATAGAAATTTACATGTGCGGTAGATTTCTTCTTGCGAGACTCAAGATCGACCCACTATAACTTCTGCCTCCAGAAGTGAACATATTTTTTACTGCTTGACACGCAAGGCATAGTCTTACACGCTTTGATCCAACAAGTAAGTTTCTTCTCTCACTACAGTTACCGCCCATTTTACTTTTTGCCTGCCTGCTGGGGCTGTTGAACCGGTAAGTGTTGTTTTTGTTTATTCTGCACATTAGAGTAGTGACTTCTACATCAACATGATGGAATGCCTCGGGGGCCATAAGACTTTTCCCTTCCTCAGTTCTGGGTTGATTTCTACACGTAACGCAACTGAGGGCTAAGTCACTGTCTATACAATAGAACTTCGACAGACTTTATATCCCAGATGAAGCTGTGTGCACTTCACTTCATGTTAATGTCCTTGGGAAAAGCATAGATTTATCTCTTCTCTCCCCAGCAATTCTTTAGCCTTGGTTAGGCTATCAATCTAGGAGAAGGAAAAACTCTCAATTCAAACCTGCTTTACTCTACTTAAAAATTGATCTGGTGTCACATCTTGCCCGTGATGAAGAAGTTGGGTAAATACATATGTTAAAATTTGCAAAATGAATTTTTTTGCATCATTTTTTTCATCCACTTTCTCTTTTATATATAAATTCTGTAATATCCATCGAATAAGCATTTTATATGTAGCTACATATTGCTGAGATTAAAGGTCTGAAACACTTGGCCTACGTTTTGATTACTATTCTGTAGCCAATAACAGAACCATTTTTGTAAGCTATATTTTTCTAAAACGTGGACTTTTAATTTTAAAAAAAGTATTTTTTCTATTTTATTCATATTGGATTAGGTCATGTCAACTCGTTTTGGGTTATTTTATTCCTGGATGTTAAGAAATTGCATTCATTGTATGTTCGTATTCACATTTTTTATATAGTTTCATGATAGTTTTTTTTTTTTTTGCATATTGTTATATGAATTGTCTGTAAAGTGATAGGACTTATTTTACAAACTATTTATTTCAATTCCAAACAACAAGCTACATGATTTCGTTTTCAAAGTAAATTTCCTTGAGTCTAATGCACTTTTCCTATCAACTCTGCAATATTTTTATGCATTACTAGAAGGATTATTCGAGGATGCTCCATTGTTATGGCCTCCGAAAATGGGACCCCTTGATAGTTCCCTTAAGCTTGGGGGAAAGAATAAAGTAAATAGGAAGCTGGTCCTGTACAGTGATGTTCCTCTCGGCCAGGAATTGTAGTATGCTCAAGGTCTTATGGACAAGTTCATTGTCATGGTGAACAACCAGAAATTTGTTTTCTCACAACTCTTGTCTCTGCTCACACACTGAGCAATGCATGCAACACAGGATCTTGCTAATTGACTTGCTGTGGACAATGCTCTTCACTTCGAACATGTGTTATATAATTGCGGAAGGATTTTTTTTATATTATCAATTTTCGTTTTGTATATCTTATCTTTCAGTTTAGTTAGGCTGAGAACCTTTTGGCTTAGTGCATGGGTTAGTTAGGTGCACACATAGAGTGCAGGTGTTCACGCGCACTCGGGGAGGATGTGATAAAAAAATAAAAACCCCAGACAGGAAATGTGACTGGGGATGTGAATGACGTCATGGGCTGAGGATTTTGGGATTTGAAAAAAAGCAGTTAATTGCGATTCAATGCTAGAGGAAAGTAGTCGATTTTTGATCTGGGTGAGGCCAGACCAGGGGTCTACGGGATGCCCGCGTGTTGGTTGAGTCAGTGAGTTGAGAGCTGATGATGTATGAAGAGTCAGCATAGTAAGAAATTGTGTCTCTCTCTCCTCATGTCTGAAAACCTTAAACTCAAAAAGGTAAATAAAAGTTTCGTACCTGAACCAAAAGAGAGTCGCCAAGTGTTTCGTGTTTTTCAGATTCCTATATGCGTATGAACATTATGAAAGTTTTATGCATGTGAATATCTTAGTTGTATTTTTGGACCTATATATTACACATGATCAACACTGAATTTTGACTTTGACCATTTTGTTTTCTTTGGCCTCAGCAATATCAGAAACTTTCATTGATTACTCTGGTGCTTGGTTGTGCTCAAAAATCCATGTTTCATTTCCAGTGATGACTCTATGAAACAAGTCTGGTTCAGTTTGAAGATAGTTTATAACACATTTGTATATGGCACTCTTTCTGATCATCATCAGTAGTTTGGGCACCATTTTTGTGCAGACATTCTGCATGCCCAAATCTTTGGTGATAATCTTCCAAACAATACCTTTTTTCCTGTCCTGCTGACTAGCAATCCTTTAAACAGTCAATCAACAATTGTCATCCATCACCCACTTTAGCTGCTCAACATTGAGCAGCCAAGGTAGATAAAAGAAAAATGTTTTGGGTCTTATCTGTTATTAGTTTATTTACTGCTAAATAAAAAAACCCAAGGAGAATATCCTCTATGTTCACTAATTCCATAATTTTTCCTGGGTTTAGACTCAGTACAGAACTTTAGAAGAAAAAATCACCAAGTATTATTCAGTTACAAGTAATCTAATCTCTAGCCTTTTTCAAGTGAACCATCGGTAAATAAAGAAAGCCTTTTTTAATAAAAAGGTATTTCATGTGATAGTTTCAAGACGTGAGAGCTGTATGATAATAACAATAACACTTACTGGCCCAAGGGTTTCAACTAGAGTCCAGTCGGCAGACAAAAATAAAAGGCTGTAACTCAATACAGACCCTGATATTTGTCAGTCGTTACACATACACTTGAGTATAGCACATACTCTTTTCTTTTTTGTAGGAAGCAAAACATTTGTCTTTTAATAGCTAAACATTCTGGCTTCATAAAATATAAGTTAAACAAACTAGATTAAATTATTTGAATATTTTTTTTTTATTTAGCAGTAAATACACTAATTACAGATAAGATGCAAAACATTTGTTATTTAGCAGTAAATACACTATTTACAGATAAGATGCAAAACATTTGTTATTTAGCAGTAAATACACTAATTACAGATAAGATGCAAAACATTTTTTTATTTAGCAGTAAATACACTAATTACAGATAAGATGCAAAACATTTGTTATTTAGCAGTAAATACACTAATTACAGATAAGATACAAAACATTTGTTATTTAGCAGTAAATACACTAATTACAGATAAGATGCAAAACATTTGTTATTTAGCAGTAAATACACTAATTACAGATAAGATGCAAAACATTTGTTATTTAGCAGTAAATACACTAATTACAGATAAGATGCAAAACATTTGTTATTTAGCAGTAAATACACTAATTACAGATAAGATGCAAAACATTTTTTTATTTAGCAGTAAATACACTAATTACAGATAAGATACAAAACATTTTTTATTTAGCAGTAAATACACTAATTACAGATAAGATGCAAAACATTTGTTATTTAGCAGTAAATACACTAATTACAGATAAGATGCAAAACATTTGTTATTTAGCAGTAAATACACTAATTACAGATAAGATGCAAAACATTTTTTCTTTATAGCAGAACATTCTGGCTTCATAAAATATACCTTTGATTAGATTATTTAAATTAATGGTATAATTTTTCCCAAGCCGTGCAGAAAAAAAAATATTTTGGAATAACTCAATGTTGAGGAAAAAATTATGGAATTTATTGACAAAAAATAGACTTAATTCTTTCAGGCATGGGTTTCATTTATTTAAAGGAATGTTCTTTATCCATGTGATAATATGAGAACTCTGTGAGATTCTAAATGTCATAAACAACAAAAATTAAGAAATAACTGAATACATATTAAAATTTAACAGATACAATATACCTGAGTAAGTCAAAAGTTTTGCAATAACATGAGGTACAATTCAATTGCTTCAGATGCTTTTGTCAAGGCTGTGAAGATGATGAATCAAGCTCACCCAATATTCTTCTAGTGCTGCTACATCTTTTGCATACGAGGTACATATGATGTGTTTCCAGACTTTTTTTGTATGGGCATTCAAAATTGTCGTAGACTCTTGAAAATTCAGTATCTTATTGCTATACATCTTATGAGATGACTGACCAATTTTTAGGATTTCAGCTTCAAATGAACAGCTACAGCAGCAATTGGAATACACCCTACTAAAGCCTGATTGTCACAGCTGGTGAATTTTGTAAATGCAATCTGACACTTTAGAAGAACGATATACAATAAAATTGTTTTCAACTTGGAAAAAATGCCACAGAAACATATGGAATGCTTCAGACTGCTTTTGGAGCATCTTGCATGAATCGAGTATCAGTTTTTGAGTGGCATAAGAGATTCAAGGAAGCCAGGGAGTCTGTGAGGGATGATGAGAGATGTGGGAGGAGTAAGGAAGTCAATATACCAGAGTTGATTGGCCAAAGGGTTAGGGTTAGGGTTACTATGTTGAGGTTTTAAGGGAGTTCAGGAAGAGATTCCTGCAGAAGAGGCCAGCACTCTTCAAATCGGGTCAGTGGCCTTTCCACCAGGACAATGCACCAGTCCACAACTCCATCCTTGTCACAGACTATTTGAGCAAGATGAGCATCAAGACAGTTCCTCAGCCTCCCTACAGTCCGGACCTTGCTCCCTGTGACTTTTGGTTATTCTCTAAGCTCAGAGGCTGTCATTATGAGACAATTGAGGAGATGAAAGAGGCTGTGATGAAGGTCATTGACATACTCACACAAGAGGACTTCGATGGGGCTGTCAAGAAGTTGTTGGAATGGTACAACAAGTCCATTGCAGCCGGAGGAGATTACTTCGAAGGGGAGTAGAGTTTCATGTGTGTACTATCAATAAAAGTGCCCATACAAAAAAAAAAGTCTGGAAACTTATTGTATGCACCTCGTAACAAGTCTTTTTGGTTACTTCTGCAATATTATGGTCCAATTTGAACTAGAAAAGTATAAATTTCTGAATTAGACTATGTTGCACATTCATCTGTCCAGCTTTCTATTCGCACATAGAGTGAAGCAATATACACTCCAACTACCACAATACTACTAACGAAAACGGCTATAAACTACAGCTTGAACTGCTTCGATATATACCACAAACTATTATTTACCAAAATATTACAAAACCTTTGATTCACCTTAGTAAAGTAAAGTTGGCAACCTTAGTCGAGGGTGACCCGAAGGCTCCCTTTTTAAGGGCTACTATACCGAGGTGTAGGGGAGGGTGCTACTCCATTCCCTGGATTGCTCCATTTTACCCTTAATCCTTACTTTATAATGCTGAGTGCTAAGCAAGGTTGAATCAAGTACCATTTTTTGAGTCTTTGGTATGGCTCAACCTGGGATTGAACCCAGGTCTCCTGGACCATTGGCGAACACTCTACTCATTTGGCCAATATTCACCTTAGTATATGTATAAAAAAAATGATGGCATGTTTCTCTCTCTTGTCATATGTTGATTTCATTTTTATAGAATAATAAATTCATTCGGAAGAAGCTATTCCTATAGTGAAACATGTTGATCTGATTTTTTTTTAGCTTGGATTGTTGGATTTTATTCCAAATCTTACTTAAAATGTTTTTGTACTGATAGCACAGAGTCCCTTGATTCTCTCTCACTATCTGTTCCTATTGTTCATTGCTCATGGCAGGTCCTCTAGACAGCATCCAGTGTCTGCCTCAGCACTGATGTTTGCAAGTCTTTGCTGTTCTGCCAACACTAGCATGTCCATATTGAGTTTGATTGGTGATCAATATCAGCAATCAGTTGCGTAGCAAGCTGAGTCAGTTGTAGAATATATGGGCATGTTCCTGTATTGGAGGATAGCTCTTGCTGCAAGGTCATTGTCCAAAGACTCTTGGGGTCCTGCATTGCCATTTACTATTCTTTTAGCTGCCTTGATGGCGAGCTCTACCCGACCGTTGGATTGAAGGTAAACAGCATAGGATAGTCTGTGCTTAACAGCCCAGTCTTCCAGGAACTGTTTTAATGGCAGGGACATGAAGGTTAGTCCACCATCACTACTTAGCTCCTCAAGGGCATCATAGATTTGGAATATGTCTTGGTAGATTGAGATAATCTTTAAGGCTTAGCCTGCCTGTGGCTCAAGTGGTATAGAATTAGCTAGCCCATCAATCTATTGGTGCGTGCAAAGTAACCATGGTTTCCAACATAGAAGAGGTCCATGAGGATCTGCTGGAACAGTCAATCAGGAGATGGTGTCAAGGTGATCGGCTCTCTTGGTTGACTTGTGGTGATTTTTGAGCATACTCTGCAATTGGCTTTGGCAGTACGAATTGAAACGTTCATTCTGGGCCAATATACAGATTCATTGGCTTGACCATGTTCTACATAATCCCACTGAATTTTCTATCCCATCAGTGGCACTAGTTTCATCTCAACACTGGTAAAATTGACAAGGAGGCTAGATCAAAACATGGCTGACAATGGTGAAAGCAGATCTAGCTGTAATCACTGGGCCTGGAATTTACAGTTCTAGATGGTAGAATCACGAATGGTTGCTGAATTGGATGCCAAAAAACAATACAGCATAGATGGTGCTCATATAAGACACTGTCCAGATCAAAAAAGGTGGCTCAACCCATCATGGGTGACAGCGATGACAACCAAAATAATCTGTAAAGATTATGAAAAAATTAATAAGTATTTGATAAATGCTTTTGCATGACCCTGTATAAGTGCATTGTTGTCTAGATAAGACTGAACTTATAACTGCATTTTGAGGTGAAAGAAAGGACTTGAAATTATAATTTGGCACTATGCCTTCTCTATTTGTCTTTCACTCTAGAGATTCCATTTGTCAATCATCTTTGAGTTTGGGTCTTAGTTGAGCTGTTACAATCTATTTGGTCATTGGGCCATCACAAATATACTCACCCACTAACCCACAAAAAACTTGCATATTTATATAATTTAAAAAAGAAATTTTTTTCTATCATATATATAATTACTATATATTATGTATGATTATATTATATAATTATGTATTTTTTCCTATTATATATATATATATATAATAGGAAAAAATACATTGGCCCAGCGGTTAGAGTGTTCGCCAATGGCCCGGGAGACCTGGGTTCAATCCCAGGTCGAGTCATACCAAAGACTTTAAAAATGGAACTTGATACCACCTTGCTTAACACTCAGCATTATAAGGTACGGTTCAAGGGTAAAGTGGAGCAATCCAGGGAATGGAGTAGCGCCCTCCCCTACACCTTGGTGTAGTAGCTATCGAAAAGGGAGCCTTCGGGTCACCCTCGACTATGGTCGCTAACTTTACTTACTATATATATATATATATAATTAATTTTAATTAATTTTTATTATATATATATATATATATATATATGTTATATAAATATTATTACTTTTAAATTAAAAGTAATATTATATATATATATATATATTTGAATTCCATCTGATGAGCTTGAATAAGCAAAATAGATCTATTATGGAAATGGAATACTATTTCTAAATTTTTTGTTTTTTAAACAAAAATACATATATATATATATATATATAATATAATATATTTATAATATGTATTATAATATATACTATATTATCTATAGTTTTATATATCATACATAACTATATAATGTTATATATGACATATCTTATATAATATACATGATTATAAAATATAAAAATGTATATTATATATTATAATAATATGTGATATGTCATTTTTTTTTTTTTTTCATCATACAACGTGTGAAAGCACGTGCGATACCCTAGCCTCATCAGCCGCCAACCAGGGTGATAACACATTTTCGGTAACCGCCTTGAGCTACCGAAACTGTGTTATCACCCTGGTTGGCGACTGATGAGGCTAGGGTATCGCACGTGCTTTCACACGTTGTATGATGAAAAAAAAAAAAAATATGACATATCATATATTATTATAATATATAATATACATTTTTATATTATATAATTATGTTTTCCTTATATAATATATATATATATATATATATATGATTGCAATTTAATCCAAATCAGTTGCAATTATATATGGTTTGGTTTGGTTCCTTTTTTTAATGGCATATAAACCTTTTAGGGTTATTTGATACTAAAACCAGCTTTGTAAAAGAGCAGCTGTTGTATCGATACTGCTGTATGGATGCACTACATGGACACTAACAAAATGGCTGGAGAAGAAGCTAGATGGCAATTACACAAGAATGCTGCGAGCAATCTTGAACAAGTCCTGGCGGCAACACCCCACAAGACACCAGCTATACGGCCACCTGCCTCCTATCACGAAAACTATCCAAGTTAGACGAACCAGACATGCAGGACACTGCTGGAGAAGCAGGGACGAGCTCATAAGTGATGTACTCTTATGGACCCCCACATATGGCATGGCAAAAACAGGATGACCAGCATGAACATACATTCAGCAGCTATGTGAGGATACGGAATGTAGCCCTGAAGACCCGCCAGAGGCGATGAACGATATGGAAAAGTGGCGAGAGAGGGTCAGGGATATCCGTGCTAGTGGCACGACATGATGATGATGATGAAAAGAGCAGCAGTGATACTATTTAACCCATAGCTGGGAGAATAAGGGGTTTCATGCCTTTCCCAAGAGTATTAGTCTGAAAGTGAATGTAATAGCACAACTGAAGTTCAAACTCATCTAATTTAAGGCCCCAGTCCTGTGCTTCAGCCATTATTCTATGGGGCTCCCTGTCATATCATGTGTATGCAGGATGCAACTTGTATTTAAGGAGAGATTTTATGGATTAGAAAAACAATTATAGAACAAAAAAAGATAATTGTATTTGACAACAAATAACACGCATAGAAGTAACGATTGATTAATTTTATTTAATAAAACCACCACTAGAATCAATAACTGCTTCTATACGAGATCAAAATCAGTTGCAAGCTCTGATTAACTGCTCCTTATTCATGTCAGACATGACTCGAGCTATGGCAGCTTTTAAAGAGTCTTTGGTGTTATGGGGATGTTCATTAACTTCCTTCTCAACAACGCTCTACACATAATAGTCCAGTGGATTGAGATCTGGAGAGTTAGGAGGCTAAATGTTGAGGGTGATGTGGTCGTACAGATTATCAACCATCCATTCTTGCTTCTGCAGGATTTTTGAGGTTTTTTTTAAAAGTCTTCTGGATCTGTTTAAACGGTTTTCTTTTAATTTTTTTGAAATAATTTGACCTCTCTTTATCACGTATGTTTTGTATCGAATATCTTCATGAACGCTCCTTCTGATTGTCTTTTTAGACACATGCAATTTTTTTTTGCATTTGACCTCATTGATTGACCTTGGTCTTCATCAATTGTCTGCTTAACTTTATGAATAATTTCGGTGTTTTCATTGAATTGGAATGTGTGGAATGTTTTTTGTTTTGATACAGACATGACATTATCATTTTCTTTTTCTAACTCTTTACGTATCTTGTGGATAAACAATCTTGTAATTCTGAGAAAATATGCAATTTCTAAATCCCCATGATCAACCTTTAATGCCATAATCACAGCATGCCTTTTCATTTCATTTGTTAGCATAGAGTCTGTCATTATTAATTTCTGAAAAATAAAAGCAGTAAAAGTTATTAGAAAATTGTATTAATCTAAAATAGATGTCCTCAAATACCAGCAGTACCCTGTTTTTACACTATATATATATATATAGGCAACATTTTCTTTTGAAACAAGTTTTATTGAATAAGATACACACTTCCCTTCTGCTTATGTTATTAATGATTCATTCAAGTCTTTGTGTGAATCATTTGACATCTGGATGAAATGAGTTAAAAAAGTCGCCATATTTTTCCCAAGTACTTTCAGCCCCAACTGGAGCCATCTTCAGGGGAACGAACATTTGAAATGACAAACACAGTGATGAGTCATATGCATTTACTTAAAGAGTAGGAGGAAGAACAAGTAGGAGGGGAAATTTATGAAAGAGAAGAATTTCACTGGAGGGCAGTAGAAGAATTTGCAGGAAAAATATTAAAGGTATTTCAGAAATAGCTGCTACATTTGAAATTGATCTTGTTTTGGGAAACGTTTGTTCAAGAATTTAGAGTTTTTGTTTGTTTTCTTCTTTGTGTAATATAGAGCTGTCTCCTGTTAGATTTTTTTTTCCTGGAAGATGACTCCAACTGGGACTGAAAGTACTTGGGGAAAAATATGGCAACTTTTTGAATTCATTCTATCTTGATGTCAAACGACACGTATGAAGACTTGAATAAATCAATGATAAGATAAGTAGAAGTGAAGTGTCTGTTTCATTCAATCAAACATATATATATATATATATATATATATATATATATATATAATTACCATACAACATTGCATTTATTTCAATGAGACTAGAAAATGAATTCATTTTTATAAGAGGAAAAGTTTAACTGGACAGAGTGAATTTTTGGGACTTATATACTTAAAAAAAAGCAAAAAAAAACTTCTGAATATGAGCACAGGTAAAAAATTATACATAATAGTAATTCTAGTCAAGTAAAAACATTAAGTTGAAAGTCCCAAAAATTCACTCTGAATTGTCCAGCAGGACACATAGTGTAATGGTTATAGGCGTTGGTTCCCTAAGCTTCTAAGGAGACTATCATCTAGAGGTTGCAGGTTCAATCTTCACTACTGGCGAGTAACAATACAGGAATACTTAACACTTGTACCCAGAATCAGAAAAGGCAACCCCCGTGGATTCAATAAAGGATGTAGTTCGAAGTTCCGTGAAGGTTACCGAGTTCGAGAAACACCTGCAGAAGGTCGGAGGACATATTGGCTGAAACATTGTGTAAATAACAATAAAGATGAAGACAATAGTCTGAAAATGATAAAAATCATCAAGCTTCGTCTCAGAAATTTAGACGACTTATACCATTTTTCCTATTAACCTTTGTTTGTGATCAATTAGTGTCATTTTAATTTATACTTTTCATCTTTCAAAACATTTGACAGAACTTATAATTATATTCTTGATTAATTTGTTTTTCATTTTAATACTTTTTAATAATCTTCACGTCCTCATTTTTAAGTGTAAGAATAAAACATCTTTTTGTCACTGAATTTTAGGATGAAAAGTTGAAATAGTTTTGTAGTATTTGGATATATGCTAGTTTCCGCAATAAATTACTGGAACTTGATGGAAGCGAACTGATGCCACATACAGCATATAGTTCAGAACTATCTCCTTCAGATTATTTGAAATCCAATCAATGAATATTGGTTGACTTGAAAATTGTCTGATACTCAAGTAGAATGATTCCCATTGCCATTTACTTGATGAATATTTTATGCACTGTCACATTATCTCTATCATCATCATCATCATGTCGTGCTGGTAGCACGGATATCCTTGACCCTCTCTCGCCACTTTTCCCTATCGTTCATCACCTCTGGCAGGTCTTCTGGACTACATCTCGTATCCTCACATAGTTGCTGAATGTATGTTCGTGTTGGTCGTCCTGCTTTTGCACGGCCATGTGTGGGGGTCCATCATTGTCCACATATTATAACAAATTAACACCTGTAATGGACAATTTTTCTTTTTTTTAATCAGAAAATTGAATGATAGAAAATATATTTTCTCATTTGATTTTTTTGCCCCAATTCAACAAATAATATTGTTTTACATTGATTAAAAATTTGTAAGTTTGTTTTGTTATTGTGCATAAAAGACTGAAATAAAGAATAATTATTATAATTCATCAAATAATTAAACATTATGATAAACAGTAAATATACGCTATTATATAATTCTATTTTTTTATGATAAATAATTTGATTTGTTTATTTTAGATTACAAACATACTTTTACCAAAGCTTTGCTTAAATATTATTATTTAATCAAATGTTATTATAACATTTCTTTAAAGTTACAAATATCTTTGCTAATACAAACTTTACCATCATAGTTCTTTCAGTAAATCTTTAATGATATTGAATTGAAATATAGTAGATAAGTGTCGTAGTTTTTGAGTTTGAACAATACACACACACATACACAAACGTTTCATCTTTATATATATATATATATATATATATATATGTGTGTGTGTGTGTGTGTGTGGAAGTAAAAAATGGAAATAAATCTGACATTATGAAAAAAATAGAAAAACAAAGTAATCCAAAAATGGTGAATTTATTATAAAGAAAATGATTCCCATTGCCATTTAATGGATGAATATATGGTTGAATTGACACCACTGATGCAAATGTGTTAGGCAGGTCATCCTGGCACCACAGATGGACACCACTGATGGAAATGTGTTGGGCAGGTCATCCTGGCACCACAGATGGATACCACTCCTGCAAATGTGTAGGACAGGTCATCCTGACACCACAGATAGACAGCACTCATGCAAATGTGTTGGGCAGGTCATCTTGGCACCACAGATAGACAGCACTCATGCAAATGTGTTGGGCAGGTCATCTTGGCACCACAGAACAGCACACCTGCTGCATTAGGTGCTCTCCTATAAAATGAGGTAAGCTTAGCTGGCTTCAAGAAGGCAGCCATGTTAGAAGGTGAGTCATTTGACTTCTACACCAATGGGAAATTACCTCACAGATTCAATCCTGTTCGCAGCGCCATGTCAAATTTGTGAAGTTGTTCATGCAAGTATTCAGTTATGTAGCAAACAGAGTTGCCCAGAGAAGACAACTACTTGTGGAGAAGGAGGACTATTTATCGAGCATCTGACTGTCAACATACGGGTGCGTCATTATATGGGTTGTGACGTCTGACTGTCCATATACGGACTCGTCATTGCATGGAGATTATGGCGGAAATGCTATTATTATTCTACACTTGTTATGATCCACAGCTTACTTCTTGAACTTGTAAGGCTTCAACAATCCAGAAGAGATAGAAACTTCAGTGAAGGAGTTCTTTGCCTTGAATAATATGAACTGATATCAGTGTGGGATCAAAGAACTGGCTGAAAGGTGGCTAAACCTAGCATCTAGTATGAAGCTAGTTCCTTTGATTATTCCAATCATTGGGTCACTTCTTATGCTTGCAACTCTTCAATGACAAAGTGGAAGTAGAAGCTTCGATTAAGGAGTTCTTTGCCTCAAAGGACAAGAACTGGTATCACCATAGGATCAAAGAACTGGCAAAAAGAAGGTTTCAGATGGTGCAACATGATGGCTTCTTTTTCGAATAAAAAACTTTTGTTGTAACTTGAAGAACAAAGCAAATAACTTACTAAAATATTGCAAAACATTTGACTCACCTTAGTCAATTTGAGTCAAATGACAAAATACCCCATCTATTGTTGAAAGTATTACTTCCTTAATAATTTTTGTTTCATCTGCCTCAGATTGATGGGCATGAAAAACAATGTCATTATTTGAATAAAGTCTTCATAGTTCTTGAATGCCTTGTTTGATCAACTGTCAAATTTTAAAAATGATTTCCCAGGGTGAGTCATTTCTATGCCCAGATAAGCAAGGGACACCTGTGCAAGGCTGAAGGATACTGCAGCTGAAACATGTTTCAACTAACAACAATAAAGATGAGGACAACAGTCTGAAAAATCACAACCAAAATAATTTGTTTCACTTTACACGTTTCTTTTTTATAACAATCTTTGATATCAATGCACTCTTCTATAGTCCAGTCGGCTGGGGCTGTAGAATACACCCCCCCCCATGAGAGTCCTGGATATGACACTAAACAATCTGATGTTGAGGTTCAAGTAATGCTGAAACTTCTGGGAATGCGGAGTACCCCTTTATTGCCATCGCGCCCAAGTCCACTCTGGTCCGGAGTGGTAGCACCTGATAGGGTCCTATCTATGGGTTCTATCTATGGGTTAAATAGAACTAACTGCATACTTATGCTAAACTGAATTGTTTGAATTAGAACTGTTTGACTAAACTGAATAGCTTGAAATTGAAATGTTTTTGACAATTAAACTGTGTACTTATGCTAAACTGAATTGTTTGAAAGGGAACTGTTTTTGATATTGAAAGTGTACTTACACTAAACTGAAGTGTTTAATATAGAACTGCTTCAACATTAAACGGTGTGTAAAGAAAATCTATACTTAACTGATTTAGCTGAATTAGAACTGTTTGAATAAACTGAATAGCTTGAAGTAGAAATGTTTTTGACAATTAAACTGTGTATTTATGTTAAACTGAACTGCTTGAAATAAAACTTTTTTTAACATTGAAACTGTACTTATACTAAACTGAATTGTTTGAAATAGAACTGACTATTTGTATAAAAATGGATTTGGCGTTAAATAACCTACAAAAATTGATATGCCATAAACCCAACCAACCAAGCAAGCACACTTTTAACATTATTATTATGTGTGAATCAGAAAAAAAGTAGTCTTTAGGACTTTAATTCACATCTTATATTCTCAAAGAAAATATGACGTAGACATCAGCTTTACCATTTGGTCATAGCAAGAGGCATTGATCTCTGCATGAACTCAGATAAAATAGAATTCAAGTGCTTTAATCAAGATGTTTACATCTTTCCATTAAATGGCATATCACTGAAATTAGTACACTAGTTTATATATGTATTTACCCAACCCACTTCATACAGGTTCACATGAGTACAGCTCTTTGTCTATTTTGGTACAAAGACCACACAGATAAAGAAAGATCTTCTTAACAATCCGACACCGTCCAAAGATGCTGAAGATACAAATCCTTTTGATTCTGACAACCATCCGCAACACACACACAGACCTACAAATATAAACACACACTTACACATACTTGAATGCACATTATTATGCCACACTGCCTTATCCAGGATTTGAACTTAGGTTGACATGTCTATTTATTACTATGATTATTATTACGTTTGGTAGGTTGTCAAAATCAGCACTCGGTTGTATAACAAGTTGAGTTAGATCTCGAGTTAGATGTGCCTGAAGTCTGAAGAAGGAGAGTTATTTATGGCACATTGGGACATTCCATTGTGCGCCTGTGGGCAAATCAATTCCCTGGATTGTGATTGGTTGCTGGCCTAGAAGTGAACATAGTGTATAATATTTGTTGCTGCCTCCCACCAGACAGGACTTGACACAAGGTCAATGACCTGAAGGCTGATTATAGTGGGGATTTAGGGGTGAGGAAGGTCGGGAATGAGCTGAGACTCGAACCCTGCTGGTCTGTGCTACTCATTGACCTGCCAAGTATAATGTGGGCCTAATGATCCAAGCTGTATCACGAACCCAAATCTGGGTCTGGGCATGGAACATAGTGTATTAATACCAACTTGTTTAGTAGTAATACAGGGTCTGTATTGAGTTACAGCCTGTTTTATTTTTGTCTGCCAACTGGATGCTAGTTGGGACTCCTGGGCTGGTAGATGTTATTGTTATTATTATTGTTGTTATTCTATAATAACCATTACAGTAAGGGTATCTCCATGACCAGTTTACATACATTGGTGGCAATATCTCATCTTCTGAAAGCAATGTCAACACATGCATAAGTAAAGCATGGGCTGTTATTGACAGGTTATCAACCATATGGAAATCAGATCTTTCTGATGAAAAAAAAAAGCTGTAGTTGTGTGAGTACTGTGGTATGGTGTCACCATTTGGATTCTAACAAAAAACCTAGAGAAAGATCTAGATGGGAACTAACTACATAATAATTTTATGGGCTGTTTTAAACAAATCCTAAACAGCATCCTACAAAACAACATCTGTATAGCCACTTAGCACCAATCTCACAAACCATCCAAGTAAGGCATACTGGGCACTGCTGAAGAAGGATAAACTCATAAGTGATGTTCTTCTATGGACATGGACACACCTGTATAGGCTGAACTGCAAAAACTTACGTTCATCAGCTCTGTGCAGACATTAGATGCCATCAAGAGGACTTTCTCAAGATCAGTGACTGATAGGGACAGATAGTGAGAGAGAGTCAAGAGTATCTGGGACATCAGCAGGCTTTGATAATTATGATGCTGCTGATAGATCTGGAATGGTTATTGGTATAGTTAAAGAAAATTGGGGTCATCATCTGGTTGCACTGGTAGCATGATTTCTTTGATTCTTTCTCACCATCTCCCCCTATTATCTGTCTCTCCTGGTAGGTCTCCTTGGCTGCATCTTGTGTGGGCACAGAGCTGATGCAAGTAGGTCATTGGTTGTCGGCCAACACTGGTATGTTCATGTGTAGGAGTCCATAAGAGAATGTCACCCATGAGTTTTTCCTTGCTCTTTGAGCAGGGCCCAGCATGTCTTGTTCATCTTACATGGATTGTTTGTGAGATAGGAGGTAAGTGGCCGTATAGTTGCTGTTTTCTTTGGTGCTTCTTTCAGGATTTGTTTAGAACATCATGAAGTATCTTTGTGCTGTTCTCAACATTTTTTTTCTTCAAGCAATTCATTAATGTCCAAGTGATGTCACTATACGGTAGTACTGATTCACGTACAGCTTGGGAGAATTCCTGTTCTATTTTATCAGAGAGATCAGAGTAATAATACAAGAATTTAGCTTGATGCCATGGAGGAATTCTCTATCGAATTTCTACTAAATCATTGTAGCAATTATAATATCAGATGAAAATTTCCTACCTCCCACCTCCTTCTCACATTTATTTTTCATGGACACAAACAGCTTCTTTATTCTTCTATTGTGATGCTATTTTCGTTTGCACACAAAATGAATTCTCACCGTCATAATTGTTTCTTTTTTTTTGTTTTCTTTTTTTTTTCTTTTTAAACTTTTCTTGGAATGGAAATGAGCTTCCCTTGCAGCAGTTAATAAAATAAAATAAAATAAAATAAAATAAAAATAAAGGAATTATTCCCTCTGAATGTGAGTTTGAAGAGCCTAGAGGGGACCGGGACAAGGTATTTCTACCTTTTTTTTTTTTTTCCCTAGTAAGTGAAAATAAAAAAAATAAATAGATAAATAAGACGAAATAAAAAGAGAAGAAATTCTCTCCAAATATTTTTCTTGTTGAATTTCAAATGCATATTCATTATATGTATTATTCTTTGGTGTACCTCAACAAATTGATGAGTGGCTTCTGAATATGCTAATATATAATTCTAAAAATACACACACACACACACACACACACACATATGTATGTGTGAATATATATTTATATGTATGCATGGATATATATATATATATATTTTTTTTTTTTAAGATTAAGACACCAACTGTACGGCCACCTGCCCCCTATCACGAAAACTATTCAAGTTAGACAAACCAGACATGCAGGACACTGCTGGAGAAGCAGGGACGAACTCATAAGAGATGTACTCTTATGGACCCCCACACATGTCCGTGCAAAAGCAGGATGACCAGCATGAACATACATTCAGCAGCTATGTGAGGATACGGGATGTTGTCCTGAAGACCTACCTAGGGCGATGAACAATAGGGAGGAGTGGCGAAAGAGGGTCAGGGATATCCGTGCTACTAGCGCGATATGATGATGATGATTTATATATAGTTAATACTTGTCACTTTCAACTCACTATAGAATACTGACCAAAACGCAGCAAGCATCAAAACTGCACGATGTTCATTTCTAAGAGAAAAAAGTCCAGACCAATTAAGACAAGTTAGTTAACAATTCATAATTAAACACAACTTTTAATGGAAATAAAAAAAACATCCACTTGCATATATAGAGACTGGTTCTTTACCATATATATATATATATATATGTGTGTGCGTATGTGTTAGTATATATATATATATTTTCAAATTTTCATCATACAACATGTGAAAGCACGTGTGATACCATGTCTTCATCAGCCGCCATCCAGGGGTGATAACACAGTTTCGGTAGCTCAAGGCGGTACTGCCACCCCTGGTGCTACCAAGTAGCTTTTGCCACCGGACAAGGTATTAAGAGAATCATATATATATATATATATATATACGCCAGATAAATTAAATGCAGAGACTACATTGGATGTTAATCTTCATTTTCTGAGTGCAGTTTGTGATTTAAAAAAACGCGTTTACTTTCGGCGGTTGATGTTATTACGCGTTTACAGTAACCATTTCTTACGTAATCACACGGGAAAGGTGGTTCCGTGTGTATTACCTTCATGCTGAAAACTTTCTCGCTTTCGACCAAATCCATCTTGATGCATATCGCGCCGTGGTCTGAAGACGATTTGAGGCAACTTTCAAACTGCGGCCAGTGATTCCTATTTTATATATATAAATAGGTTAGGTTAAGTTATTTGATTTAATGACGTATCAACCTTTTCTATTTAATACCAAATACTATGTATAAATATGCATATGTGTAGTTGAGCAAAGATCCTTTCAAGTTTCCTGATAAGTGTCTTGGTTTCAGGTTGGAATTGGTGGATGAATTTACCAAAAAAGTGTTTTTTAAAGCATTTTTGAAAGAGATTTTAGGTTTTTATAACATTACATAAACACAGAGTTGGATAAAACTGATGAATTTAAAAAGAATGCTATCAACAGAAATAGAATATTATCTAGAAATATAGAACATTTAAAAAAACTCTTTATACATGCAAGCAACCCTTGATGATGGCCTATGAAAGGTCTGAAAGTGCTCGAAATAATTGTGGTAAATTCATCCATCAATTCCAACCTGAAACCAAGACACTTATTAGGAAACTTGAAAGGATCTTAATAAAATTATATTTGGGGAAAATGTTTTACACTTCCGCAGGAAATAGAGTCAGTGTACTTTAATCCTTGCAAACAGGGCATACTATATTTTATGTTTATCATCAACATGTCACGCTGCTAGCACAGCTTTCCCCAACCCTCTCTTGTCACCTGTCTCTACCGTTCATCCCTCCCGGCAGGTCTTCCAGGCTATGTCCTACATCGGCACTGAACTGCTGTAGATAAGTTCTAGCTGGTCGTCTAACCTTTGCTCGTCCATGTGAAGGGGTCCACTAGAGTACATCACTTATGAGTTCACCCTTACTTCTTCATCTTTGTGTTCTGCATGTCTGGTTCATCTAATTTGGATGGTTTCATGATGAGTGGCAGGTGGCCATACAACTGCAGTTTTGTGGGGTGTTGCCTCTAGGACTTGTTCAACAGAGCTCATAGCATTCTTGTGTAATTGCCATCAAACTTTTTCTTCATATGCTTTGTTAGCATCCATGTGGTGCAATATTGATTTGATTGCTGCTTAGAAAAAACTGCATTTTATTTTATTGGACAGGTCTGACTTCCATATGAACAATAATAGCCTATCAATAGCTGTTCATGCCTTTGCTAGTCATGTGTTGATGTCATTTTCTGATGTGAGACACTGTAGGACCACCATTTAGTGTGGAGATGTCGCCTCTTTGATTAAAGCACATGTATTCCGTTTTGTCTGCATTCACATGGAGGCCTATGCCACCTGCTATTCGTTCCAACCTGTGTAGCAGGAATTTGGCTTGGGTGGGTGTATTTGCCAAAAGTGCTATGTCATCGGCTACTATCCTTAATTTACCATATTTACCACTCGGGCAGGATATGACACAAGGTCAATTTTTAAGTGGAGTTTAACAGGTTTGAATTCAGAGTTTTCCTTCTCCTAGACTAGTTGCCTCACCAAGGCTGAAGAACCTGGTCTGCCCTACTATTTACCCATAGCTGGAGGGAGAATAATTGGATTCATACCTTTCCCAAGGGTATTAGTGCTATGTGAAATGCAATCAATCTCGTCCAGGATTTGAACTCGTGTTGCCGTGTCCATTTCCTACGATGATAACCATTACACCACGGGCACCTCCTTGCTAATTTATCCTTAATTTACTGAATAAAAAAAGCATCTACTAATAATATTCTGTTGCTTAAATCCTTTTTTGCCCTGTCATTTGAGATTTAGAATATGCTGACTGTTGAAAAATAATTAAAGATGCCGTGTTAAAGATGGAAACCTATCAACAGCGAATCAACAATGAGTTTTGATTGGTTGAAATGAATTCAAATGAAAATCTCATAAGGTAGCATATGCGGGATAGGAAATGGGAAAAGAGTTCAGTTGGCTGTGGGACATGATGATGTAAAGAAAGCAGTTGGAGCCTAGACACACAAAAAGTAGGATACACCCCACCAGGAAACATGTGTTAGAACTACAAGAGAAAACATGGAAGATAATTCAAGGTCTGTGTCTGCCTTCTCTCTCCTCATTACATGTTTCTTTATGTCTCGCTAACACGGTCGACTTATATTTCATAAACTTCTTTCGTTCTTCCTGATGATTACTTAAAAAGTGTTGTAGCAAATAAACTTTGGTATTAATGAACCAAGACAGGGTTTTGTGTGTTCATCACTTTTTCTCATGGTGTCTATCTAGTGTGTAATGGTACAACTGCATCTTCTGCAAGGTGATAAAGCCCCTATCAAAAGGTGTCCTGGGTATTGTAGAAGTCACTACTCTGACTTGCAGAATAAACAAGAATAACAACACTTACTGGCTCAGCGGCCCCAGCTAGCGTCCAGCTGGCAGACAAAAAATAAAATGGGTGGTAACTCATTACCAAGTCTGTAACACCTGTAACATGACTGAAGAAAGCCAGTGTATATATGCACTAACATACTCACTCACTGGACCAGCAACCCATCACTGTCCAGAGAATGGACTTAGCCACTTTTGAATAATGGAACGTCCCAATGTCCATATAATCTCACTATTTTTTTTTTTTACCTATTGCTTTACCAATTGTTTGCTGTTTTGTTTCCTGGTGTCTGAGGCGCCCCCATTGGGGGAATGCTGACGGGGCTGAAGGTATTTTTTGATTTTGCCGAATGCGTGTGGACTGCGGCCCTGTGTCTGAACCCACATTAAAAAAGGCTTTGTCCCATACTTGTCCAGTGGTGGGATGGAGAGCAAATAAAATTATGCATGTGAGCGCTGACCCATTGCTACTGAGACTAAGATAGAATTCCAATGGGTATGAAGCTACTGCATCTGACGGTGTGGCTCCACTTCTGAAGATTGAGAGAATTACCTTTACTTCCAGGTTCACACTAACCTGGAGTGGTACCTGTTTGGGTCCCAATTTTGGATCAAGTAGATCTATTTAAAAAAATGATTTGTATTTGATTGAACTGTGTGCAAAAAAAACTCTTGAGAAACAACTACATAAAAACTGTAAATATAAACATACAATGAATGTGATTCTCTAATCTGTAGGCATAAAATAAACCTTGAAGGGTTGACATACTGTTGTTACATAGCCACAATTAACACCATGGGTGAAATAGACATATAATGTTCATAACAATAGAACATATAAAAAACATAGGAATCTCGAAATTTGAGAACACATAACAACTTCTTGTTCAGGTACAAAACCTTTTTATTAACTTTGAGTTAAAGGTTTTGACATAAGGAGGAGAGACACAATCTTGCTATGCCGTCTTATTCATTTGGCCCCAATCTCGTGTGACACCCATGGCGCGCAAATTCGTCTCGCCTCAGCGAGCCCCAAAAGTGGAATCTCCTCGTTCAGCGTCTAGTTTTCAACTCTTCTAACTTTCTTTCAGTTCTCCACAAACCTCTGCATGCTTCCGGTGTGTGATGTCATTCACACTCCGTCACCCGTTTCGTCTTGGACTATTGTGACATCTCTGAGTGACACCTTCGTCCGCCCGCGTTAACACCTGCATCAATGTTTGCACCTAACTAACCCATGTGCTGAGCCGAAAGGTTCTCAGCCTAACTAAACCCAAAGGCATGAACTGAAATCCCTCTGCTATTATATTACACTGTTAAAATCCCTCAATCAATCAATTCAAATTACTTTATAATTTCAATTGTATTGAAATAATTTTTTTAATACATTTTTGATTTTACATACAAACTATGTGGATGTATTTTTGTTGCCTCTAAACTTTAACCTGAGGAAGAAAATTTGGAAATAACTGAATTAAACCATTTTATCTAAAATTATGTTGAAGCACAGTTTATCTCTTTTATTTCTAATAAAGTTGATGGGGCTGAACTAACGCTCAGAAAGTTATTTGCGACCACAGCGATTTGCCAAGTTTATCTAAAATGCAAAGAAATTGATTGAATTGATTGCTATAAAAAAAAAGCAATTATATTGTTTACCTTATAATTTTTATGCTTTTTAAGAAGAGACACTCAGAAACATCTTGGTAAATTTATGTGTAAAAAGACACATTATGAAAATGGTCATTATGTAATTATATTATTTTCATTGATTTAATGCATGAACAAATATTGTTTTTATTCCATGTGCATTTGTGTATTCTATCAGCTTCTGGCAAAAAGCCATCGAGTTGAGAAATAGAAGAATTGAAAAGAAAGAAATGAGATTGAAGACTGTGCTTTGATAATACCAACATTGGCTACGTGTGTGTTTTGAATACACCCACCTCCTTTTCTTGGAAAATATTATTGGGTCTTTGTCAATTTTCTTCTTTTTAAATACAATACCCTGCTCTCTATCTCTTTAAGCTATCTGGATACAGACTAATATGTTTTCAATTGAACTTTGGCTGAGAGACCAGCAGAAGCATAATACACGTAGTTGTAAGAAGTGATTTGCTGTCTAAGCCAAAATTAAGCTTAAAACTGTTATTTTGTAGCATCTGTCAATCTTATGAGACCCCATGGATCTGCCATAGACCTGAGCAAGGTTTTATGGAAGATCAACAGTTGCCCATGCTGCAGGTCTCTTTTCTGAATGTTGGTGCAGACTTGGGCAAGGTTGTATGGGAGACCAGCAGTTGCCCATGCTGCATGTCTCTTGTCTAAATGTGAGTAGAGGCTTGGGCAAAGTTGTATGATATATTAGCTGTTGCCTATGCTACAGATTTCCCTCTTCATCACATTACTGTTGTCCAAAGGAAGAGCAAGATGTTATATGACTTGGTATTAGTGTCATCATTGAAGTTGCCTGAATGAAGTTAAATACAATGTTGGACCAAATTTCTCTTTGATCAGTTGCCTTTATCACGGCTGGAGAGCCCAGTCTGTGCTATTATTTACTCATAGCTTAAAATTACATACAAATTAAAAATATTATACATATCTATATATTACTCCCCTTCTTATATTTCTTTACGTATATGATTGTGTTATATAGCCACATACAACTGCACGTATACATATACAAATATATGCAGAACATAATCAAACATAATGACGACTTCAATAAACAAACAAATACACTTCTTTATAAAAATATATCTCTCACACTTTATTCTCGAAAGGGTTGATGTTTCTGTGCATGTGAGAGGTGAGTGGAGACAAGGACAGACTGCTATATTGACCCCAAGTTCTTCTTCGACCATAGCAGCACTTCTTTCTCATCTTGGCTGGGTTGCTCAACCGTGGGTCACTGAGGGCCCAAAGCCCTCTGTTTGCAGCTGGGTCTCATTTTGCTGGCATCCTGTCTCCGACTGACTCAAACTGCCCCGGGCCCCTGGTTGTATTATTGTCTATCGCCCATCTGCTTCTGCTGTTCTTCCGTTTATTTACATAGGTGCATCTCTTGATTGACGGCTCAGTCGAGGGTCAATATATAACAATTGTAATTGCAAAAATGGTTAGACTATCATTTGAGAAATGTAGAATGTTGGTCAGTTCGCAACTAATATATAAGCGGACTGGTGTCTAAAAACCCTTTGAGTAATTTGATTGAGAAATACGTAGGTGAATAGACACCTCTCATGTAAATGTGTCGGGCAGGTCCATCCTAGTAAAGTGGACCAATCCACATGCTGCCCAGGTACTCTCCCATAAAAGAGGTAAATTGGCTAGCTGTTCCAAGGAGGCAACCATGTTACTTTTGGCTTCTACAGGTGAGTGCTGTTTATTGTTATTCTATAAGAAATAGACTTAAAACACTCTAAGAGAAAGAATAAAGCAATTTCCAGTTCAATTTGCAACTTTATGAGAATTTCGATTGGTTATTGAATGTTATTTTTTTAATCATCCTAATTCTCAGTATATTTTGTACTCCTTTAAATCTGGAAATTTATTCAAGATATTTATTAGTTTTTTTTTTCTGAGGTTATTAGTTATCTTTGAATGAAATCAAAGACATTTTCTTTTATTTTATGTTTGGTATAAATATGTATTTACTACAAACCTGTTAAACTCCACATAAAAATCTTATCTTATGTTGCATTCCACCCAAGCAGATGTAAAAGTCAATGCTGTAACAGGCAGAATAAACAACAATAATAACAACACTTGCCAGCTGAGTAGCCCCAGCTAGCATCCAGTGGGCAAACAAGAATAAAACAGGCTGTAACTCAATACAGACCCCATGATATTAGTGAAAAAAGCCAGTATATATATATATATATATACACTAATATATCCATTCCTGGGCTAGTAACCAATCACTGTCCAAAGAATGGACTTAACCACATGCTCATAATGGAACACCCCAATGACCGTAAAATCTCTCCTTCCTCAGTCCTGCATCTCACTCGTAACTCAACTGGTTACACAATTGAGTACTGACTCATAGCTACCAAACTCTACGATACGACACAAGTGAAATCTGACACAAGAAAACTTAGACAGCAGAGAGGTTGGTATATATATATATGTATATATATAATCTCTATGTAATATGGGTAAGTACTGCCAGTTATAATGAATTAATGTTTCAAGAATCTGGGATCAAATTTGTCTAATGATAATGTCTATTGCATGGTTTTATTGTGTCACTTCTTTTATACAGAAAAGCATATCGTTATTTCGAGGAAAAATATTCATTAAAAGACCCCCCCCCAAAAAAACAACTAGTCAAACTAGTTGATGTTCTAGGTATCAAAAAGAACATTAGGTTTATAAGGCCCCAAAATTGATACTGGATTGTCCTGGTGGACATGTAGCACAGTGGATATAAGCGTTGGGTTTAAACAGTTCTAAGTGAACTGTCACTTAGAACTGCAGGTTAAGGGTGACAGTAACACAGAATAATAATTAACACAGCTTAACACTTGTACCCAGCTATGAATAGTGGAATGACAGCAAAGTACCCCTGTGAATCGAATAAAGGGTTGGGTTCGAAGTTCTGTGTCAAATCCCGATCATGACAAGAATTCAAAAAGAGATACCTGAAGAAGGCTGGAGGGCACCATAGAAGTCAAATGACTCACCTTCTAACATGGCTGCCTTCTTGAATCTTCTTGATAAAAGCAAGCCAGCTATGCTAATGAAGCAGGTAGGTTGCCAGGATGACCTGCCCAACACATTTGCATGAGTGTCTATTCACCCATATATTCATTCAGTAAATGGCAATGGGAATCATTTTCTACTTGCGTGTGTCAGACCACTCACAAGTGAACCAATATTTATCAGGCACATCAGCCGAAACGTTGAACAGACATAAATAAAGATGAGGATAATAGTCCAAAGAATCGTAATACTACAAAGAAAAAGAGATAATGATGAAATGCTAATTGGAATCTTTCACTTTTTCCTAAATAGAAGCATCGATTTAATCAAGAACGACTGTTATAATGAGAACCCAGCTGGATCACAGCTTACTTGATTGCATATATTTTAGATTACATAAAGTTAACAATATGATCTCAGCATTGCATGTAGGTGATGCACTTACTATAATGGTTATTATCATTAGGAGGTGCCTGTGGTGTAATGGTTATCATCGTTGGAAATGGACACGGCAACACGAGTTCAAATCCTCTACGAGACTGATTGCATTTTACATAACACTAATACCCTTGGGAAAGGTATGAATCCAATTATTCTCCCTCCAGCTATGGGTAAATAGTAGGGCAGACTGGTTTCTTCAGCCTTGGTGAGGCAGCTAGTCTAGGAGAAGGAAAACTCTGAATTCAAACCTGTTAAACTCTGCTTAAAAAGTTACCTTGTGTCATATCCTGCCCGAGCGGAGGGGTTGGGTAAATATGATAATGGTTATTATCATAGAAAATGGAATTATTGACTGAAGTTCAAATCCTGTACAAAACTGTTTAACTTCTTGTTTGGGAAATTTTTGTACCCATCTCTTTCTTCACAGCTATGGGCAAACCTGGTTCTTTAGCCTTGGTTAGGTTTGCTAGTCTTGGAGAAGAAAAACTCTAAATTCAAACCAGCTGTACTTGACCTTGTGTTGTATTTTGCTTGTAGTGGAGAGATTATGTCAGTAATTTATTAGGTTCATGCCTCTGCAGTGTGTAAATTCCACTGTGTACTTAACAATGGTATTTGTACATTGGCTAGAGAGTTGTGAAAAAATTCAGGAACTGAACTAGTCACAAAACTTATATTTCTGTGATTAACGTTCAGCCACAATAATTATTTATTCATATCTATAGAGACTTAGATAAAGACTTATCCTGTAAGCCGGTTTCGTTATGAGAGTACTACTCATTAAGTATGACTTAGGCAGGAATAGGCTGGACGATCTCATCCCTCTCTAGGGTCTAGTTTTCCTTCTCCTAAACCAGTTGCCATACCAAAGTTAAAGAGCCTAGTCTGTCCAGCTATTTATTTATAGCTGGAGAGATAATAATTGGATTCATATCTCTCCTAAAGTATTTGAAATGCAAACAATCTTGTTAAAGAATTGAACTTGGATAGTTGAGTCAACTTCCTACACAAATAACCAGTATGCCACAAGCACCTCCTATATGAATGCACTATACCTATGATGTTCCTATACCTATGAATGCACTATTCCCTAGACAGGAAAGGAAATTGCAATATTCTGAAAGATAATGGCTATTCTGACTTGGATAATGTATTTCCCAGTTGATATACTGTGAAAAATTTCAAAATCTTCATCAGGGAAATAAACATATTACAACAGGATGGCATTAGAAGTCATCTGTGTCTATCATTGTACAGAGGGGTAAGACCCCCTCTTCAATGAGTGTCCTGGATATGACACTAAACAATCTGATGGTGAGGTTTCAGTAATCCTGGGGCTTTAGGGAATGCAGAGTACCCCTTAATTGCCATCGCTCCCAGGTCCACTCTAGCTCAGAGTGGTAGCTCCTGATAAGGGTCCTATCTTTGTGTTAAATAGAACTAAACCATGGTTTGAGTTTACTGTTATTGCATTAAACTGCATATTTGTGCTAAACTAAATTGCTTGAAATAGAACTGTTTTGACATCTAAACACTGTACTCATGCTAAACTGAATTATCTGAAATAAAACTGTTTTGACATTAACTCTGGGTATTGCCCATTCAGCTGGGGCTGTCACCTCTGCAGAGAGGTAAGTCCCCTCCAATGAGTGACCTGGATATGACACTAAACGATCTGACGATGAGGCTCCAGTGATGCGAGAGCTTTGGAGAATACGGAGCACCCCTTCATTGCCATTGCTCCCAGGTCCACTCTGGCCCGGAATGGTAGCACCTGATTGGGCCCTATGTATGGGTTAAATAAAACTAACTGCATACTTATGCTAAACTGAATCATTTGAATTAGAACTCTTTGACTAAACTGAATTGCTTGAAATAGAAATGTTTCTGACGAATACACTGTGTACTTACATTTAAACTGTGTGCTTTTGCTAAACTGAATTGTTTGAAATGGAACTTTTTTTGACATTGAAACTCTACTTACACTAAACTGAATTGTTTAATATAGAACTGTTTTGACATTTAACTGTGTGTAAACAAAATCTGTACTTATAGTAAACTGAATTAACTGAATTGGAACTGTTTGACTAAACTGAATAGCTCGAAATAGAAATGTTTTTGACAACTAATGTGTGTACTCATGCTAAAATGAATTGTTTGAAATAGAAGTGATTATTTGCATAAAAATGGTTTTGGTGTTAGATAACCTACAAAGGTTGATATGCCATAGAACCCAACCAAACCAAATCCTTTATATTTAATATATATGTATAAAGAGGATTTGGTATTAAATAACCTCCAACGGTTGATATACCATAAAACCCAACCAAACCAAAAATGGATTCAGTAAGCTGAGTTCAAGTCTTGGATGAGGCTGTTTGTGTTTCACTTCACGCTAATGCCCTTGAGAAAGGCATGAATCCATCTCTACTTCCGTCTCCCATCATCAGTTATGGGTAAATACCTTTTCGAAGGGTATTAGCAATATGTGAAATGCAAACAGCCTCATTCAAGATTTGAACTTGGGCAACCGAAGATAACTGTTATTCCTCAAGCGTTTTAAATCTAAAAATCTTTACCGTTTACAATTGGTGTTTGAAATCATCTTTTCCTCCGCTAAAAGTGACAGATATATTGGCCTTGTTAGGTTGGTTTTCCTTTTTTTCTATCATGCTAACAAGATCTAAGATGGATGTTTCTGATTAAAACTGTTGTTCCCCCTGCCCAACTCCTGCTAACCTTACACGAATAATACCTTTTTAAACATAGTACTTTTCAAGATTCTATCACTGGTCTAAAATAAATTTGTCAAATTCTTTTCTGGCCTTCTTATCACCACCATCACCATCAGTAGCACACTTCTACAAGAACATGTTGTAGTGCCTTGGAGAATGTCATTAGGAAAGTGTGTAAGCATTTTGGACAGACAAACAACACCTGTCACCTGTACTGACAGCTTGATGCATGTGGACACCTTGTGCCACAAACAGGTAAATCATGGCTTGCCATGTTGAAACACCTACTGCAAAGAATCTGTTAAAGATAACGCTTTTCATCGTGTGTATTCTTTCTTTCTTTCTTTCACACAGCCAATACTAATAACCTGGAGTTTGTTTCGATATATGTTTCTTTCCTTCGGTGATATATAACCGTTGAAAATTACATTTGTTCCAAATATTAAACTTTGAATATAGAATTGCTAACAAGACCTCCCCACCAATCTCTCTCTCTTTCCCTCTCTCTCATATTTATAGTTTGTTCATGAATAAATACTTGTACTGTTGCCAGGGCTTAAAAACGCTGACTATATCTGGGCTTCTTACCATGCAGAGGAGTAAGAACCCCCTCCCCACAAAAAAAAGAGGTGTCCTGGGTATGACACTAAACTGCATCTTCACTGCCATTACTCTCAGGTCCACTATGATTCAGAGTGATAGTACCTATACAGAGGTCAAAGAAATCTGTTTAAAAATTATTTGTATTTGATAGAAATACTTAAAACCATACAACTGTGTGCAAGTTATTTGTTCTGAGAATAGTTAATTTAAGCTATAATTGTTAACTAAGAATTATTATTAGTTACTTGAAGCCATATAATTATTACTATTTTATAGGAATACTTGAAACCATTCAACTGTGTGTAAATTGTATTAGATATGAATATTTAATTTTTGTTTGGTTGGGTTTTATGGCATATCAACCATTGTAGGTTATTTAATGCCAAATTCTCTTGATGCAGATATATTAAATATATATGATTTGATTTGGTTTGGTTGGGTTTTATGGCATATCAACCATTGTAGGTTATTTAATGCAAAATCCTCTCTATACATATATCTTAAATATATATGATTTGGTTTGGTTGGGTTTTATGGCATATCAACCATTGTTGGTTATTTAATGTAAAACTCTCTTGATGCATATATATCAAATATATATATATATATTTACCAACCCCTCCACTTGGGCAGGATATGACACAAGGTCAATTTTTAAGCGGAGTTTAACAGGTTTGAATTCAGAGTTTTCCTCTCCTAGACTGAAGAACCCAGTCTGCCCTACTATTTACCCATAGCTGAAGGGAGAATAATTGGATTCATACCTTTCCCAAGGGTATTAGTGCTATGGGAAATGCAATCAGTCTCGTTCAGGATTTGAACTCATGTCGCTACGTCCATTTCTTACGACGATAACCATTACACCATGAGCAATATATCAATTATATATGATTTGATTTTGGTTGGGTTTTATTGCATATCAACCATTGTAGGTTATTTAATGCCAAATTCTCTTGATGCAGATATATTAAATATATATGATTTGGTTGGGTTGGGTTTTATGGCATATCAACCATTGTAGGTTATTTAATGCCAAATTCTCTTGATGCATATATAATGAATATATATGATTTGGTTGGGTTGGGTTTTATGGCATATCAACCATTGTAGGTTATTTAATGCCAAATCCTCTTGATGCATATATATTAGATATATAGGATTTGTAAACACATTTTGTTGATAACATTTTTGAACAAACCTGAACTCATTTTTTGCACACAAATGGTTTCAAGTATTTCTCTCCAATACGAATGATTCTATTTACTATTGATCATTTGTTTGCACACAGTGAAGTAGATACAAGTATTGTTATTTAACACTAATTATTCTATTCAACATTATTCAATGGTTCCAAGTATTTTTATGTATCACTAACAATTCAATTAAACATCAGTCAATTGTTTACACACAGTCAAGTGATCAAAAAGTTCTATTTTTAACAATTCAATTTAGCATAATCATTTATTTGCACACAGTTTAAATGTCAAACAGTTCTATTTGACTCCTAGATAGGACCCTATCAAGTGCCTCCACTCCAGGTGAGAGTAGACCTTGGAGCAATGGCATTGATTGGGTACTCCACATTACCCAAAACATCTGCATTACTGGAGCCTCACCATCAGATTGTTTAATGTCATATCCAGGACACTTATTGGAGAGGTTTTACCCCACTCCAAAAATGCAGTCGGTGTATTTTACAGTCCCCACCGACTGGGCTATTTAATATCATTTAACTGTGTGTAAAAATCTAAGAAACAATTAGACAAAAAAGGTAAATATGAACAAACAATGAATGAAATTCCCTAACCTCTGAGCATAAAATAATCCAAGATACGTTGAAATATGGTTAAAATTAATCAACCAATCGATTTCTTTTACATTTCATTTTCTTTCAACTGCTAAAAAGAGAATATGTTACTGTTGGAAGTTGTGACATATTAAACACTAATAAACATATTTACCAACCCCTCTGCTCGGGCATGATATGACACAAGGTCAATTTTTAAGCGGAGTTTAACAGGTTTGAATTCAGAGTTTTCCTTCTCCTAGACTAGTTGCCTCACCAAGGTTGAAGAACCTAGTCTGCCCTACTATTTACCCATAGCTGGAGGGAGAATAATTAAACACTAATAAATGGAATAAATTTGTGAAGAGGGTTTAGTTCCAGTTAATTGCTAAATGATTGGTATCAAGTCTTGAATCAATAAGGATTACACAATCCAGTTCAACATTAAATCCAGAATGGGCAAAGTTCCTAAAAGGCAAATCCAACATTATCAACATGTCCCTGTTCTCTGCAGACGACATGACATTGAATGGTTTTACATGTGTTTGGTATTTCATATTAATTAATTCATTTTTTAAAAAATGCAATGTTGATAGTTATTTATTTCAGACTGGAAGTTGTTTATGGCTCATACCAAAGATAATCCAACAGTTACAAATTATAAATGGCAGACTACAGTATTTTTGTATTACACTTGATCGTGATTTTCTTACTATTTTTGTGCCTTTGGAAAATTTACAAAATTACTTTTCACGTTCATAATTAAAATACATTTTTCATGATTTCATCATTATTTTGAAGATGAATTAAGAAACAAGAAAAAAAAAAACGAAATTTTTCTTTAAAGCATTTCTCAGCTTGAAGAGCATTAGCCCGAGAAAGAAAATAAGAAAGTTGTTGACACGTTAAATTTCACTTCTTGAATCTAAAATGACAGAATTTACATATTAACTGTATTTTGTTGATTCATAAACGACATCTGCTTTGTAGGAAAAATGAGTTTCTCATTAGTTTTCTTTTAGCCTTTGGATATTTTGTTAAACTAGTCCAATTCCATCTTTCTAGACCATTATGTTCCCAACCTATGTGCCACGGGACTCCTGGTTATCTCTAGCTATAGCCATGAACATTATGATAATCATGTTTGAGTCCCATTTATTGGTCAAATAAATCTGTTACTCGTATTAGGATTACTTGGCACCATTTGATTAGAATACTTAAAATCCTACAATTGTACACTAATCATTTGATATCATATGATAGTAGATTATTCGTATTAAGAATAGTTACTTGAATCTGTAATTGTTTACTAATTATTATTATAGATCTAATGAAAGAAAATGGCTTTATACTAAAAAAGGCAAGAAGCAGACAATCCCTTGCAGAAAATATTATGGACACAGACAATGCAGATGACATAGCGCTTTTTGCAAATACACCTACTCAATCCAAATGCCTGCCGCATAGTCTGGAGGTGGCAGCAGGATGCTTTGGTCTCCACTTAAATGCAGACAAAACAGAATACATATCTCCACTCTAAACGGCAGTTCTCTGAAATTAGTAAACAAGTTTATGTACTTTGGTAGCAGTATCTCATCTACTGAGTGACATCAGTATGTGCCTAGCAAAGGCATAGACTGCTATTGAAAGGTTACCAATCATATGGAAGTTAAATCTATCTGATAAAATGAAACACGACTTCTTCCAAGTAGTGGTTTTGTCAGTTCTACTGTATGGATGCACCACATGGACGCTGACAAAACATATACAGAAAAAAAGTAGATGAGAACTGCACACCAATGCTATAAGCTATATTGAACAAAACCTGGAAGCAACATCCCACGAAACAACAGTTGTACAGCCGCCTACCTCCTATCTCTAAAACCATTCAAATAAGCTGAATAAGGCATGTGGAATACTGCTGGAGAAGCAAGGACGAATTCATAAGTGATGTTCTCCTATGCACCCCTTCACATGGACGTGCTAGTGTTGGCCGACAAAGAACATATCTACAACAACTCTGTATGGACACATGATGTTGTCTAGAAGACCTACCAGGACAAATGGATGATAGGGATAAATGGCGAGAGAGAGTCAGGGAAATCCATGCTAGCTGCACAACTTGATGACGATTATATAACTGTGAGCAAAAACATTAAATAGAAATACTTGAAACCTCGACTGATAATACATTTAAGGTAAAATAGATCTGTTTAAAAATTATTCTTATATGATAAGACTGTGCCCAAAAAAGTTTCTTTAGAAACGACTATACAAAAAATTTAAATATAAACGTACAATGTACACGATTCTGTAATATCTACATATCAAATTACACTGAATCAATCAATCATTTGAAGGCAGTTGTGATGAAAAGAACAAAAACGTAGAGAAGAGACAGAGGGAGAGAAGGCTTTATAAGTAACACAATGTTAGAAGCTGCAAATAGAATATACACACATTAAGCAAGCCACAAAAAAAAAAGTTGAATGCTATCAAATATGATAATTGAAAACTCTTACAGAATTTATCAAGACATGAGCTCTGGTCACGAATTAAACATGCAGCCAAACATGGCCAAATAAAATTTGAATTAAAAAAAAAAACACCATTAACAAAGCATTACAAATATATATGTAATGCCTTCCATAATTTTCCAGACATTTTTTGTACATGCATTTAAAATTGTCATAGACGCTTGAAAATTCAGTATGTTATTGCTATACATCTTAAGAGATGACTGACAAATTTTTATGATTTCTGGTCAAATGAACAGCTAGAGCAGGAATTGGAATACACCCTACTAAAGCCTGATTATCACAACTGGTGAATTTCAAAAATGCAATCTGGACATGAGGACACTTTAGAAGAATGATATGCAATAAAATTCTGTTTTAAACTTGGAAAAAATTCCACAGAAACATATGGAATGCTTCAGGCTGCTTTTGGAGCATCTTGCATGAATTGAGCATCAGTTTTTGAGTGGCATAAGAGATTCAACGAAGGCAGGGAGTCTGTGAGGGATGATGAGAGGTGTGGGAGGAGTAAGGAAGTCAATAGTCCTGAGTTGATTGGCCAAAGTGTTAGGGTTAGGGTTACTATGTTGAGGTTTTAAGGGAGTTCAGGAAGAGATTCCTTGGGAAGAGGCCAGCACTCTTCAAATCGGGTCAGTGGCCTTTCCACCAGGACAATGCACCAGTCCACAACTCCATCCTTGTCACAGACTATTTGAGCAAGATGGGCATCAAGACAGTTCCTCACCGTCCCTATAGTCTAGACCTTGCTCCCTGTGACTTTTGGTTATTCCCTAAGCTCAGAGGCTGTCATTATGAGAGAATTGAGAAGATGAAAGAGGCTGTGATGAAGGTCATTGACATGCTCACACAAGAGGACTTCCATGGGGCGTTCCAGAAGTTGTTGGAACGGTACATCAAGTACATTGCAGCCGGAGGAGATTAGTTTGAAAGGGACTAGAGTTTCATGTGTGTACTATCAATAAAAGTGCCCATATGAAAAAAGTCTAGAAACTTATTTAATGATCCTCGTATATATATATATATATATATATATATATATACTTGTATATATGTATGACTCTATGTCTATATATGTTTGTGTGTTTGTAAATCTGGTAGATTGATAAATAGACTGATGTGATATGTATTTTTTTTGTTAATGGAATTCTACTACTACTGGCAAATAATTCTTTAAATAAAATCATCCTCTGATGACCTTGTGTTTTTTTTCATTTATGTACATTTTTATACTGTTGGATTTATTTGCAGTTTTTCCCAGATATCTATATATATATATATATATATATATATTTTACTTAAGACTTTTGATAAGGACTTTGGTTAAATATTAACTCATTTTTTTGTGAGACTTACACATTAAATAAAAGTCAGAAAAAGCATCAAACCATGCATGAAAAATAAAAAAAATTATCGTTAAAATCTGTGCTGTTATCAAGAACAGAGATTAGAGAAAAATATGAGATTAACTTTAGGAGACCAAATTCTTTACAGACGGACATTTTTTATAAACTTGGCAATGTAGATGTTATTTTTACAATAGATATCAAATTGTGTACATTGCAACGTCAAAGAAAAGAAAGGAAACAAGTGGATATATACCACTACTATGTCTTCTATTGTAAACTTGAAACAATCTGATGTAAATCTAAAATGAAAAATTATAAAAAGAAAAAAACTCTACAACTTTGAAAACTTTGAAATTTTTTTCAAAATAGGTGCACTGATTTAAGTATCACGCTTCATCTCCAGTTGAACAGTCCAGATGCCTGCTTTGCAGATCTGTTAATAGGGATAGCCTTAGTCTTTGCGATATAGTTCTTTGGCTTTGAAACTAGCCCTGGTCCTACAGCAGTTGATTGATATTCATTGTCTGGTTTTAACACCATGTCAACCCATCTGGTATTATTTTATGTTAAGTTTAGGTTTGGTTTCGTTTGGTTTTATGGCATATCAACCCTTGTAGGTTATTTAACGCCAAATCCATTTTTATATAAATAATCAGTTTCATTTAAAACAATTCAGTTTAGCATGAGTACACAGTTTAATTGTCAAAAACATTTCTATTTCAAACTATTCAAGCAGTTATTTATAAGAATTTAGTTTAGTGTAAATACAGTTTCAATGTCAAAAACAGTTCTATCTATTTCAAATAATTCAGTTTAGCATAGGCATGCAGTTTCAATGTAAGTACAGTTTAATTGTCAAAAACATTTCTATTTCAAGCTATTTAGTTTAATCAAACAATTCAGTTTAGCATAAGTATGCCGTTAGATCTATTTAACCCTTAGATAGGGCCCTATCAGGTGCTACCACACCGGGCCAGAGTGGACCTGGGAGCGATGGCAATGAAAGTGCTACGTATTCCCCAAAGCCCAAACATTACTGGGACCTCACCATCAGATTGTTTAGTGTCATATCCAGGACACGTTAAGTTTAGGGAATTCCATACATTGTAGATTTATATTTTTTAAGTAGTTTTTATATTTACGTTTTTGTTTTGTTATTTAAGAGGATTTTGCTCATAGTTATATGGCATCAAGTATCCTTAATACAAATAATTTGTACACAGTTGTATAGTTTCAAGTATTTCTATCTAAAACAAATAATTTGCACATAGATATATGATATTAAGTATCTTCATCTAATACAATTAATTTGCATACAGTTATGTTTTTAAGTATTCTTATTTAATACAAATAGCTTGCACACATTTATATGGTTTCAAATATTTCTAATTTCCCCACCGCTCTCTTAGATCTTTGATATCAATTTAGTGGTTTGTTTTTATACTTCTTCAATAAGCTTACTATCATTAATGATTATTGGGAAACAAACCACTTTGCCAAATTCTAGGTGGGGATTTTACCAAAATCATATTTTTTACTATCTCACCATCAAACAGTACTTCCTGTTGCAAAATTCACTTCATTTCTTGGAGTAACCTAGCATATATATATATATGAAGAGTAAATAAAGGATTGTAATCCGACAAAGTCATACTGGAGAAGAAACTAGATGGCAATTACACAAGAATGCTGCGTGCAATCCTGAACAAGTCCTGGCGGCAACACCCCACAAGACACCAACTGTACGGCCACCTGCCCCCTATCACGAAAACTATTCAAGTTAGACGAACCAGACATGCAGGACACTGCTGGAGAAGCAGAGATGAACTCATAAGAGATGTACTCTTATGGATCGCCACACATGGCCGCGCAAAAGCAGGGCGACCAGCTCGAACGTACATTCAGCAGCTATGTGAGGATACAGGATGTTGTCCTGAAGACCTACCTAGGGCGATGAACGATAGGGAGGATTGGCGAGAGAGGGTCAGGGATATCCGTGCTACCAGCGCAATATGATGATGATGATGAATCCGATAATATGTAGAAAAACTGATAACAACGATCCAAGTAATGATAAATCATTCCTTCCACTTGGATCGTTGTTATCAGTTTTTCTACATATATATATATATATATATTGTATATTTTGGCTGTTAATCATTACTTATACAAGTTTGGTTAAAGAAAATTTGCTCTGTGTTCTGCTTTGTCAATTTGACCCAGATACAAAGAAACTTGCAAGAAAGCTTGAAAAAAGACACAAGATCATAAAAAGGGAATGTTCTGTGGTCTTTGACCAAGCTTGTGTGTATATATATATATATACTCAACACCTCTTCTTGAGTTGGATGTGAAATAAGGTCAATTTTTAAATGATGTTTTAACAGGTATGAATTCCTTCTCCTAGATTGGTTGCCATAGCCAGGTTAAAGAGCTCAGTCTACCCTACTATTAACGCATAGGTGGAGGGAGAATAATTTGATTTATATCTTTCCCAAAGGTATAAGTGCTATGTAAAATTCAAACAGCCTAATCCCGGATTTGAATTTGGGTTGCCATGTCCATTTCTTTTGATGGACATTACTCCACAAGCACCTACATAATATATATATATATATATATATATATATATATATACTGCATGAGCAGGATGTGATACAAGGTCAATTTTTTAAGCAGAGTTTTACAGGTTTGAATTAAGAGTTTTCCTTCCCTTGAAATCTTTGGCATACCTAGTTTAAAGAGCCTAGTTTGCTCGAATATTTATTGATAGCTGTCTTCTTTTCTGTTTAATGGACATTGTTAAATTGATAAAATCTTTGATTCAAAATGAAATCAGTTACTATTAAATATTATAGCATATTAATTGTAGGTTGGCTGTCACTAATCCAGCACTGTTGGGATCTGAGGATTTCTGGATTAGAAAAAAGTGCCAAACCTCTGAAAAATTATCTCTAAACAATAATTGACCACCTGATCAGACCTTTAAGATATTAATAAATGATAATGGAAACGAAATACTGAGTGAAAATTAAGTGAAATTTTAATGAGCGATTGTACAGTTTTTCTTTCTGTTTCATTATATCATATGCATAGAGCCAATGTCGTAACACTCAATCAACCTTTTCATTGATACATCGCTAGTTTCTTTTTTTCAAGAGTTCAATCTCATTTTTTAACTGTTCATCTGCCATGTTCTCATTTCATTGCATAAGATGCACTTCCTTTTATTCACTGGGAGCCATAATTGGAATTAAATAGGAGCAAATGATTTTAATAGATTCAGGAAAACAAGCAGGAATTGCTTGCCTGTGTTTACAAGAGTTCACTGATAGGTGAACCACCAAAATAATACGCAACAGGTGAGTGTGGTGGCTCAGGAAATTTCAGATTATAATGACCTGTGAAATTTGAAACAAATGGCAAGATAAACCAGTGCGCGTTGCAATATAAGCTCTTTTGTTCTTTGATCCACACATTTAGATGTGCTAATATAGATGCATATAGATGCAAACATGTCTATATGTATTTACCCAACACCTTTGCCACAGGTAAGATGTGACTCAGGGTCAAGTTTTTGTGGAGAAAAGCTGGATCGAATTCAGAATTTTTCTTTTCTTAAATTAGTTGCCATACCAAGCCCTACTATTTACTCATAGGTGTAGGTAAAACAGAAGGATTCAAACCTTTCCCAAGGGCATTAGTAGAAAATAAAATACAAGCAGCCTATTTCATATGACGATGACCATTTATATTAAGTTTGTCCGGTTTATTGGTCTAGTGGGTAGAGTGTTAGACCTGATGTTAAAAACAAAGAACTCAGACTTTGACACTGCATATGGAGACATCTTTATTACACCCTTTTTCTTACACTCACACATCAACCAATATGGCTGTTTGTTTACTTCCGGTCATCGAATAATGCCTTCTCTTCTCGAGAATATCAGGGGAGATAATTTGCATACTTAACAGTTCTTCGCCCTTTTTCTTTTCATTTTTGTAGGGCATAAGTTCTGTAAAAGAAAATAGGAAAGTGTAACAACATTAAACAGAGGACTCTTTCGGCTCAGACATGAACCTCAGGATCTTAAATGAAGGCACTCTTTTCTTTGTCAAGGGGTAGGCAATTTGTGTGTTAGTTGGTACCCTAGAGATCTCTGCAATTTCTTTTCCTTTATGCATCTCTCTCTCTTTTTTTTTTTTTTTTACTATTCAAATCTTCTTCACTGTCACTGGAATCAAAATGAAGCCGTGTGGCATTCATATCGTTTAGTAAAGTTGTATTTGCATCTTTGTTGAAGAAGGAAGAATTGGATTTTATTTCTGTAGCCAAAACAATTACATGAGGATTTTTCTTGCAAGTTGAACCTGGACTTTTTCCAAGCAATTTCTTTTTTACAGAATGTTGTGTATGGCAAATTACTTTTGCAACCGAATCCTCTTTATTCTGATTCTCTTTCTCATTCATAATTTCACTCAGTTTGTCATCAACTTCATATTGTCTACAAGAAATAGATCCTTTTCCTGGAGTACAAATTGTTTCTCTTCTATGAACATCAGGAGATAAAAAGTTACATTCTAGAGTAGGTAATGATTTCATCCCATTCTTGCAGATTTTTGCTGATCTAGGATTATTGAGATCAACAAGCTGACTCTGCGCTAATGGCTTTCTGTTTCCTTGTTTCTTTCCTTGGGTGCCGGCTTATTCAAAAACTTTTTAGAAATCCCAGAATTTGAACCACTGGTTTACAACACCATATTAAAATTTTCAACAATGGGTTTGGGTTCAGTCTTTTTGTAACGAATGCATAGTTCATATGAATTTGGGAGTGTCTGGAATATTTTTATAAATTCAGGATCTGTCACTCCTGCATTTTTAACTAAGTCACACAATTTCTTACTACTAGGATGACTAAATTGTCTATGTAACTTTGTTGCAATTTTTATATTTTTTGCCGTATTTTTAGAAGAGATTTCTTTAATAAAAGGTATGTGTTTGAACTTACGTTTGTCTGGTAGAGGTTTGGTAATAGGAATGTAATAATGTCCAGACGATGTGCAGCTTAATGGAATTTTCTTTTTTAACATTGTAACAGTGTCATCTTCAAAATTGAGGCAAGTTCCAGCCCTTTTCATGGCATCTTTACTCAGAGTTCACCACATCAGTGATAATACTGGCTTCAATATCAGCGATAACACATGGTAGAATCACCTTGTAGAGTGAGTTCAGTTTATTTCCATCGCTGAATTTAAAGGTTCTCACTCCTTTTATTTTTACTTTTTTTTTCTTTTGTGCATCCGTTAATGTTTCACGAAAACATTTATACTATTTTGTTCCACAAACGGTGCTGGATGCACTACTATCTAGAACCGTAGTGCCAAGCGTCTCACCCCAAAAAATGTCTCCGCCGTTCTTACGTTTTTGCTGACTCATTAAGACCACGTGTGACACAGATAAATCTTCCTCTATTTTGACGCCATCTTTATTCCTGCTACTATGACCGTAAGGACAATTATAAGACCAGTGAAACCTGCAGCCACAATTAAAACATACTGTAATGTTACCTGTTCGGTCTCGCGGATTTAACTTCTTTTTGTTCGTGGAGCGTGTTTTATTCTTCCAGTGCGGTTTATCTTTTCTCATGAATTATTTAAACACGAATCACGTCGATATGAGGAGTGGCCATAATATACTCCAGTAGAGTCCATTTGGTTATTTTCTGTATAGTTACCAATATCCATTTCGTTTTTTACCACGACAGGTGAAGTATTGAGTGATGAATCGCTAGAAGAATGTCCATACATAATCTTCCGTAACTGTTTCGACATGGAAGATAGTGTTAATTCACTGACAGTAGCTTTGACCAATTTTTCGTTATCCTTGGTGATATTGACACTCTTTAGTGCTCTGAAGGTGAGTACAGGTTCTGGTAAAAGAATGTTAAAGTCTTTTAATTTGGCGACAAGTCGGCCAAATTCAATCAAAAAATCTTCTAATGACGTCCCAGGTGGTGTCTGATAATTTTCAATTGTTCCGACTGGTTTATATCTTCCAGAAAAAGTATATCCAAATTTTCATATAACTTTTTCATTCCATCCTCAGAATTAAGAACCGCAGTATCTAATTCGAAAACAGCCTCTCTTGCTGTTCCTTCCAATGACAAAAACACCATGAAGGCTCTTTTCGTTTTATCCTTTGAAGTTGCTAGTTCCCATATTAACATTTCCTTCCGCCATGTACTGTATTTATCTTTAAGCAATGCAGGTGGAGGAAAATACTTAGAAGCCATAGTGTCTTTTAGCTCTGCTAACGTTGTTAAAAACAAAGAACTCAGACTTTAATACTCTGCATACGGAGACGCCTTTATTACACCCCTCTTCTTACACTCACACATCAACCAATATGGCCGTTTGTTTACTTCCGGTCATTGAATAATGCCTTCTCCTCTCGAGAGTATCAGGGAAGATAATTTGCATACTTAACACCTGAGTTCAATCTCAGGTCACGTCATACCAAAGACTCAAAAAATAGCACTTGATACCTCCTTGTGTAACATTCAGCAATATAAGGTGCATATCAAGGGTAAAGTGGAGCAATCCAAGGAAAGGAATAGTGCCCTCCCCTACACCTCGGTATAGTAGCTATTGAAAAGGGAGCCTTTTGGTCGCCCTCGACTACAGCCGCCAACTATGTATGCATAAAGCATAGTATATATGCTTGTGGATTTATACTGATGTTCTTTTAAATGTGAAACTATAAGCTCTTCTGTCTTTTAGTGCATATATCTTGGTGCAATATTGAATCTGTATATTGGTGCAAGTGTGTATACATATAATTATGGCGAATACGCCTAATCAAGCAGAGACACTACTGCATAGTCTGGAACGAGCCACAGCTGGCATTGACCTCCATGTCAATGCACACAAAACTGAATATATGTGTTACAACCAAACGGGCAACATTGCCACACTAGACGGAGCCTCTCTGAAACTAGTAGACGAATTCACCTACCTAGGAAGTAGCGTCTCATCAACTGAAAAAGACATCGACACATGACTGACAAAGGCATGGACGGCTATCGATAGGCTCTCGATCATATGGAAATCAGACCTAACCGATAAAATGAAACACAGTTTCTTCCAGGCAGTGGTTGTGTCAATACTGCTATATGGATGCACTACATGGACGCTAACTAAACGGCTGGAGAAGAAACTAGACGGAAATTACACAAGAATGCTGAGAGCAGTATTGAACAAGTCCTGGCGACAACACCCCATGAGACACCAACTATACGGACACTTGCCCCCCATCACGAAAACTATACAAGTTAGACGAACCAGACATGTGGGACACTGCTGGAGAAGCAAGGACGAGCTCATAAGTGATGTACTCCTATGGCCCCCCACATATGGCCATGCAAAAGCAGGATGACCAGCTCGAACTTACATACAGCAACTATGTGAGGACACAGGATGTAACTGTGAAGACTTGCCTGAGGCAATGAATGAGAGGGAGAAGTGGCGAGAGAGGGTCAGGGATATCCATGCTGGCGACACGACATGATGATGATGTATGTGTAAAGGTTTAGCATATATGTATGTAGATTTATACTGATGGTATTTTAAATGCGAAAATTCTTTTAAATAAGCTATTTTGTCTCTGAGTACACATATTTAGGTGCAATATTTCATATACATATAGATGGGAGTGTATCTATATGTGTATGTATAGGTACAGCATATATATATACACACACATACTCATGGTTGTGAGCATATCTGTATGGGTGTGTTGGCATAAATAGTGCATATGTATAATGTATATAATGTATGCGGATTTTTGTGCATAGTTGTATTAAAAGGATAGCTAAACAAGTTAGGGAGGTTTGTAGATTTTAATACTGTTATGGTACCTACCTTACGGACTATAATGAACTCTTCCTATTACTATGAATACCAGGAAAATATTCATCTCGGTGTTGTGTTAATTCCAACCTAACACTTTGGCAGTCAGACTGACAGTCAACACTCTTTTACCTATGCTGTATTAATCATCATCATCATCATATCGCGCTGGTAGCACGGATATCCCTGACCCTCTCTCGCCACTCCTCCTTATCGTTCATTGCCCTTGGTAGGTCTTCAGGACAACATCCCGTATCCTCACATAGCTGCTGAATGTATGTTCGTGCTGGTCGTCCTGCTTTTGCACAGCCATGTGTGAGGGTCCATAAGAGTACATCTCTTATGAGTTCGTCCCTGCTTCTTGTGTCCTGCATGTCTGGTTCATCTAACTTGAATAGTTTTCGTGATAGGGGGCAGGTGGCCGTACAGTTGGTGTCTTGTGGGGTGTTGCCGCTAGGACTTGTTTAAGATTGCACGTAAGAACATTGACATGAGGTTAACGAAAGCATGGACAGCTATCAATAGGCTATCGATTATATGGAAATCAGACCTAACCGATAAAATGAAACGCAGTTTCTTCCAGGCAGCGGTCACATCGATACTGCTATATGGCTGCACCACATGGATGCTAACAAAACGGCTGGAGAAGAAGCTAGACGGCAATTACACGACAATGCTGTATTAATACTTTCGTTCAATATACTTGTTTCACATAATCTCGAGTTTGTGTCTTTCTTCCGGACCTTTTACTGGTTCACAACAAATATGAGAAAGATTTCTCAATGGGGATTAACAAATTAATTTTTTAATGTATGAATAATTTTGGAAATCTGGTACTATTTACCAACCCCTCCGCTCGGGCAGGATATGACACAAGGTCAATTTTTAAGCAGAGTTTAACAGGTTTGAATTCAGAGTTTTCCTTCTCCTAGACTAGTTGCCTAACCAAGGCTGAAGAACCTAGTCTATCCTACTATTTACCCATAGCTGGAGGGAGAATAATTGGATTCATACCTTTCCCAAGGGTATTAGTGCTATGTGAAATGCAATCAGTTTCGTCCAGGATTTGAACTCGTATCGCCGTGTTCATTTCCTACGGCGATAACGACTACACCACGGGCACCTCCACTGGAAATCTGGTAGATTGCCATTATTCCTTAGTTCTTTTTAACACGGTGCAATAAAAAGTCCCAACTATGTGTGAAATAAGATCTGTTTGAAAGTAATCATTAGTGAATAAGAATTCTTGAAATCATATAAGTGTGTGCTAACAAATGATTACTATTGAATAGGAATGGTTACTTTAAACCATATAATTGTATATATACAGGGTGGAACGATAAAATTGTCGCCGTAGAAAAGACGACATGATTCCATTTCCGTTTAATGAAAACAGGTTTTCTTTTTTTGTTGCAGACCATCTACTAGTTGGCCAGTTGTGTACAAATCCCAAGAGCAATAGGAGCCTTCTATCATGTCCGAAAGTTACACGATGTTCAACGAGCGAGATCAGAGATGTGCGGCTGTACAACGCATGCTCTCTACCGATCCAAGTTATGACAACAGGACCATTGCCAGCACCCTCAAAATGCAAATCTGGATTGCCACAAATAACAGGGACGTGCCCTGGGTGATGAAAACAAAGTTTCCGGCTACGGTTATGGTCTTTGGTGTGGTTTCAAGTAAGGACCACATCATGCCATCTGACATCTTCAAATTCGGCTTGAAAGTTAACACCAAAGTGTACCTGGATGTGCTGAAAGAGTGTGGTGATCCCTTGGTGCAATCAGGTGGCCGGTGGCAGATCCTAGGTGTGGCAACAGGACTTGGCGCCGGCCCACAAGTCCAAAGAGACCCAGGCTTGTCTTCAGAAGGAGTGCTACGACTTTGTACCCTTCTTTCACTGGTCCCTCTCCTCTCCCGACCTGAACCCGCTGGACTACTTCGTTTGGTCATACGTCGAGAACATCACCAACATGACTTCCCACAACACCACAACAGCCTGATCACCGTCATCTGCCGAGTATTCGCCATGCTCCAGGCGGCGCTTGTGGAAACGGCATGCTCCCAGTTCCTGATTCGTATCGAGGTCATGATTGAGGCTGAAGGCGGCTACATTGAATAGATTTCAGCTCTACTACATAATCAAGTATGCTGAATTTATTTTTTCTATAAAAGTTTTAAAATAAAGCTGTAGTGTTGTTTTCTTTAGGACGACAATTTTAGCGTTCTACCCAGTAGATGTCAGCTCTACTACATAATCAAGTTAGCTGAATTGATTTTTTCAATAAAAGTTTTAAAATAAAGCTGTAGTGTTGTTTTCTTTAGGACGACAATTTTATTGATCCACCCTGTATTATTAGTATAAGGAATACTTGATACCATATATGTATCAAATTGTAGCTTTAAATAATCCTTAAGGGTTTGATATGCCGTTAAATAAACCAATCTGTATATAACATTGCAAATGATTATTATAAACTTTAGTAAAAGTTTCTACATCCTTTATTTTTGATAATAACTGTCTTACAATATATATATATATATATATATATATATATATATATATATTATAAGAGTGTTGGTTGTCAGTAAATCACTTTGTGGGTATGTGTCAAACCAAGTGCAATATAATATGGAGTGTGCTCAATATCTAGGATACAGCTATTATATAAAAACAATAAATGAATATATTTTAGATATATATATATATTTAATTCATGGAATATTGACTGCAACCCTGGGTTTCATGGAGTTTTTTGCAAAACAACAATCATCAGGCAGTTAAGAAGATGGAATCTCTTAACTGCCTGATGATTGTTGTTTTGCAAAAAAAAAAAAACAGGGTCGCAGTCTATATTCCATGAATTAAATATATATATCTAATATATATATATATATATATATATATATATAATAGAAAAAGAAAGTAATCTAAAAGTGATGAATTTATTATAAAGGAAAGTCAACGTTAAAACGTTTCGATTTTAGTAAACCTTCATCAGGACTTTAAACATCATTGCCTGTGCCAGTCACATGATAGTTTTTTCAAAAAAGAACTCTGATTGATTGGTTATAAAATCTTCCTTTGAATAAGTATATTTCTTTTCCTCTGCTTTTTTATTTTATTAAAACACGCATCGTTGTTCTAGCAACACTTGTTTCACCATCTAAAGTCCTGATGAGGGTTTACTAAAACTGAAATAATCTAATGTTTGCAGAAGTCAAATGACTCACCTTCTAACATGGCTGCCTTCTTGAATCTTCTTGGCAAAAGCAAGCCAGCTAAGCTTACCTCATTTTATAGGAGAGCACCTAATGCAGCAGGTGGGTTCTGTGGTGCCAAGATGACCTGCCCAACACATTTGCACAAGTGCTGTCTATCTGTGGTGCCAAGATGACCTGCCCAACACATTTGCACGAGTGCTGTCAATCTATGGTGCCAGGATGACCTGCCTAACACATTTGCACGAGTGCTGTCTATCTGTGGTGCCAGGATGACCTGCCCAACACATTTGCACGAGTGCTGTCTATCTGTGGTGCCAGGATGAGCTGCCCAACACATTTGCACGAGTGCTGTCTATCTGTGGTGCCAGGATGACCTGCCCAACACATTTGCACGAGTGCTGTCTATCTGTGGTGCCAGGATGACCTGTCCAACACATTTGCACGAGTGCTGTCTATCTGTGGTGCCAGGATGACCTGTCCAACACATTTGCACGAGTGCTGTCTATCTGTGGTGCCAGGATGACCTGCCCAACACATTTGCACGAGTGCTGTCTATCTGTGGTGCCAGGATGACCTGCCCAACACATTTGCACGAGTGCTGTCTCTCTGTGGTGCCAGGATGACCTGCCTAACACATTTGCACAAGTGCTGTCTATCTGTGGTGCCAGGATGAGCTGCCCAACACATTTGCATCAGTGGTGTCTATTCACCGATATATTCATCCATTAAATGGCAATCGGAATCATTTTCTTCATCATAATTTCACCATTTTTGGATTACTTTGTTTTTCTTTTTTTTCATAATGTCGGATTTATTTCCATTTTTTACTTCCACACACACACACACACACATATATATATATATACATATGTGTATATATATATATATATATATATATATATATATATATATAAAGATGAGACGTTTGTGTATGTGTGTGTGTATTGTTCAAACTCAAAAACTACGACACTTATCTACTATATTTCAATTCAATATCATTAAAGATTTACTGAAAGAACTATGATGGTAAAGTTTGTATTAGCAAAGATATTTGTAACTTTAAAGAAATGTTATAATAACATTTGATTAAATAATAATATTTAAGCAAAGCTTTGGTAAAAGTATGTTTGTAATATAAAATAAACAAATCAAATTATTTATCATAAAAAAATAGAATTATATAATAGCGTATATATACTGTTTATTATAATGTTTAATTATTTGATGAATTATAATAATTATTCTTTATTTCATTCTTTTATGCATTAGCACAATAACAAAACAAACTTACAAATTTTTAATCAATGTAAAACAATATTATTTGTTGAATTGGGGCAAAAAAATCAAATGAGAAAATATATTTTCTATCATTCAATTTTCTGATTAAAAAAAAGAAAAATTGTCCATTACAGGTGTTAATTTGTTAAAATACGTGGACAATGACGGGGATACTCATATGTTATATAGATAAGTAATGCTTATGAATAATTTTCTAAACTTTAATAAAAGATTTTCTATATCCTTCATTTTTAATAATACCATCTGACAACCCATATGTAAGACACATTGCTACTGCTTATGGATAATTATTCTAAACTTTAAAAAAATGACTCTATATCCATCATTTTTATTCTGGTTTGGTTTGGTTTGGTTTCTTTGTTTAATGGCATATCAACTCTTTTTAGATTATTTAATGCCAAAGCCATTCTCCTAGAAGAACAATAGTGGTACTATTTAACCCATAGCTGGGAGGATAAGGGGGTTCAACCTTTTATCAAGGGTATTTGCCCAAAAGTGAATGTAATAGCGCGACTAGAGTACGAATTCGCGTACTACGATTCTGCAGTTCATCGCTTCAACCATTACACCACGAGGACACTCCCATTTTTATTCTGTCTTACAACCCATCCGTAATATGGGTATGTACTGCTAGTTATTAGAATTGACTTTTGTTATTACTTTTGCCTTCTTTTTTCTTTCTCATTATTTTTTCTGATATTTAGCCTTTTTGTCGAGTTAAAAATATTTCACAGATGATAATAGATTTCAAATAAAGCCTCCAGTCTTATTTTGTGTATTTTTGATGTTCAAGAAGAAATTGTCTTTTTTTTTAATGGATTTCAGTGAAGATATTTAGTCTGCACATAAGTACGACTGAGTTTTTAATTATATTTTTGTCATAAATGGTTTATCTAAGAACAATGCAATCAAGTAAGTTATATATATCGTGTTGAAATTTTGGGGGGTTTTAGAGAAAAGAGAATGTAAAGAATAAAATAAAGAAAAAGAAAAAATATTTTTTAATTAAAAAGGTAAAAGTGAAAAAAAAAAAATGAAAGAAAGTAAAAAAAAACCAAAACTAATGAATGAAAGAATGAAAAAGTAAAAAAGAAAAATCGTGAAATACAGAAAGAGAAAGGATACTTTATAAATGAATGAAACTATTTGATTGATTGATTTTGATTGCATGTCCATCCATCTTGTGTTATTTTATGCATTTAATGTACATTCATTTTTATATTTTGTGTAGTTATTTCTTAAGAGGTTTTTGCACCTAGTTGTATGGTATCAAGTATTCCTATCTAATACAGATAATTTGCACACAGTTGTATATCAAGTATTTCTATCTAATACAAATAATTTGCACCCAGTTGTATGATATCAAGTATTCCTATCTAATACAAATAATTTGTACACAGTTATATGGTATCAAGTATTCCTATCAAATACAAATAATTTGCACCCAGTTGTATGGTATCAAGTATTCCTATCTAATACAAATAATTTTCATCCAGTTGTATGATATCAAGTATTCCTATCTAATACAAATAATTTGTACCCAGTTGTATGGTATCAAGTATTCCTATCTAATACAAACAATTTGCACACAGTTGTATGATATCAAGTATTTCTATCTAATACAAATAATTTGCATATTGTTATATGATATCAAGTGTTCATATCTATAACAAATAATTTGCACATGGTTTTATGGTTTCAAGTATTTCTATCTAATACTAATAATTTGCACATCGTTATATGTTATCAAGTATTCATATCTATAGCAAATAATTTCCACATGGTTATGTTATATCAAGTATTCCTATCTAATACAAATAATTTGCACATAGTTGTGTGGTTTCAAGTATTCCTATCTAATACTGATAATCATATGGTTTCAAGTAATTATTTCTATTCAATGATAGTCATTTCTTTACACATACTTATATGGTTTCAAGTAACTAATAATAATCCTGGATTACCCCTTCATTACCCAACCCTGTTGGTTGGGGCTGTAGAATGAACCAACTGGAAATACCCCCTACTTGTAAGTGTTGCTGTTATTATTGTCACTATTATTGCTGTTGTATATTGTTGCGTTCTACACTGTATATGACACTAAACAATCTGATGTTTTGGGGAATTTGGAGTACCCCTTCATTGCTATTACTCCCAACTCTACTTTGACTTGGAGAGGTATTATCTGTTAGGGTCCTCTCTATGGGTCAAATAGAATTGTTTGACATTTAAACTGAGTGCAAACAAATAACTTATATTAAATCAAATTGTTAGACATAGAGTGTAAATAAACAAGTGATGTTTAATTAAATTGTTAGTGATAGATAGCAATACTTGGAACCATTTAACTGTGTGCAAATAAAACTATTTGTGTGGAATACTTGAAACCATTCACCTGTAATCAAAATATAATTATTGGTATTACTTAGCAATACATGGAAACATTTCACTGTGTGCAAATGAATGAACATTATTCAATAGAATAATTTGTGTTACATAACAATGCTTGAAACCATTTCACTGTATGCAAATATATGATTATTAATTGAATTATTTGTGTTTTATAGCAATAATTGAAACGATTTAACTATGTAGAAACAATAGCAATACTAATTTAAAAATGAAATTACCTACAAACTATTCACTTACAAATAATATGTATAACTATAACCATTTAACTGTGTGCAAATAAATGACTGATCATAAATTAAACTGTTAGTGTTACATAGGAATACTTGAAACCACTTATTGCCCTGTTGGCTGGGGCTGTAGAATACACCGACCGCTTCTCTGCAGAGAAGTAAGACCACGCCCCAATGAGTGTCCTGGATATGACACTAAACAATCTGATGGTGAGGTTCCAGCAATGCTGGAGCTTTGGGGAATGTGGAGTACCCCTTCATTGCCATCGCTCCCAGGTCCACTCTGGCCCAGCGTGGTAGCAGCTGATAGGGCCCTATCTATAGGTTAAATAGAACTAACAGCATACTTATGCTAAACCGAATTGTTTGACTAAACTAAATAGCTTGAAATAGAAATGTTTTTGACAATTAAACCGTACTTACATTTAAACTGCGTGCTTATGTTAAACTGAATTGTTTGAAATGGAACTTTTTTTTGACATTGAAGCTGTATTTACACTAAACTGAATTGTTTAACATAGAACTGTTTTGACATTTAACTGTGTGTAAAAAAAATCTGTACTTATACTAAACTGAATTAGCTGAATTAGAACTGCTTGACTAAACTAAATAGCTTGAAATAGAAATGTTTTTCACAATTAAACTGTACTTGCATTTAGATTGCATGCTTATGCTAAACTGAATTGTTTGAAATTGAACTGTTTTTGATATTGAAACTGTACTTAGACTAAACTGAATTGTTATATATAACTGTTTGACTAAACTGAATAGTTTGTAATAGAAATGTTTTTGACAATTAAACTGCATGCATATGCTAAACTGAATTGTTTGAAATAGGACTGATAAAGATGGATTTGGCATTAAATAACCTACAAAAGTTGATATGCCATAAGACCCAAACAACCAACCAACTTGAAACCATTTAATGTTGTGCAAACAAACAATTAATAGTAAATAGAATTCTTCATATTTGATGACAATACTTGAAACCATTTAACTGTGTGCAAAAAAATGAGCTCAGGCTTGTTTAAAAATGTTATTAACAACATATGTTAACAAATTTTATATCATCATCATCATCATATCGCACTGGTAGCACGGATATCCCTGACCCTCTCTCGCCAATCCTCCCTATCGTTCATCGCCCTAGGTAGGTCTTCAGGACAATATCCCATATCCTCACATAGCTGCTGAATGTATGTTCTTGCTGGTCGTCCTGCTTTTGCACGGCCATGTGTGGGGGTCCATAAGAGTACATCTCTTATGAGTTTGTCCCTGCTTCTCCAGCAGTGTCCTGCATGTCTGGCTCGTCTAACTTGAATAGTTTTCGTGATAGGGGGCAGGTGGCTGTACAGCTGGTGTCTTGTGGGGTGTTGCCGCCAGGACTTGTTTAAGATTGCACGTAGTATTCTTGTGTAATTGCCGTCTAGTTTCTTCTCCAGCCGTTTTGTTAGCGTCCATGTAGTGCAGCCATATAGCAGTATCGATGTGACCGCTGCCTGGAAGAAACTGCGTTTCATTTTATCGGTCAGGTCTGACTTCCAGATAATCGACAACCTATTGATAGCTGTCCATGCTTTCGCTAACCTCGTTTCGATGTCCTTTTCGGTTGATTCAACGCTGCTTCCTAGGTAAGTGAATTTGTCTACTAGTTTAAGAGGGGTTCCTTCCAGTGTGGGGATGTCCCCCATTTGGTTATAGCACATATATTCCGTTTTGTGTGCATTAACATAGAGACCTATGTTTGCTGCTGCTCGTTCCAAACTATGCAGTAGTGTTTCGGCTTGGTCAGGTGTATTTGCCAGTATCGCTATGTCGTCGGCGTCGGTAATTGTTGTTGCGGGGTACCTTCTGCTTCTTTTCTTCGCCAGTTCGAAGCCATTCTCTTTGATTTTGTCAATCGATGTTCTAAGTACGTAGTCTAGACAATTGATAAAGAGGTACGGGGCCAGCGTGTCCCCTTGTAGTACTTTTGCTACAATGTCGAAGTATTCTGTGTCTCCATCTGGTGATCGTACTTTTACTTTAGTGTTTCTATAGAGAATCGTTATTGCCGCTACGGTTTCTTTAGGTATGCCGTACGCTAGTAGGATTTGTTCCATCTTTCCTCTGTGAATGGAATCGAAAGCCTTGGTAAAGTCAACAAAAATTTATGTCGCTTGTAGGTTTCTTGCCCGTACACCTTCAAGGATTCTACGGATGGTTAATATTTGTGAGGTCGTGGATCTATTTCTTCGGAAGCCATTTTGGTTTTTTCTAAGTATGTTGTCGATTTCGGGTTCTCTGCGGTTTCGTAGTAGGGCATTGTAGATTTTGGCTGCTATGGATGTAAGTGTTATGCCTTGGTAGTTTTTGGCTAATCCAAGGTCCCCCTTTTTAGGGAAGGGGAGTATGCATCCCTTCATCCATCTATCTATCGGATTTTGATTGTATACTGCGTTGTAGTGTTGGAGCAGTATGTCATCGAATTGTCTGGTCTTCCATACTTCCGGGGGAATTTCGTCCAGCCCTGCAGCTTTCCTATTTTTAATTTTTCTGAGAACCGAGTCGAGTTCTTCTTGTGTGAACGGTCCTAGTTTAATGTCTAATTGTTTGCTAATTATTCTGGTGATTGGTTCATGTGTTATTTTCGGTGGGTTTCCTAGTAAGTTTTCGAAGTGCTGTTTCCACAGTTTTATTCTTTCTTGTTGGTTTGCTGCTTTCAGTTTTGCTTTGGCTGTGTTCTTTCTTCTACTCACTTCGTTCATTGTTTGCCAGGCAATCCTAGATTGTCTATCTTCCACCGAGTCTCTAATCTTATCTATCTGATTTTGAATGTATTCTGTCTGTTCCTTTATATATACGCCTGCTAATTGATATTGTGCTGTTTTTATTTTTAAGGCATTTGTGTTTGTTGGTTTTTTTTCGATAGTTTTTGGAGGCTGTTTTCACTAGTGCATGTTTTTCTCTCACCGCTAAAGTTTCCCAAGGGACTCTATATTTAGTTTTGAATTTTGTTGGAATGCATTTCGCTGCTGCCTCGAGGTGTGCATTGACGAAATTTTCATATTCGTCGTTTGGTGTACTTTTTTCGGTCTTTTCTTGTAGTGTTTCAAATCTGTTTCTTAATTCTAATACGTATTTATCTCTTATATCTCTGTTGTTCAATAGGGCCCAGTCATAGTGTTTGGTGGTCGCTGTTCGTTTGGTGTTTTTTCGTAGGCTTAACCGTATTTTCGCCGTGACTATTCGGTGATCGGTGGACACACCCTCAAAAGAGGAGTATGCCTCGCAATTCATTGCACTATTTTTCCATTTCTTGTTTATAAGGACGTAGTCTATCTGAGCTTTAGTATTGTTTGCGTACATGTATGTCCATAGTTTGCCCTCCCTTTTTTGGTGGTTTGTATTGAGGCATGCTAATCTATTTTCTATCATGAAATCTGTTAGATGTTGCCCATTCCTATTTGACGTATTGTGGAAGCTGTATTTGTTGTTTCTGTTTTTCCCGATTTGGGCATTCATGTCTCCGCCAATGACTAACATGTTGTGTTTCGGGATGCTACGCACTAATGAGGATAACTCATCGTAGAAGGTGACTAGTTCAGTTTCTTCACTAACATTGGTGGGGCTGTAGCATGAGATGATTGTTGCTCTGGGGTTGCCATTAAAAGTAGCTGCCATCATTCTAGGTTGTATTTTCTCAATGCTATTTAGCATTTTGAATGCTCTAGGTCCTATAAGTAATCCTATCCCTCCTATTGCGGCGTTGACAGAGTTTTTCCATGCGGACACAGTGACGAGCAACCTCCCATTGCCAGTTTCGTGATATTTGATATCTTTGGTGTGCGTGTATCTGTGTTCTTGTATGCATATTATGTCAATCTTATGTTCTTCGGCCGATGCGATTAGCTCTGGTAGTTGTCCTATTCTATTTAAGGTTCTTACGTTAAATGTGGCTATTTGTAGTGTTTGCTTGCATTTTAGTAGTTTTGATTGTTTGAGCTCTGTAGCTGATTTTTCGAACACTGAGGCCAGGGCTCCAACCTCAGCAGGATGCGCCCCTTTTTTACCCGCGCAAAGAGCGATGCGGTTTGTGTATGTGGTTTGAGTGTGGGTCATGGTTATCTTTCGATGGCTGTTTTATTCTCTTCTATAGAAGCCAATCTTATAGAGGAGCAGCAGTAGTTCCCTGATCGAACTAACGATCCTGAGCGTAAAGTCGTCAAACTCACGTCCAGGACCTGTTTAGGTATTGAGTTTGGTCGCCCAATGGTTTATTCAAATACCTTTACGTACATCATGCTGCTTCCCATGTGTACGTATATATAAAAAAAAAATTAAAAAAAATAAATAAATAAATAAATAAAAAAGGGGGGTTAATTTTGAGTTGGGTTTTTTTTTTTTTTTTTTTTTTTTTTAAGTTTTAACTTAGTTAAAGTCCAAGATCAAGGTACTTTCGTCAGACTTTCACTGGTACTGAATTTTTTTTTTTTTTTTTTTTTTTTGCGGTATTGGGACATTTTCCTAGGCTTTTTAGTTTTTCTTTTTTTTCTCTATACTACCGTTGGGAACCTAGTAGGCTTCAGGAATTATAGAGCTTTTACAAATGCTTTTTTTGGCGTTTTAGGCTTTTATTTTTTCTTCTAAACTACTGTTAGGGCTCTCTTTAAGAATTTTTAAATTATATTATAGAAGACATTCAAAAACATTCTGCCGTGTTCGCTGACATTTGGACAGAGAGAGACTTTAAAATCAATTTGGGTTTACAGTAAAGTAAGCGTGTCTTTACATTTAAAACGCATAGTTTAAGCATTATTTTGCAAACAAAAATACAGCATAACATTTTGTAAAATTCAGCATTTTAAATTAATAGGACTTAAAGACATACTGACCAATATTGATACATTTCTTCCTCTGTTGGCTCGTGTGTTCAAATGTTTCTTCTTCCTTTTAACATTTACTTACTACTGAATTTTAGGTAGTTTTGGAGACGGTCTGATATATATACATATATATATGAAGAAAGCAAAATTCTAACATTTTCAAATATCTTTCCATGTTCTTAACACATTTGAATTAAGAATGCTATGTGCACATTTGTATGTTTTCATTGTATACATTTTATTTGGCCCTGTTATTTCGACAAGCATCCATTGCTGTGTGAACAATTTTCCTGATATCAAAGTCCCAATGAAGGTTATTGAAACCAAATCGTTTATCGTTGACTTTACATCACAGTAAATTCACCATTTGGATTATTCTGTTTTTCTACTTTCTTTATACTGTCGTATTTTGATCCATATTTACTTTCATATAGTCCTTTCAGAAAAACAAATACCAAATACATTCTTACACGGCATCTAACATGGATGACTTCAAAATGATCTATATATTTGTAAACTTACCTCTCTTTGTGTATTTCTTTAAGAGACGGGAGGATTTTTCTTATCACTTGAAAAATTCCAACATTTTCAAATAACTTTTCATGTACCAAACACGTTCTTAATACTTTTGAATTAAGAATGCTATGTGTACGTTTGTATGTTTACATTGTATACATTTTATTTGGCCCTGGTATTTTGATAAGCATCCATAGCCGTGTGAACAATTTTCCTGATATCAAAGTCCTGATGATGGTTATAATCCAAATGGTGAATTTATTGTGATGTAAATGTTTCGGTTTAAACATTTACATCACAATAAATTCACCATTTGGATTATTCTGTTTTTCTACTTTCTTTATACTGTCGGATTTTGATCCATATTTACTTTCATATCAAATATATATATATATATATATATATCTTTAAAGAAAAAACCAAAGACCGGTTAATTTAGGATTATAAATTTATTTCCATCCTGTTTTTCAGTTTCTGGTGTGAACCAAAAACATGAAGAAAAATATAACAGGACTTCTTCAGATCCAATGGATAAATAAAACAGAATAGACCCGTGGGGTAGAGGGGAAGGGAGAGGGAGACGAAGTTAAGGGGTACCTCCTCGTTTTATTGAATTTCCGGTTTTTTATTTACCTATTTATTGCTCCTAAATACCTATATATATATATATATATATATATATAGAGAGAGAGAGAGAGAGGATTTTGCGTTATAAATCTACAGTGGTTGATATACCATAAAACCCAACCAAACCAAATCCTATATATTTATTATATATGTATATAGAGAATTTGGCATTAAATAACCTACAATGGTTGATATGCCATAAACCCCAACCAAACCAGATCATATATATTTAATATATATGTATAAAGAGAATTTGGCATTAAATAACCTACAATGTTTGATATGCCATGAATCTCAACCAAACCAAATTTTATATATTTGATAGATATTTATAAAGAGAATTTGGCATTAAATAACCTACAATGTTTGATATGCCATAAATCCCAACCAAACTAAATCAAACCAAACTAATAATAATCTTTAGTGCTCAATTATAATTTCAGTTAATTATTCTTAATACAAATAATTTATAATTATATGCTAAAGGTAAAGACACAATTGATCATATTACAATTACCAGATGATTCAAGAAATTTTGCCTCTTGGGTTGCAAAATCTTAAACGGTCAGTCATGGTCAAGTAGATCTAAAACTGTGAGGCTGTGCTCCATGGCATCAAGGCAAATCCATTGAGCAGCACGCAAAGAGTATCTGGCAAAGCTTGGTGTCTCACATTCCTGTGTGATTCATCACATTCACAACCTCATCAAAATCATATGGAACCAGTGAATTGTGCTGTATGTTACCAAAATATTACAGAATTTCTGACTCACCCTTGCACTACTTAAAGTGCACATGGACTTTGAAATAATAAAGAAAAAAAAAATTGAAAATTTAAGAATCTAAAAAAAAATAAGGTAGATGAATTGAAAGAAAATCTCGAATGACTTGAATGAAAGATGAAAACCAAAAAGAAGAAACTGAAACGAATATCATTAGAAGAATAAAAAATGAAGAAAAATGAGAAAATTTTGATAGAAAAAGAATGTAAGAAAAAAAATCTTTTAAAAATATTAAACAAAAAAAAAATGAAAGTAAACTTAATATGAAACAGAATCAAAACTAAAGAGAAGTAAAAAAAAAAATCTGTCGAAATTTATAACATTGAAAAAATTGCAAAACTGAGAAAGAAATTCTGAAAAAAAAACGAAACATAAGATTGACAAATTAAAATGAAAAACTGATGTTAAAAAAAAAAAAGAAGCAAAATTAATAAAAATCTTTGAAAGTTGTCAAATTATGCACAAGGCCATATTTCTGGAGTGATCTATGAAAATTAAAACTTACTATGAAGGTTAGTTGATTTTATGGTATGTCAACTGTTGTTGGGTTATTTAATGCTGAAATCAGGCTTTTTTTCCTTCATATTTTTTAAAGCAATTATATAATTTCAAGTAACTAATGATAATGATTTTTAAAAGATTATAGCTTCAAGTAACAATTCCTAATACCAATGATTTGTGCATAATCAAATGGTTTCAAGTATTCCTATCTAATACTAATAATTTTCAAGGATTTATATAGTTTCCTATAACTATTACTATTTAATTGGTTTGGTTTGGTTTGGTTTGGTTTAATTTTATGGCATATCGACCATTGTTGGTTATTTAATCCCAAATCCATTTTTTATACTTAAAAACAGTTCTATTTCAAACAATTCAGTTGAGCATAAGTACAATTTTTTGTTTACAAACAGTTAAATGTAAACCAAATGTCAAAAACAGTTCTATTTCAAATAATTCAGTTTAGCATAAGTACACAGTTTAGTTCTATTTGATGTATAGATAGGAACTGATCAGGTGCTATCACTCTGGGCCAGAGTAGACCTGGAAGCAATGGCAATAAAAGGGTACTCTGCATTCCCCAAAGCTCCAGCATTACTGGAACCTTACTATCAGATTGTTTCATGTCATAACCAGGACACTCAGGGTAATTTTACTCCTCTACAGAGATGCAGTCAATGTATTCTGCAGCCCCAGCTGACTGGCCCCTGCTATTTAATGATAATCATCTTTACAAATTTCTTTGCACCCACTTATATGGTTTCAAGAATTCCTATTTAATCCTCTTGCTTTGTCAACAAAGCTTAGAATATATTGACTGTATCCACTACAGAAAAGTAAGACCCCCCCTTCAAAAAGGGGTACTTCAGATATGAAATTACACTCCATCTGATGGTGTGGCTCCAGTTCTGATGATGTGAAGAGTCTGGAGTACTTCTTTAATTCCAGGTCCTCTCTGACCTCATGTGATAGTACCTGTTAAGATGGGAAAATAGTAGGGCAGATTGGGTTCTTCAGCCTTGCTGAAGCAAATCGTCTAGGAGAAGGAAAACTCTGAATTCAAACCTGTTCAACTCCGCTTAAAAATTGACCTTTTGCCATATCCTGCCTGAGCAGAGGGGTTGGTAAATATGGTTAAGATACTATAGATCTGTTTAGTAGAGACTCCCCATGGCTTTGTGACTAACATGCTGGACTACAACACCGTAATAATTGAGCTTGGACTCTACTTGCATTATTAATTTCATTTGCAGGCCAATAACCTTGGGAAAAGTATAAACGCCCTTTATCTCCCCAGCTCTGGGTTAAAAAGTAACACTATTGTTTGCCTGCAAGAATGGCTTTGGCATTGAATAACTCACAAAGGTTGCTGTACCATTACATAAACTGAACCAAACCAAACATTGCAAACATTTGTCGATCAGAAAAAAAAAATCCTGCCGAAACAAATGAATAAAATAAAAAATGAACTAAAAAGACGGAAAAATTAGGATGAAGAAAACAAAATAAAAGCAAAAAAAAAAAAAAATGAAAGAAAGACTGGAAGATTTCTTTTCAAGAATAATTTGTTCCTTGTGCATATCTATGAGTCAGTCAGGATTTTTTATTTTAAAATGAGACTCTGATCGTATGAAGTTATTTTTGGAGGTGGGGGTTGTAGCTTTTGCGTTTGTATTTTGGATTTAATTTCCACTGTATTCAAATGATATGATCAGTTTTAAAGAAAATTAATTTCAAGAAATTATTTTGAATTAAGAAATAAAAAAGAAATTATGACTACATTTTCTAAAGGTCATTTAATAAATGACAAGTAGAGCTCTCTGTTGAGAGAAAGGAAAAGTGTTTTAAAATTGAAGATAATATTTGGAAATATTTCCAAAAAATCCTACATTAATGGAATGAGTGATATACCAAAAAAATGTGTATATATATATATATATATATATATATATTCAAGTTATTGAAGAAAATTTTTTAAAAGAACCAAAATGCAAGCTGGAAGGAATGAAGATATATCTATAAAGAATTGAAAAGAGCAAAAAAAAAAAAATGTGCAAGAGAAAGAAAACTATGACAGACATCAGATACAACACACATCAAAAGAAAGTATACATTTATCAAACCCCTCTAAAACAAGTAGTTTTCTTCAATGATATCTGCACTTCCTCAAGATTTGGTAGTATATATACCTACACTTCCTCAAGCTTTAACAGTACATATACCTACACTTCCTCAAGCTTTGGTAATACATATACCTACACTTCCTCAAGCTTTGGCAATACATATACCTACACTTCCTCAAGATTTGGCAATACATATACCTACACTTCCTCAAGCTTTGGCAATACATATACCTACACTTCCTCGAGATTTGGCAGTATATATACCTACACTTCCTCAAGCTTTAGCGGTACATATACGTACACTTCCTCAAGCCTTAGCAGTACATATATGTACACTTCCCCAAGCTTTAGCAGTACATATACCTACACTTCCTCAAGCCTTAGCAGTACATATATGTACACTTCCTCAAGCTTTGGCAGTACATATACCTACACTTCCTCCAGCCTTAGCAGTACATATATGTACACTTCCCCAAGCTTTAGCAGTACATATACCTACACTTCCTCAAGCCTTAGCAGTACATATATGTACACTTCCCCAAGCTTTGGCAGTACATATACCTACACTTCCTCAAGCCTTAGCAGTACATATATGTACACTTCCTCAAGCTTTGGCAGTACATATACCTACACTTCCTCGAGCCTTAGCAGTACATATACCTACACTTCCTCAAGCCTTAGCAGTACATATATGTACACTTCCTCAAGCTTTGGCAGTACATATACCATACTTCCTCAAGCCTTGGCAGTACATATACCTACACTTCCTCAAGCCTTGGCAGTACATATATGTACACTTCCTCAAGCCTTAGCAGTACATATATGTACACTTCCTCAAGCTTTGGCAGTACATATACCTACACTTCCTCAAGCCTTGGCAATACATATACCTACACTTCCTCAAGCCTTAGCAGTACATATATGTACACTTCCTCAAGCCTTAGCAGTACATATATGTACACTTCCTCAAGCTTTGGCAGTACATATACGTACACTTCTTCATCCTTTAGTGGTACATATACCTACACTTCTTTAAGCTTTGGCAGTACATATACCTACACTTCCCCAAGCTTTGGCAGTACATATACCTACACTTCCTCAAGTTTCACTGGACAACATTGAGGTAATTTTCAGGTCATTTTCCACTTTCTCCCTGATGTCCTTGCTGTTATTTTTTATTCAGCAACATTAAATCATTATATTACATAATAATATCAGCCATAGAATAGAATAATTTTTATCTTGTATCATTGAGTCATTTGTACTCTTTTGGATAGTGTATGTCTCCCTGCCTTTTCTGTCAATGTGTGAGTGAGTCTCCCTCTCCATCATGTCAGACCTATATTTATGCCAGTTTAGTTTCAAATAGAAAGCATTTTGTTTACTCTCCAACTTCTCTCCAATTATCATCAATAGCACCTGCACTTCTTCAACCTACACTCAACAACATGGGGGTCATTTCCAGGTCAGTACATCACATTCTTTGTTCTAGATGTCTATGATGATGATATTTTTATTTGACAACATTGAATCATTATATTACACAATAATATCAGCCATAGAATAGAATAACTTTCCTCTTGTATCTCTAAGAAATTTTGGGGTTTTTTTTGGAGGGGGACAGGAGTGCCTCACTGGCTTTTTCTATCAGTGTGTGAGTGAGTGATTTTTCCCCACCATTATGTCAGACCTATACTTATACTATCTTGGTTTTTCATAGAGAACACTTTGTTTACTTTCTAGTTTCTCTCCACTTACCTTCAATAACACCAGCATTTCCTCAACGCACACCTGATAACATTGAGGTCATTTCCAGTTCATTACATCACACTCTTTCGTCTAGTTGTCCATGATATTTTTATTCAGCAACATTGATTTATCATATACACTATCACATCAGCTTGATATATTTCCAATTCCATCATATCATCATCCTAGTGCAGGACACAAGCTTTCCCCAGGTTTGCATCATGTGGGAAATGGGCTTTATACTCTTATGTTGGCCTGTGAAGGGCTGGCAGAAATGATTGCCTTACCAATGCTACAGAGGCCTATCTGTTGGACCCTCTCGTCACCCAATTGTATCTTTATAATTAATTATTAGGTTTGGTTTGGTTTGTTGGGTTTTATGGCATATCAACCTTTGTAGGTTATTTAACGCCAAATCCATTTTTATATAAATAATCAGTTCTATTTCAAACAATTCAGTTTAGCATGAGTACACAGTTTAATTGTCAAAAACATTTCCATTTCAAACTATTCAAGCAGTTATATATAATAATTCAGTTTAGTGTAAGTACAGTTTCAATGTCAAAAACAGTTCAATTTCAAATAATTCAGTTTAGCATAAGCATGCAGTTTAAATGTAAGTACGGTTTAATTGTCAAAAACATTTCTATTTCAAGCTATTCAGTTTAATCAAATAATTCAGTTCAGCACAATTATGCTGTTAGTTCTATTTAACCCATAGAAAGGGCCCTATCAGCTGCTACAATGCTGGGCCAGAGTGGACCTGGGAGCAATAACAATGAAGGGGTGCTCCGTATTCTCCAAGGCCCCAGCATTAGTGGAACCATTGCCATCAAATTGTTTAGTGTTATATCTTGGACACTCACTAGGGCAGGGGGGGGGTCTTACCCCTCTGCAGAGGTGCAGTCAGTGGATTCTACAGCTACAAAAATATTATTATGAATCGTATATAAAATTGTTGAAATATTTTGTGTATTGTTGAGGTATAACAAATTTATTGCTCATAAACTAACAAAAACAACTAAATTCTATCAAAAATCAATGTTCACTCATAAGATAAGTCTGAAATATGAAAGTACATATCTATTTTTTAAAAAAAGATACTAATTTAGTACTTTGCCCAGTCAGCTGGGGCTGTAGAATACACTGACTGCTTCTCTGCAGAGGGGTAAGACCCCCCCCAATGAGTGTCCTGGATATGATACTAAACAATCTGATGGTGAGGTTCCAGCAGTGCTGGAGCTTTGGGGAATGCGGAGTACCCCTTCATTGCCATCACTCCCAGGTCCACTCTGGCTCGGAGTGGTAGCACCTGATAAGGGTCCTATCTATGGGTCAAATAGAACTAACGGCATACTTATGCTAAACTGAATTGTATGATTAAACTGAATAGCTTGAAATAGAAATGTTTTTGACAATTAAACCGTACTTACATTTAAACTGCGTGCTTATGCTTAACTGAATTATTTGAAATAGAACTGTTTTTCGACATTGAAACTGTATTTACACTTAACTGAATTGTTACATATAACTGCTTGACTAGTTTGAAATGGAAATGTTTTTGACAATTAAACTCTGTACTTATGCTAAACTGAATTGTTTTAAATAGAACAGATTATTTACATAAAATGGATTTGGCGTTAAATAACCTACAAAGGTTGATATGCCATAAAACCCAATAAACCAACCAACTAATTTAGTACTACTTTATTCAATGCAAACTTTGTGGTTAATGCAACTCTGCTATTTTTACCATATTTAGCTCAAAATTGTCAATGATAATTAAAGATCACCACTTGGTACAATGTTAATTTGGTTACAAGTTTTTTATTGTAATCTCGAGACGCTGCTGAAACCAGATTTAACAAGATAAGATAAAGAAAAAACAATAACATACAACTCATGCATCTATGGATTATGCATATTTTGTTGCATTGCTGCATATTGTGCTGTGATGTCAAGATCACATACTGTTGCACTCTATAGGTGCATATGCCCAGGAGACAGTAGTGTCACAAGGACAAGGAAAAAGAAAAGACTATGTGAGATTCAACAGACTGGACCTACTCACAGATGTGTGTGAGGATGACACTTTGGGACCATTCTCTAGTTCTGTTTCCTCCACTGATGTGCAGCGAAAACTCTAGCATGTCACTGCTATGTTTTCAGGCTTGATGTGATATGGGTCTTTGACATGACTTCCTCTGTCCTGGTCTTCCACTCCTGCTCTCACATAACATAAGTCCTTGTCTGCTTTCCTCTGACCTGGGCTGACATCTGATTGCTAGTTTTCCTAATTCGGCTATACATATGAAGCCCACAATCTCCTACTATTTCCGAACATGGTCAACCCAAGTTTAGGTGCTGAAAAAAATTGCTAATCTCTTTCATATACCAGTTAATACTAATAAAAGAGATAAAAATGAATCTCCTTTATCTTGAACTTTAGATCTGCATTAGCACACACGTACACTCACACACACACCTTGGCCTCTATATACATATATGAGGTACATACAATAAATTTCCAGACTTTTTTCATATGGGCACTTTTATTGATAGTACACATATGAAACTCTAGTCCCCTTCGAAGTAATCTCCTCCGGCTGCAATGGACTTGTTGTACCATTCCAACAACTTCTCGAAGGCCCCATAGAAGTCCTCTTGTGTCAGCATGTCAATGACCTTCATCACAGCCTCTTTCATCTCCTCAATTGTCTCATAACGACAGCCTCTGAGCTTAGGGAATAACCAAAAATCACAGGGAGCAAGGTCTGGACTATAGGGAGGCTGAGGAACTGTCTTGATGGTCATCTTGGTCAAATAGTCTGTGATAAGGATGGAGTTGTGGACTGGTGCATTGTCCTGGTGGAAATGCCACTGACCCGATTTGAACAGTGCTGGCCTCTTCCGACAGAATCTCTTGCTGAACTCCCTTAAAACCTCAACATACTAACCCTAAGCCTAACCCTTTGGCCAATCAACTCTGGTGTTCTGACTTCCTTACTCCTCCCACACCTCTCATCATCCCTCACAGACTCCCTGGCTTCCTTGAATCTCTTATGCCTCTCAAAAACTAATGCTCGATTCATGCAAGATGCTCCAAAAGCAGTCTGAAGCATTCCATATGTTTCAGTGGCATTTTTCCAAGTTTAAAACAGAATTTTATTGCATATCATTCTTCTAAAGTGGAGATTGCATTTTTAAAATTCACCAGCTGTGAAAATCAGGCTTTAGTAGGGTGTATTCCAATTGCTGCTGTAGCTGGTCATTTGAACCTGAAATCATAAAACTTGGTCTGTCATCTCATTAGATGTATAGCAATAATATACTGAATTTTCAAGAGTCTACAACAATTTTAAATGCTCGTATGAAAAAAGTCTGGAAACTTATCGTATCCACCTCGTATATATACCTACCCTGACTCATATGTCTACCATGATATCATCATCATCATGTTGTGCTGGTAGCACGGATATCCCTGACCCTCTCTCGCCAATATTCCCTATCGTTCATCGCCTCAGGCAGGTCTTCTGGACTACATCCTATACCTCACATAGTTGCTGAATGTATGTTTGTGCTGGTCATCCTGCTTTTGTTTGGCCATATGTGGGGGTCCATAAGAGTACATCTCTTATGAGTTCATCCCTGCTTCTCCAGCAGTGTCCTGCATATCTGGTTCATCTAACTTGGATAGTTTTTGTGATAGGAGGCAGGTGACTGTACAGTTGGTGTCTTGTGGAGTGTTGCTGCCAGGACTTGTTCAAGATTGCTCGCAGCATTCTTGTTTAATTGCCGTCTAGCTTCTTCTCCAGCCGTTTTGTTAGAGTCCATGTAGTGCATCCATATAGCAGTATCGATGCGACCGCTGCCTGGAAGAAACTACGTTTCATTTCATTGTTTAGGTCTGATCTTCATATAATTGATAGCCTATTGATAGCTGTCCATGCCTTCGTTAACCTCATGTCGATGTTCTTTTCGGTTGATGAGACGCTGCTTCCTAGGTAAGTGAATTTGTCTACTAGTTTAAGAGGGGTTCCGTCTAGAGTGGAGATGTCACCTGTTTGATTATAGCACATATATTCTGTTTTGTGTGCATTGACATAGAGGCCTATGCTTGCGGCTGCTCGTTCCAAACTATGCAGTAGTGTTTCGGCTTGGTTGGGTGTATTTGCTAGTATTGCTATGTCATTGGCGTAGTCAGCATCGGTAATTGTTTTTTGTCAGCTCGAAGCCGTTCTCTCTGATTTTATCAATCGATGTTCTAAGTACGTAGTCTAGACAAATGATAAAGAGGTATGGAGCTAGCGTGTCCCCTTGTAGTACTCCTGCTACAATGTCAAAGTATTCTGTGTCTCCATCTGGTGATCGTACTTTTACTTTGGTGTTTCTATAGAGAATCGTTATTGCTGCTACGGTTTCTTTAGGTAGGCCGTATGCTAGTTGGATACCTATATATATATATATATATATATATATATATACACACACACACATTCACACCTACAATATTAGTAGAATACATTGACTGCACCTCTGCAGAGAGGTAAGACTCCCACCCCAATGAGTGTCCTGATTATGACACGAAAAAATCTGATGGTGAGGTTCCAGTGATGGCCCGGAGTGGTAGCACATGATAGGGTCCTATCTATGGGTCACATAGAACTAAACTGTGTACTTATGCTCAACTGAATTACTTGAAATAGAAGTTTTGATGTTTAAACTGCATACTTATGCTAAACTAAAGTTTAAATTAGAACTATTTGACTAAATTGAATAACTTGAAATAGAAATGTTTTTGACAATTAAACTGTGTACTTTCATTTAAACTGCATACTCATGCCAAACTGAATTGTTTGAAATGAAACTGTTTTTGTATGCTAAAGTGAATTGTTTGAAATAGTACTGATTATTTGTATAAAAATGGATTTGGCATTAAATAACCTACAAAGGTTGATATGCCATAAACCCAAACAACCAACCAACCAACCAACACCCACAATACACATACTCAACATATGCTTACACACACATCTGCATATATATGTCTGTGTCTACACATACACACATGTATATATATATATATATATATATCTTTCTTTAAGAAAAACAAAAACCGGTTACAATGGTCAGCTTGCAACCACACGTGTATGCCCATACAGATACATCTAACCCTATCTACTAACACACCAAAAGTAATATTTCAACATGTAAACACTTTATTATCTTAAAAGATTTATCACTCTGACTTCAGTTTGGTTTGGTTGGGTTTTATGGCATATCAACCATTGTAAGTTATTTAATGCCAAATCCTGTTTATCCACATATATCAAATATATATCATTTGTAAACACATTTCAATTTAGGCGCAGATTTAAAGAGTTTCAAGTATTGCTGTTTAACACTAATAATTCTATTCAACATTACTTATTTGTTTGCACACAGTTAAATGGTTCCAAGTATTGCTATGTATCACTAATAATTCAATTAAATATCAGTCATTTGTTTGCACACAGTTAAATGGTCAAACATTTCTATTTCTAACCATTCAATTTAACACAAGTCATTTATTTGCGCACAATCTAAATGTCAAAAATTTTATTAGACCTATAGATAGGATCCTTTCAGTTGCAACCACCTCCAGAATCCAAATTTCCCAAAGCTTCAAGACTGGAGCCTTACCATCAGATTGTTTAGTGTCATATCTAGAACACTCATTGGATTGAAGGTCTTACTCCTCTGCAGAGATGCAGTCGGTGTATTTATTAGCTCCAGCCAACTGGGCTTTTGACTTCAGTGAAAAACCACAAGTTAAGACTGGTATGAAAAATTCACATAAAGTAATAATAATAATAATAATTTGTGAACCATCACACCTTCAAGGAACTAATTGTTTAAATAATTTCCACAGTTACATAGATTTTAATAACTATTCTTGTTCTCTGACTTAGAGTAATTATTCTAGTCTAATAGAAATAATTTGTTTACAATGAAAGGCTTTCAATTATTCAGATCTAATAATTTGCAAGAAATTTAATATACTTCACGATATAAAATGATTCTGAAGTATATTTAATTTCTTGCAGGTAAACACTTTATATTTAGTTGCACTATTGTGTTGAAATTGATTATTATATTCGCCTCTCAAAAAAAAATTATTCATCTCTGAAGGGGTGCGGGGTTGATAATACTAGTTCGCCATTTTACGGACAGAGTATCTTAAATTCCAACTTTGCTTCTTGTTCGTCCAGTCCATTCTTTCTCGCTTCTTGTCTCCAATTAATCGCTTACTCTCTGGTGTTCATCGTCATGTTTGTCTCTGAGTCTACTTTTATGCAACAAAAATTTGCATATGATGTAGGCCTAGTCTCTACATATTCCGCTCACTAACATTTTCTCGATTTTCACTGACCTCAAATTTAAGGTAATTCTTCTTATTTCTCCACCCTACATGCCAAACAAAGTCTTTCCCTCTTTCTGCTGGAATCTTCATTTGACTCTCGTTCACTGTCACAAATATCAATATCTTAAAAGCTAGTGTAATTCAAAATCATTTTAAACATTATCTAAAGTTGATCTATTTGATTCATAGATAGGTCCCTAACAGATATTACTACTCCATGGACTTCAAGTGGGCCTGGGAGTAATGGCATTGGTTACTGCAGACTGACTAGGCCTCTAGAACTGGAAGCTCACCACTGCATACAGTTTTTATGTTATCCCCTGGACACGTCATTGAAAACAAATACAATATTTCTAAAAATATGTTATTTTATTTTAATGTAAAGATTCCATTTTCCTGAAAGCTTTACACTTTGATAACATTGGTATTAGGAGATGTTTTTCCAATTATTCAATTTGGTGTTGGTAGATCTTTCATTCAGAAATCCTTGTTTTTCTGGTTTTATCTTTTATTTTTGTGGACATGGCACCAGATTTTCCATTTTTTTTCTTTTTTTTTTTCTTAATCCTAACATTACTTGTCTATGCTGATAAAAGAAAACAAAAAGTCTCTGAAAATAAATTGCTATAAAATCACCACGGGATCTTTCTGTATCTTCTTTTTGTATTGTATTTATTTATTTATTTGATTTAACTAGTTTTTTTCTTTTAACGTCTAATTAAATATATATAACAGTGAACAAAACAGAAGAAATAAAAACACAAAAATAAAAAAAAACAAAACATTATTGATCCCCGGAATCTGATAATCTGAAATTATTCACACTTTTTATGTCTCTCACTTACACAAATATGTCAGTTCTTAACTTTATCTTTTATATCTGACAAAATGGCAAACGAGAGAAGAAAAAAATGGTATAATGATAAATTTATTATTGTTATCTCATCAAATAAGGTCTGTTTAATGAAGAAAAAAGAGAAAAGATTTTAATCAATCATCTTCATCATCAAGTTATGCTGACAATATGGATTCCTATGACTCTCTCTTACCATTAATCCCTATCAACCATCACTCTTGGTAATTCCTCTAGACAATATCCAGCATCTGCACAGAGCTAATGAATTAAGTTTTTGCTGGTTGCTCAGCACTGGTGTGTCCATGTGTAGGAGTCCATAGGAGAACATTGCTTATGAGTTTGACCTTACTTCTACCACAGTTCCCAGTATGTCTTGTTTGTCTTACTTGAATGGTTTTGGGGATGGGAGGTAAGTGGCCATACAGCTACTGTTGTCTAAGGTACTTCTTCCAGGATTTATTAAAAACAGAATGTAGCATCCTTGTGTAGTTTCTGTCTTGCTTGGTGTTTCACTAGAGTCCAAGTGGTGCAGCCATACAGTAGTACTGACACAGCCACACCTTGGAAGAATTCCTGTGTTATTTATCAGAGAGATCAGATTTCAACAGTGTGATTAACTTGTTAATAGTAGTGTATGCTTTACCTGTGCGTATGTTGACAAATGCTTTCATTAGATGAGATATTGCTACTGAGGTATGTAAACTGGTCTATGAATTTCAGAGGCTTACAATTTATTTCTTTGAGTCTGTTACACTGGTATACCAGTGGTGTTTTTATTTTCGCCCCATATCATAGCACTGGCTTACCAGTGTGGAAATCATACTTAAACAGCAGAGAATAAATTTAGCCTCACAAGCTCAGGGTTCAAGGGGTTGATGAGGAGATGACAAAATCTACATTAAAACCCATTATTTTTCAAATGTTTTAATCAACAGCTGTAACTTTAAGTAGAGATGTAGTGGTAGTTCCTGCTGAGGAGTAAGACTTCCACCAAAAGAAATGGGTATCTTGGGTATGATAATAAACTGCATCTGATGTTCTCTGTAATTTATTACAAGATTTTCAGAGCGGACCTGGAAGTAATGGCAATCTATTACTTCCAGGCCCACTCTGAAAATCTTGTAACAAATTACAGAGAAGCATTCAACTGTAATAAAATAAAGCAAAAAATATGAAAAGAATCGGCAAATACCTTTAAAATTTTATTGACGGCACCTGCATGTTTATTTCTCGTTAATTAAACGTACAGGTATACCACAAGTAATTTTGCTACTTCAATTATACCTTCTTATTCAAAACTAGTAGTACTCCACTTAAATATCAACCTCATCTTGGAGTGTTTGGTTAAATATATACAAATGGATATTCCATGAAGGAATATCTATTTATTTGTAGATTGAATATCATACTTATCTTCACAGAAAGCATCCAGTCACCGGACCAAAAAAAAAAAAAGACAGAGTGTAACCAAATACATTCTGGAACAATTACGAGACATGCCAAAAATGTTCAGTCTATATGGATAAAGATATACACACCAGAACCACCAGCCAATCAAAAGCCAAGGAATAAGATCTTCCCTTATGCAATAATGGGACGTTCCTGGTGTTATAAGTGCTAGTGCTTTTCAAGACTCACTCTAGTTTTTTTTTAACCGAACATTGTTGCTCAACAACAGTTTGTTCTTCACTAAAAATTTAACAGTATTGATGTAAATTCTTTGAGAATACAATGACCTTACAATGGTACTAACCCTAACCATCCAATATTTGTTTTACAAAGACATGCTCTTAAACATATTTATTTTGTTAAATACACAATACACACAATCCTGTGTATCTTGTCTTCTAAAATTCTGCCTTTTTAGTAAAATATTCAAGAATACAAAAACAAATAGAATCTTTTTCAAGAATAATTGTAAAAATCTGGAACAGTGTATCCCTTAATATAAAAAAAATGGCAAAAGCAAAATTCTAAGAAGAAAGATTAACTATTGTCTATGAAAAAACGTTTAAATACCAATCAGTACCCTGAAATACTAACTTTAATAAAGAATACACTAAATCTAGCTTAAAAAAAAAAGGAAAAATAATAACAAAATGATAATAGTAGTACAAATAATATGAGGATCATTAAATAAGTTTCCAGACTTTTTTCGTATGGGCACTTTTATTGATAGCACACACATGAAACTCTAGTTCCCTTCGAAGTAATCTCCTCCGGCTGCAATGCACTTGTACCATTCCAACAACTTCTGGAAGGCCCCATAGAAGTCCTCTTGGGTGAGCGTGTAGGTAACCTTCGTCACAGCCTCGATCATCCCCTCAATTGTCTCTGAGCTTAGGAAATAAGCAAAAGTCACAGGGAGCAAGGTCTGGACAATAGGGAGGCTGAGGAACTGTCTTGATGGCCATCTTGGTCAAATAGTCTGTGATAAGGATGGAGTTGTTGACTGGAGCATTGTCCTGGTGGAAATGCCACTGACCCTATTTGAAGAGTGCTGGTCTCTTCCGACAGAATCTCTTGCTGAACTCCCTTAAAACCTCAACATACTAACCCTAAGCCTAACCCTTTGGCCAATCAACTCTGGTGTATTGACTTCCTTACTCCTCCCACAGCTCTCATCATCCCTCAGAGACTCCCTGGCTTCCTTGAATCTCTTATGCCACTAAAAAACTGATGCTCAATTCATGCAAGATGCTCCAAAAGCAGTCTGAAGCATTTCATTCGTTTCTGTGGCATTTTTTTTCAAGTTTAAAACATAATTTTATTGCATATTGTTCTTCTAAAGTGTCCTCACATCCAGATTGCACTTTTGAACTTCACCAGCTGTGACAATCAGGCTTTAGTAGGGTGTATTCCGATTGCTGCTGTAGCTGTTCATTTGAAGCTGGAATCATAAAAATTGGTCAGTCATCTCATTAGATGTATAGCAATAAGATACTGAATTTTCAAGAGTCTACAACAATTTTAAATGCTCGTATGAAAAAAGTCTGGAAACGTATTGATTGCATCACATAATACTGCTACTTACAAATCCCTATCTGTTTCAACAAGCTTTTACTATCTGCAGACAGTGTAAGTTTTAACCTCATTTTTCATAGCTTTATTTTCGCTGTTTTAAGTAACAGGCTACTTAGTTACAAGTTAGATGTTTTCCATGGTTTGATAGCTAGTGAGTTAGCCAAACAGACCATGGCTAGTGAGTGATTCTCACTGGGTGCCTGCATAGTATAATGGTTAGCAACCTAAATTTGATAGTCAAATAGATCTGTTTGGGAATTATTACCATTGGATGGGAATACTTGAAACTCTTAAATTGAAATATAGTTCTGTATTTGTATTTGTATTAGGAATATTTAATACTATCTAAATGTATTTCAATAAATGATTACTACAGACAAAAACAAGTGATTGCGACAGAACATTGAAACTATTAAGTTATGATTATAATCAAGCATTTACAAATGAATCGAGTTTTGGCATTAAATACCCCATAAGATATTGATATGCCATTAAACAAATAAACCAAACCAAACCAATCGAAGGATCAAATCAGAAAGTTCCGATTTCCATTTTTGCACCATTTTAATCGAAGTCCAGAGACATGGCAAAACTAACAAATGTTATGCCCTGCTGGCAGGGCATAGAATAATGAAGACTGTACCCCCTGCAGAGGAGTAAGGCCCCCTCAAAAAGGGATGTCATGGACATGATAGTAAACTGCATCTGGTAGTGTGACTCCATTCTTGGAGCTCTGGAGAGTGTGGAGTACACCTTCATTGCCATTACTCCCATGTCCACTTTGACCTGGAATGGTAGTATCTATTAGGGTTCCATCTATTGGTCAAATAGATCTGTTTGCAAATTATTTGTATTTGATAGGAATATTTGATATAACTGTGTGTGCAAATAAAAACTCTTAAGAAAAAACTACACAATGTACTATAAACATATGTGATTTCCTAACCTTTATGCAGATGGGTTGACATGCTGTTAAAATCAATCAATTGATCATAACAAATGTAAAAAAAATTCCCAACTATTTATTTTATTTTTCATAAAAATTCCTATTTCTTGCTTTTTCTCTTTCTTTCTTTCTAGCTTTCTTTTTAAATTTCCTTCTTTCTTTTTTCTCTTTTTTCTATTTCTTGCTTTCTTTCTAACCTTGCTTCTTTCTTTCTTTCTTTTTCTCTCTCTTTTTTCTTTTCAGGATTTTTTTCTTTCTACCTTGTTTTCTTTTTAACTTTTTTTCCTTCTGTCTATATTTTTTTCCTTTATTTTTCAGAACTTTTTTTCTTTTTGAATAATGTTGCAATTCTTTTAGTTTTTCTTTCTTCTTTATCTTAATTCTATCATTACATGTTAATGCTGTCAAAAGGAAACAAAAAGTCTCAGGAAATGAATAACTTTAAGATCACAACAGGATTTCTCTATATCTTTTATTCATATCGTATAATCTAATTGATCCAATCAGCTATTCTTTTCTAATCTTTAACATCTAATTAAATATATAGCAACAACGGACACACACACACACACACAAAAAAAAGAATTATACATACATAGACTTTGATTGATTAAAACTATTCACACTTTTTACGTCGCTCACTCAAATAAATAATTTCTTTTCTTATCTCTTTTTGTATCTGACAAAATAGAAAGTTTGTGACATGCTCCTTGTCTGTCATCTTTGATAAAGCATGCTCTTTCTCTCTCTTTTTCTTTCTTTCTCACTATCTATCCATCTATCTAAAGATTAGAAAAGTTGCGTGAAAAGAGTGATTGATGCAATAATACCAGAGAATGTATAAATCTCAAAATATAGGTAAAATATCATATATATATATATATATATATATATATGTGTGTGTGTGTGTGTGTGTGTTGTAATGGAATATCCCAAAACCCCTCTCAGTCATACAGTAAGCATGGCATTATACCTGCCCTTGTTTTGGGGATTGTTCCTTGTCTATCTTATTGTATCTCTTTTGCAATAAAACCCTTTCTTTATTCTATGAACATGATGACTGTTCCTTTCCATTCAAGTATCACCTTGTCTGATTGTATCTCTTTTAAGAATACAACTATATATATATATATAAATAAATTTATGCAGATAAATGATTTCAAATATTGCTATTTAACATGATTTAATATTAATCATTTGTTTGCACACAGTTAAATGGTGTCTAGTATTGTTATTTAATTCTGGTTAGGTTAGGCTATTTGATTTAATGGCATATCAAACCTTGATACTTATTTAATGCCAAATCTTGTTAAAATGTATTGTTTTTAAATGAATAGTTTGCAAGAAACATTATTTTTTAAATGAACCAGAGCTCATTTGTTTGCTTATAGTTAAGTGGTTTTATGTATTGCTGTTGCTTGCACACAGTTATATGGTTTCAAGTATTGCTATCAAACTCTAATAATTCTATTTACACTCAGTTGAATGGGTCAAGGTAGGTTATTTGGTTTAATGGCATATCAACCCTTGCTAGTTATTTAATGCCAAATCCTGTTTATACAAATGCGATTTTAAGTGAATAGTTTTAGGAAACATTTTTTTACATGAACCAGAGCTAATTTTTTTGCACATATAGGATTTGTCAGGTTGTGTAGGGTAATTAGTTGCGATAGCCGAGAGTAATTAATTGCGTTAGCAAAGAACAATCAGTCGTGAAGACAGGAAACTCAATTCCCGATTGAGGAACGGGAACTATTTATGGTGCCTTGGAGTATCCCATTGTGCACAAGTGGACTATTCCACTGCATAGATTGTCATTGGCTGCTTGTAAGTGAAAGTATTTTATTATATAAACCAACTTCAGTTTAGCATTGTAAGGAGGGCGGCACTGAGCTACGACTTGCTTTATTTTTGTCTTCCAGCTGGATGCTTTACGGAGGTATGTGTTATTGTTATTCTACAGCACACAGTTAAATGGTTTTAAGTATTGCTATTTTATACTAATTGTTCTATTTGCCACAGTTAAATGAATTCAAGTATTGCTATATAATACTAATAATTCAATTTAATATTAATCATTTATGTGCCCGATATTTGTTGCTGTCTCCCACCAGACACGACTTGACATAAGGTCAAAAGCCTGAAGGCCGATTAAAGTGGGGATAAAGAGAGGGGGAGGTCGGGAACGAGCCGAAACTCGAACCCTGCTGGTCTCTGCTGCTCATCGGCTCACTCAGTGCAATGTGAGCCTGATGAGGCAAGCAGTTTCACAAACCCAAATGTGGGTCCGGGCACGTATGCCAGTTTACGGCTTAAACTAGACGCGAGGTTACATGGGTTACAAAGGAGACAAAAGTGCAGCTCGCCCACCCAAGGGTAGCCTAGTCGAAACTAGGTGCCTAAAAGGCCCCAAGTCTGCCATTGTTCCTTTTGCAGAACCACGCTCCGGACCGGAGTCCAGAACAAGCTCCGGGGTGTCCTACGCATAGGACGTACCCCTTAATTATTTATGTGCCCACAGTTAAATGGCTTCAATTATAGTGAAAGATTAAATAGTTCTATTTCACCCATAGATAGGACCCTAACAGGTACTACCTCTCTGGGTTAGAATGGACCTGGGAGTAATGGCAATGATGAGGCACGAAGCACTTCCAAAGCTCCAGGAGAAAAGGCTCATCATGTGAAAGTTTAGTGTCATATCTAGGATACTTGCTGGATGGGAAGTTGCTCAGGAAATCCATCGATACTAATAAAGAAAACCTTGAAAAACAAAGTTCTACAGATATTGTAAAATATTTTTGTCACCATGTCTATATGTTTATAATTCATTAATCAGATTTACTCATACACACATAATCATATTATTGCATTCACTTTTAGACTAATGCCCTTACAATAGTTATGAACCCCTCATTTCTCTAACTGTGGCTTAAATAGAACCAGTACTGTTCTTTTACAAGGATCACCTTGGTATTAAATTATCCACAAATGTTAATATGCCATTAAACAAAACAAAAAACCCCAAAAAACTAAATCATATATAATTTGAGTACATATATATATATAAACTTTTGTAAAAGCATGTAAAGTATAGGAAAACCTATACATACATTCATTTGTGAAGATATATATGTATAAAACTGGCCTTGACAGGGTCTAGAATATGCTGACTATAACTCTGCAGAGAGTTAAGAACACAATCACGCCAAAAACAAACAAATGTCTTAAGTATAACACTTCGATTCATCTGTTGGTAAGTCTTGAATTACCTCTTCATTGCCTCTAATCCCAAGCCCAATCTGACTCGGATATAAAAAATTGAAAGCATGTATATACATATACTACCCCTTCTGCCAGACCAGGATGTGAAAAAACATCAACTTTTTAGCAGAGTTTAACAGGTTTTAGCCTTCCTTCTCCTAGACTAGTTACCATACCAAGGTTCAAGTGGCCAGTCTGCCCTACTATTTACCCTTAACTGGAGATATAATAGATGCATACTTTTCCCTAGTGTAACGTGATAGCCCACGGAGACGATAGAGGTAAGATTAATACTATCCTCCTGTTGAATTAACAGTATCTAGCCGTCAAAAAAAGTGACTGTTAAGGAAGAATGTAGGTCACAGAGGGGTATCAACAGGTGTTGATACTTAGTAACCTCAGGTCGCCGGACACCAATGGGAAGAAGAGAGAAGCCAAATGATTGGCTGGGACCTCAAAACGGAAGTGGGGATCCCTTCTCCTCAGCGGTAGTAAATAATAAGAAGGTTAGTTTTTGAGCAGGGTCCGTAGCGGGCAGACGAACCATAGCCATTTTACTCCGGGTTGAAGACAAAAGAATAACTGAGACAAGAGGGACCCCAGGTTCTTCAAGCCAGTGTAAAAAAATAGAACAAAGTCTATTAGCCCGTGAAAGAGGAAAGATTCTTCTGTGGAACCCCGTCGAAAAATAAGATAAGTAACTTTGGGGACATTTCTCCTTTATACCCAAATTTTGTATACCTCTCTCTCTCTCTCTCAATTTGAAGAAAAACGGAAGTCAAGAAAAGACATTTATATTCGTGGACTGTCCAATTATTATATGTTTTGACACTTTGAAAGTGTATATAACTGTAGTAAAGGAATCATATATTTTTATGTTACCACGTGGTCTATGTTGTTCTTTGCCGTTCTACTACGAATTTGTTGTTGTCACATTTCCTGTTTAGCTTCTATTCGCCTTATGTTATCTTGCTTAGAATTGTCCTATTAATTCCTTAAAAATATCACACGGGAAACCGGAGTTGCCGACTACTACAATAAAATATTATTACGACAAAAACCTATAGGTCCATATTCTTCTGTTGTCTAGGGGGAAGAAGTTTAGCAGCCTGGTGGGTGTGTGATAGTGTGAAATTTGGAACCCCTTTGCCAGCGGCGGTCAGTCTGGTCCGAAATTAATCCCTCACGTAATATGCCAGTTCTTATATGCCTGAGAGAAAAACTCAGAACGAGGACTTATTCCATAGGGGATCAAGTGCCAACCTGCCCTGTCTTCACACGTACGAAAATAAAATCCTGTTTTGGGATTTTAGTCAATTTGCCGTCACACTAGGGTATTCGCGCTATATAAAATACAAATGACTACATCCAGGATTTGAACTTTGATCATTTATTGAAATACATTTTTCAAACACTGATCTTTAGACCATGAGCAAATTGAAAGCACACACACACACATACATACACACACTCTCTTTCTAATACGATTTTTGGGGGTACAAAACCGGTTTATAACGGGGGTCAAGTTTTAATTCATAATCTTTGATTAATATTTTATTAAAGTATATTTTTATTGTATATAGATTTTTTAATATTGGATTTAATTTCCTCAAAGATCTAACTTAATATATTATGTATTTCCCAGTATAATGGTAAAACTTCATAAAACATTGTTTTACCATCTGAAGGTACATCCTCAGAGGATACAGGGTATTGAAATAAATTTATAATGGACAACATCTGTTGATTTTTACTTGATATTAATAATAATAATATGATTAATACTTAGGTATAATAATAATAATTAATAATTCATCATCATCATGTCATGCTGGTAGCACGGATATCCCTGACCCTCTCTCGCCACTTTTCCCTATCGTTCATCGCCTCAGGCAGGTCTTCTGGACAACATCCCGTATCCTCACATAGTTGCTGAATGTATGTTCGTACTGGTCGTCCTACTTTGCACGGCCATGTGTGGGGGTCCACAAGAGTACATCACTTATGAGTTCCTCCCTGCATGTCTGGTTCGTCGAACTTGAATAGTTTTCGTGATAGGAGGCAGGTGGCCGTACAGTTGGTATCTTGTGGGGTGTTGCCGTTAGTTTATTAATGATAATAATATTATTGCTCTACATGTGAATTTTTTATATAATTTTATATATTCTTATATACTCATTGCATGCATTGAGCATTCTCTTAAAACATATCAATATCATATATTCGGTATGGATTCTTTCTTTTAAGTCTATTATTAGACTTAATTTATACTATATATATATATATATATATATTATAACATTGTTGGTTGTCACTAAATCACTTTGTGGGTTTGTGTCGAACCAAGTGCAATATAATATGGAGAGTGGTCAATATCTAGGATAGAGCTATGAAACACAGTTTCTTCCAGGCAGCAGTTGTATCAATACTGCTATATGGATGCACTACTTGGATGCTAACTAAATGGCTGAAGAAGAAGCTAGATGGTAATTACACAAGAATGTTGCGAGCAATATTGAACAAGTCCTGGCGGCAACACCCCACAAGGCACCAACTATAAGGCCACCTGCCTCCCATCATGAAAACTATCCAAGTTAGACGAACCAGACATGCAGGACACTGCTGGAGAAGCAGGGACGAGCTCATAAGTGATGTACTCCTATGGACCCCCACATATGGCCGGGCAAAAGCAGGACGACCAGCTCGAACATACATTCAGCAGCTATGTGAGGATACGGAATGTAGCCCTGAAGACCTGCTAGAAGCGATGAATGATAGGTGAGAGAGGGTCAGGGATATCCGTGCTAGCGGCACGATATGATGATGATCCTATTTACCAACCCCTCCGCTCGGGCAGGATATGACACAAGGTCAGTTTTTAAGCGGAGTTTAACAGGTTTGAATTCAGAGTTTTCCTTCTCCTAGACTAGTTGCCTAACCAAGGCTGAAGAACCTAGTCTGTCCTACTATTTACCCATAGCTGGAAAGAGAATAATTGGATTCATACCTTTCCCAAGGGTATTAGTGCTATGTGAAATGCAATAAGTTTCGTCCAGGATTTGAACTCGTGTCGCCGTGTTCATTTCCTACGACGATAACAATTACACCACCGGCACTGATGATGATGATGATATATTAGAGATATATATATTTAATTCCATAGAATTTAGACTGCGACCCCTAGGTTTCATGGAGTTTTTTACATAAAAACAATCATCTAGCAGTTAACAAAATGAAATGAATCGAAAATTGAAAAAATACAGTCAAAAACCGTTGGGATTTTGTAGGAATCTTTACGTGTGATTTTAAGTGTGTGAGTGTGTGTGCTGTACTCTGCTTAAGAATTGACCTTGTGTCACATTCTATCCATGGTGGAAGATTTGAATAGATCTATACGCAGCATTTAAATTCTAATTCTAGATTCAAAATTGGCACTTTAGATATACATCATTGGCTGCTTCAAAGCTATTGGGTGGGTCAATGAGTCCTCAAAATTCAATAAAGCAACTGAGATTCAAGACCGACAAACTGGTGCAGTTCATGCATGAACCTATTCTTACTGGATAAAATCGAGATACATCGTGTCTACTTCAGTGGACTAAGCTGCCTTTGTTAATTGTATGACTGTGTGGTTAAAAGAAAATATTTCAAATTGCTGTATAAAATAAGCAGGCAAGATGTGATTCTTAGGTTGTTGTATGAAGATCACTTAGTGGTTAAGCCAAGAACTTTTCAGCAGGCTTCTTCTCAGTGTGTAAGTGTGTGTGTGTGTGTGTGTGTGTGTGTGTATATATATATATATAAAAAAACTAGAATCAACAATAGAATTAATTTTGAAAATTGCAAAAATGTTTTGAAATGCTTTTAGTTTTGTTTTTTTTTTAATTCTATATTTCTTTATAATATTCTGTTTCCGTTGATAGCATCCTGTTTTTTAAATTCATCAGCATCTAAGTTTTATCCTACTCTGCGTTTATGTAATTTTGTAATGTTATAAAAAACCTAAAAAATTCTTTAAAAAAAACACTCTTTATACATGCAAGCAACCCCTGATCATGGCCTATGAAAGGTCCGAAAACACTCTGGACAATTTTGGTAAATTCATCCACCAATTCCTACCGGAAACCAAGATACTTATTAGGAAACTTGAAAGGATCTTAATAAAATCATAGACAAAATGTGTCTTTATTATTTAATCAAACATACTTTAATGAAAGACTGCTGCCCAAGTACACGCACACACACACACACACACACACATATATATATATATTATTTTTTTTTTTTTTTTCATCATACGTGTGAAAGCACGTGCGATACCATGTCCTCATCAGCCGCTAACCAGGGGTGATAACACAGTTTTGGTTGCTCAAGCCAGTACTGCCACTCCTGGTGCTACCAAGCAGCTTTTGCCACCAGTCAGGGTATTAAGAGAATTATATATATATATATATATATACATATGCCAGATCAATTGTTATAATGTTTCATACATTATATACATACTATTATATTATATTATATATATGTATATATATATATATATAATATAATCATTTTTATGATATATATATATATATGTGTGTGTGTGTGTGTGTTAAGAATTGAGGCATTCTTGTAATGATTATCATTGTAAAAAAGGAACTCAAAAATCCTAATTCAAATACCTAAAGTTGCTTTTTGCATTCCACGTTGTGCTAACATTCTTAGGAAAGGTATGAATCCAAATATACTCCCTCCTGATATAGATAAATAGTTGGTTAGACTGTGCTCTTTAATCTTGGTATAGCTATTATTCTAGGAGAAAGAAAACTCTGAATTCAAACTTGTTAAACTCTGCTTAACAATTGACTTTTTGACATGTAGGGCTTGGAGGTGCTGGGTAAATCCATATATATTGTTATATTTTTATCATTTATTCCTTTGAGAGTTTTTCTCACTGGAGTTTGAGTGACAGCAAGTGTCCTTAAGTCTCCAGGACTCTTCTCAGTATTCTGGCCAATCTTAATAATGCTGTAGTCTGGATGGTTTCTACTTGTCCTTTTATTTCCTAGTCCCTTTACCAATCCTTTGGGGATTGTTCAAAGTGTACCAGCCACTATCGGTATCACCGTTGCCTTCATGTTCCATAGTTTTTTTGTTCTCTAGCAAGGTCTAGGTACTTATCTCTTTTTTGCTTTCATTTATTTTCCCTCTGTTGTCTGCAGGAACAGCAAAGTCCACTATTAAACAGTTTCTCGTTTTTATATTGACTATTGTTGTATAGCCATGAACAACTATACATACACATATGCATGCAGAAACATATTCAACACAATAAAGACGAGCGGCCACAGTTCTTTAGAAAAAATATATACCTCTCACTTTATTTGAAAGAGTTGTGTGTGAGAGCGAGTTGGAGACCAAACAAAGACTGTAACATATTGACCCTCCAACTCTTCTGACTATCACAGCCTTTCTTTCCCGTTCTCCTGGTCTGCCCAACCGGGGGCCTGGGGGCCTTGCTCTCTGCTGAGAGCTGGTTCCCACAGCTTGAACTGGAACACTGACTTCAAGCTCTGAACTCCAACTGATCTGAACTTCCTGTTGCCGGGGTTATATCATTGTTTTACGCCCACTCAATTCAACCTGACGACTGTCAAGACCATCCCCTGATCTCCTGATATCTTCGACCAGATGCACCTGTTATTTACAAAGGTGCATTTCTTCTTTTGACAGCTTGGCCGGGTTGGAGGTCAATATGCAACTCTATCACTCGGTCTGGTCATCCAGCCGAGATAAGATGATCTATTTGTATCTGAAAATCCAGGATGGATTTCGGGTTGTGCATGTACCTCTTGTTCATATGGTCAAATTAAAAATTTTTGCACAACTCCCAGTGGTTACCTTCTCCACCCATTCATGTCTTGTCTTATACTCTTTTTGCACTAATTTACTGCATTCACTTATTATATGATAGAGCATTTCATTGCTATTTTGTGCATCTTGACTATTTTTGTTTTTAAGTAGTTTGTCTTTATTGCATTGTTTTATGTTGCTTTCAGAAGAGATTCAGTTTCTCTCTTAAGGTATCCTTTTCTTAGCCATGGTCAAGTTTTCTCGTGTGAGATTTCGTTTGTTAGTTGCTTGAAATGTCTATACAGTTGTTTTTCTGTCCATTTTTATTTTCTAGTTATTGTTGTTCTGTTGTTGTTTCTGGTTATTATAAACAGTCTTTCTTTGCTCTTTTTTATGAAGTCTTTGAGATGTCTTATCGAGGTATTGACGCTATTTTCAATGCTGGCAAGTTCTCTTCTTCTTTTCAAGACACATTTAGTCTGTCGATATCATCTCTAGGATATAAGGCCTTATGCATTGTCATGAGTTGTCTTGACTCTAGTCCATTTGTTGAAGTTTTTCCCTCACCTACTTTAAGAATGGTCCTGAGTATCTTACGTGATAGATACCCCTGGTGTTTATCACTTTGATGAGATTTCTGCTATGTTGTTTGGTTTCAAGGAATTTTCTTGTTCTCCTGAGGTATTCTTTTTGAATTTTTTCTTTCATCTCCATATGTTTGATGGTATCCACTTCCAATATTCCCAAGTATTTGTAAGTTTCTTTTTCTCCAAGCATTCTGATTTTTCCTTGATTTGGTTGTGCTATCCCTTCAGTCATTTGTCATTTTCCGCTTCTCATTATTAGCATGGCACATTTTTCTATGCCAAATTCCATCTCTCTATCATTGCTATATATCCTTACTGTCGGTATTAAGGTTTCTAATTCATTTTCATTATTGGCAAACAGTTTAATGTCATCTATGTACATTAGGTGGTTGATTTGTTTCTTGCAATTTATGAAGTTTGTATCCGCCTGTGCATTTCCTAAATAGGTGATTCGGCAATATCATTGCTATTATAAATCCCTGAAAGATTCAGTTCCACTCTCCAGTTTTTCATAGTATTCTTGATAAACTTTATGCCTTTGTCAGATATCTTGTAAATTTTGTGACATTCTATTATCCAGCTTTTATTATTATCATTGTCATATTAAGTACATTGTATCTATCTATCTATATATATATATATACACACATGTATTATATGTAATTATCATCATAATATAACATACATTATATATATATATATATATAAGTAAAAGTAAAGTTGACAACCGTATTTGAGAGTGACCCCAAGGTTCCCTTTTCAATAGCTACTACACCAAGGTGTAGGTAAGGGTGCTATTCCTTTCCCTGGATTGCTCCTTTTTACCCTTGATCCTTACCTTATAATGCTGAGTGTTAAGCAAGGTAGCATCAAGTACCATTTTTTGAGTCTTTGGTATGACTTGACCTGGGATTGAACCCAGGTCTCCCAGGCCATTGGCGGACACTGTAACCATTAATCAGCAATCGGTTGCGTAGTAAGCTGAGTTAATTACTGAATGAGCTCTGAAAAAGGAGAGCTGTTTATAGCATGTTGGAGCATTCCGTTGTGCACACGTGAACAAGTTCATTCCCTAGGTTGCAAATGGTTGCTGGTCTCTGCATGGGCACATTAGTATATATATATATATATATATATACCAGCTTTTACTTTAGTAGTTTTGCAGCCTGTTTTTTTTTGTCTGCCAACTGGACACTAGTTGGAAATCCTTATGCCAGTAAGTGTTATTACTGTTATTATTCTACAATATATATATATGTATATAAATGCACAATTATTATTATGATATATACATTATATATATGTATATTATCATATAGATTTTTATGAATGCAAATAAAACAGAGTTCAAAAAGAGTCATCTCCATTGTAAGTGACAAGCCTCTTGAATTTGCATATGAGTTCACATACCTTGGTAGCCACATCTCATTTACTGAAAGTGATATCAATGTATGCCTAGCAAAGGCATGGAATGCTATTGACAGCTTATCGATCAATCCAATGAAATAAAAAAAGGATTTCTTCCAAGCTGTAGCTGTGTCAGTACTACTGTATGGATGCACCCGCAAGACACTAATAAATCGCTCTGAGAAGAAGTTAGATTGGGACCACGCAAGAATGTCAGATGCTGTTTTGAACAGATCCTTGAAGCAGCCCCCCCCTCCCACAAATCAACAGCTGTATGGCCTCTTACTTCCTGTCTCACAAACACTCCAAGTAAAACAAAGCTAGCCACTGCTAGAAAAATAAGGACAAATGCATAATCAACATTTTCTCATAGATTTCTGTACATGGACACACCATGGTTGGCTAACCAGCCTGGACTTGCATACATCAGCTCTGTGCAGACACCAGATGCAGTCTAGAGGACCTGCCAAGAGAACTCTATGCCGTCAACAAGACTTGATGATGGGGGGAAATCTCATTGTTAGTTGCTACATTTAAAATCTGCTACTGTTACATCAATCTGTCAGCAGTTATTTTTTGGCTATTAGTAATTTCTTTTGTGACTCCGAGAATTAAAAAAAAAAAATTTGATATATTAAAGACTATCCAGACACCTTTTTTGTATGATTAAGTCTCCTAAAGAGAGAACAGTAGCCCAGTGAATAAAGAAACTTGTTCCTGATGTTAATTTTGTTTCATTCCCTGGGGCTATGAATTCAATTCCTGTTCGAGACAGTACAAGAGCGTACAGAGTTGGTATAGGGGCAGTGAGTAATGGTGAGGAGATGGCAAGACTGGCACAAAAGCAGTACAAGTTCAAATCCCTAGGAAAGATGTTGTATAAAGAAACGAGTGAGGAGCTTTCCACCAACCTCTTCTCCTTGAATGAAATTAAAGGATTTCGTTCCAAAACTCCCTTAAGGTTATAAGATGCAATATATACACTTGGGAAAAGCAGGAAAATATACCAGCTGAAACATTGTGACAAAAACAACCAAGAAGTTTCTATCATTCCAAGAGTTGTTCAGATTATTGAATTCGTTCTTTGTGTTGCCACAATGTTTCAACCAATCCATTCTTCAACTTTCTTCAGACATTTAATCTATAAGGAAAGAAAAGGGGGTCTCTTTTCAAATAGATGGCAAGCTGAAAAGAGATAGCCAGTTATCATACCAACTGGCTTGGCTTCTTCTCAATCATGTAAACCATTAAAACGGTTTTATACACAGTAAGTTGTTCAATACAGGTGGGCACCTTGTATGGTTTAATGGTTAACAAGCTAGGCTAACAAACCATTGTTAGTGAATTTGATTCTCACTGGGTATGCCTACTTCTGGCCTTCGGTTAAGCTAAGCTCTTCTTAGTAAATAATAATTCATATGACACAAGTTTGGTTTGGTTTCTTTGTTTAATGTCATATCAACCTTTTTAGGTTATTTAATGCCAAAGCCATTCTCCTAAAAGAACAGTAGTGGTACTATTTAACCCATAGATGGGAGGATAAGAGGGTTCATACCTTTCCCAAGGGTATTTGTCCGAAAGTGAAACAACACAAGTGATTCTATATTTAAACAGTATTATCCATAAGTAGGTTCACTCCAACCAGTATTTATGAAGATTAAATTTTCTTCTAAACCAGATACAAGGATTTTATAATTTTTAGTGAAACATAATTCAATCAAGATGGATACCATTAGGGATTATTTACAGTATGGCCCATAAATAAGTAAAGCCATTATGATTTTTTATAGAATGTTATTTTTCTTCTAAACCAAAGATACCAGGATTTTATTATTACTAGTTGCACAGTATACAATAAAAATGGATATTATTAGGTATGACTGATTAGAAAACTCTATAACATAGAAACTCAGTCATCAAAAAGAAAACTGCGACATCTCTGTAACTAAAAATAAGATTTTATAAATACCGTATTTGACAGCATATAAGGCACACTTTTTCTTACTAAAAATATATTTTAAAATTTTCCTGAATCTTATATGTTATATGTCAGTTTAAAATTTGTGATATTTGGCAAAAATTAACTACCTGGCAACTCTTATAAGCTTAGACTTTAGAATAACTTTCATATACCTATTGTCATTATTTAAAAGGCTCATTAAAATGTTATTGATAATATTTATTATATTAATCTTATCACATTTAATATGGACACTTTGTTTTTTTTCTTGATTTGCTCTGCTGAAATTAGAGTGCGTCTTATACACCCATGCTATAAAATACAATATACAGGGTGGAATGATAAAATTGTCGCCCTAGAAAAGACGACATGATTCCATTTCCGTTTAGTGAAAACCGGTTTTCTTTTTTTATTGCAGACCATCTACTAGTTGGCCAGTTGTGTACAAATCCCTAGAGCGATAGAAGCCTTCTATCATATCTATCATGTTCAACGAGCGAGATCAGAGATGCGCCGCTGTACAACTCATGGTCTCTACTGATCCAAGTTATGACAACAGGACCATTGCTAGCACCCTCAAAATGCAAATCTGGATTGCCACGAATAACAGGGAGGTGCCCAAGGTGATGAAAACAAAGTTTCCGGCTATGGTTATGGTCTTTGGTGTGATTTCAAGTGAGGGCCACATCATACCACCTCACATCTTCGAAGATGGCTTGAAAGTCAATACCAAAGTGTATCTGGATGTGCTGAAGAGTGTGGTGATTCCCTGGTGCAATCAGGTGGCCGGTGGCTGACTCTGGGTGTGGCAGCAGGACTCGGCGCCGGCCTGCAAATCCAAAGAAACCCAGGCTTGGCTTCAGAAGGAGTGCTACGACTTTGTACCCTTCTCTCACTGGCCCCCTCCTCCCCCGACCTGAATTTGCTGGACTACTTCGTTTGGTCATACGTCGAGAATATCACCAACATGACCTCCCACAACACCAAAGCCAGCCTGATCGCCGCCATCCGCCGAGTATTCACCGAGCTCCCACTGGCGCTTGTGGAAAAGGCATGCTCCCAGTTCCGGATCCGTATCGAGGCGGTGATTGAGGCTGAAGGCGGCTACATAGAATAGATGTCGGCTCTACTACATAGTCAAGTTAGCTGAATTGATTTTTTCAATAAAAGTTTTTAAATAAAGCTGTAGTGTTGTTTTCTTTATGACGACAATTTTATCGTTCCACCCTGTACATAAAGGTGTTCTTATTTTCAGACTGCTACATATTCATATTTCTGGTTACATAGTTTCAATGCCGTTGGGTTTGGTGATGAATTATACTTAATATGTAGAAAAATTGATAACAAGGTAATCCAAGTGGAAGGGGAGATTTATTGAGAAGTCGACACTATAGCGTTTCAGTTCTACTGAACCATCATCAGGACCATGAGGGGTGATATTACCGATATTAAGTTAATGATGGATGTTTAAAAATTGCAAAATACAAAAACCTAGGGGAAAATTTGTATGATAAGAAAAAGTTGGCCGTTTAATTGGTGAATCAGCATTTGTTGTTTTAAATTACGTCATTTGACTTATTAGGAATATTCGTCTTTGACTTTTATTATGGATATTCAAAGCCACTGCTATCTCATTCTTTAATTCCCTAGATACTCGTCCTGGCTTTTATAATATTTCTCTTTACTTGAGCAGATCCATTTTAAATAACTACAATATATTCCATCTTTAGTTGATATTTTTCACATATATTTTCTTTTTCTTTTTCTTTCTACCTTTTGACTCGAAATCTTTCTTCTTAGACAAACGTAACATAAATTCTATACAATATTCCTAATAAGTCAAATGACGTAATTTAAAACAACAAATGCTGATTCACCAATTAAACGGCCAACTTTTTCTTATTATAGAAATTTTCCTTTAGGTGTTTGTATTTTGCATTTTTAAACATCCATCATTGACTTAATATTGCTAATATCACCCCTCATGGTCCTGATGATGGTTCAGTAGAACCGAAACGCTATAGTGTCGATTTCTCAATAAATCTCTCCTTCCACTTGGATTACCTTGTTATCAATTTTTCTACTTATTGTCAGATTACAATCCTTTATTTACTTTCACTTAATAATGTTTTGATTGCATAATGTTCTGCTTGAAATAATACAATCCTGGTATATTTGGTTTTGAAGAAAAGTTGGGTTTTTTTTTTATTGTTATGCGTCTACGTATTTTGTTGTATTAGTGAATATCTGTACCATTATACTAAAATTTATTTTTTATCTTTTTTTGAGGATCACAGCCAAATGGAAAGTTCCAGGGAGTTGATTTTTTTGCAGGGATTTGTTTATTACTCTTAACAGTAAGCCAAAATATCTTTAAAGTTAACATAAAAAGAATAAGTCTAAACCTTATTCATATTTACCAACCCCCTCCGCTCAGGCAGGATATGACACAAGGTCAATTTTTAAACGGAGTTTAACAGGTTTGAATTCAGAGTTTTCCTTCTAGACTAGTTGCCTCACCAAGGCTGAAGAACCCAGTCTGTCTTACTATTTACCCATAGCTGAAGGGAGAATAATTGGATTCATACCTTTTCCAAGGGTATTAGTGCTATGTGAAATGCAATCAGTCTCGTCCAGGATTTGAACTTGTGTTGCCGTGTCCATTTTCTACAATGATAACCATTACACCTTTACACCTTATTGAGAGAAAACTTCTGAATTATTCTAAAGCGTAATATCTTAAGTAACATACTCATCTGTTTTTTCTTAATCTTTTTTCTTTCTCTTAAAAGGAACTGGTAAAGTCTTCATTGGATACATGCCAAATTCATCACTGACCCAGTCCGGCTCATTTTTCAGCAAAGTCAGTGTGTCATCAACTGCATATTATCTCCCAATTTTCGTAAAAGTTTTTGATGATGTCAATGGATCAATTGTGTTACCATTAAAAGATAATGTGAGTATTTGAAGCTTTAAGAGCAAAAAATTTCTACTTCTGTCTCATAATAGTTGTTAGATTTGCACAAACTAAATGTCTTTGTCTATTCAATACTTTGCCACAGGCAACAGCCCAGAGGGCTCACACTCCCCCTCCAAATGAGTGTCCTGGATATGACACTAAAGAATCTGATTGGGGATTGCAAAGTATCCCTTCATTTCCATTGCTGTCCGGTTCACACTGGCCTGGAGCGGTAGCACCTGATAGGGTCTTATTTATGGGTCAAATAGAATTGACATTTAAACTGTGTGCAAACAAATGACTTATGGTAAATTGTATTGTTAGAAATAAAGTAAGTTAGCGACCTTAGTTGAGGGTGACCCGAAGGCTCCCTTTTCAATAGCTACTACACTAAGGTGTAGGGAAGGGTGCTACTTCATTCCTTGGATTGTTCCACTTTATCCTTGATCCTTACCTTATAATGCTGTGTGTTAAGCAAGGCGGCATCAAGTATCAGTTTTGGAGTCTTTGGTATGACTCGACCTGGGATTGAACCCCGGTCTTCTGGACCATTGGCAAATGCTTTACTTATTAGGCCAATGGCCCGTTCTTGTTAGAAATAATACTGTTTAATCATTTAACCATGTGTAAACAAATGACTGGTGTTTAATTGAATTGTTTGTAATAGATAGCAATGCTTGGGACTATTTAACTTTGTTGACTTATGCTAAATTGATTTGCTAGAAATAGAACTGTTTTTACATTTAACTGTGTGTAAACAAATGACTGATGTCTAATTAAATTGTTTATAATACAGTTGTGCGAAATGAATGAGTAATATTGAATAGAGTATTTAGTGTTAAATAGCAATACTTGTAATCACTTCACTGTGTGCAAACAAATGATTTATATTGAATAGAATTATTAGTGTTTGATAGCAATAATTGAAACCATTTAACTGTGTAGAAACAATAGCAATACTCGTGTGCAAATGAATTAGTTCCAACTCATTTAAAAATGAAATTACCTACAAACTATTCACTTACAAATAATATATATAATTATAACCATTTAACTGTGTGCAAATAAATGACTGATCATAAAATAAACTCTTAGTGTTACATAGGAATACTTGAAACCATTTAATGTTGTTCAAACAAATGATTAATAGTAAATAGAATGCTTTGTATTCGATGGGAATACTTGAAACCATTTAACTGTATGCAAAAAAATGATCTCAGGCTTGTTTGAAAATGTTATCAACAAAATGTGTTTACAAATCATATATATTTAATGTATATGTATAAAAAGTATTTAGTATTAAATAACCTACAATGGTTGATATGCCATAAAACTTAACCAAACTAAATTAGATATATTTAATATATATGTATAAAAAGTATTTGGCATTCAATAACCTACAATGGTTGATATGCCATAAAAACCTACCAAACCAAATCATATATATTTAATATATATATATAAAAAGTATTTGGCATTAAATAACCTACAATGGTTGATATGCCATAAAAACCTACCAAACCAAATCTATATATTTAATATATATGTATAAAAAGTATTTGGCATTAAATAACCTCCAATGGTTGATATGCCATAAAACCAAACCCAACCAAACCAAATCATATATATTCAATATATATGTATAAAAAGTATTTGGCATTAAATAACCTACAATGGTTGGTATGCCATAAGACCCCACTAAACTAAACCAAGCCACAAGCAAGATGTAGCACATGGTTTTTATTAAATGAAAGACAGCTGGTGTGAATTTAGTCTTTCCTTCTCTTCAACTAGTTGCCAAACCCAAACCAAAACATTCAATCTGCTTTACTGCTTTAATCATCGCAGAGGAGATAAATTCATACCTTTTGCAGGGGCATTAACGCTAAGTGAATTGCAAACAGCTTCAGCCAATATTTGAACTTGGCTCATTGACTCAAACTTAATTGTGTGAGGTTGAGTATATCAGTATGTCCATAGCCAAATGATGACTATTAGCTCTTCTGTCCTTAGGGGCACATATATAAGTGCAACAATATATAAATGTATATGTACATGCATGTTTTTGTGAGTATGTGTGTATATAGGAATAACATATATGTATGGCAGGACGTTTAACCGGTTGGACCTGTGCATAAAACAGCATTTGCCAACTCGTATTTTGAATCTTGAGCTTAAAAGAGGCCAGCTTGTTAACACATCCAGGTCTTCTACATCCCATATCGGCACAGATCTGCTCTATGTAGGTTCTAGCTGGTCATCCTGCCTTTGCTCATCCATGTGAAGGGGTCCACAGGAGTATGTCACTTATGAGTTCCTCCCTACTTCTCTAGCAGTGTCCTCTATGTCTGATTTATCTAACTTGGATAGTTTTTGTGATAGGTGGTAAGTAGCCGTACAACTGCTGCTTTGTGGGGTGCTGCCTCCAGGACTTATTCAATATTGCTCACAGCATTCTTGTGTTATTAGTAATTACCCTTACTTTATATAAGCTGGCGACCGTAGTCAAGGACGACCAGAAGGCTACTTTTCACTTTATATATTAGTATCAAAAGGTTAGCTTAACAAGTTAAATTTTAATTGATGATTGAATTGACGGAAAAAGATTTATTGAAGCAAATAAAATTGTAGCATTCTCAATGTCCATAATAAACTTGAGTCTTTGGTGCTAGTATGGTCAAAGGTCAGTAGACAAGGGTATCCTTTTTTAAAATGTTTTTCTGATCTAGAAATCTGGATGCCACTATATACGAGGAAGCAATCAGGAGTTAGTTGTCCAATTTTGTTTTCCTGCTGAATCGTTCAATTTCTGCATAATTTTCCTCTGGGTGGCTTGAAAAAAATGATTCCATTAATTTAAATAATGTAATCTTGTTAGTTACACGTATACGTTATAGAGACAGAATGTTCAACTGTTAAAGAAAAAACTGTTTTGTGTCTTATCTGTAATTAGTTTATTTACTGCTAAATAAAAATCCTAAGTGAACATCCACTAAATGTGCTAATTCCATAATTTTTTCCCTGGATAGTATATATTTCTGTGGCTTATATCTTATGATTTTGTTTATATATATATATATATATATGTATATATATATGTATGGGGTACTTAGTTGATGATAAAATAAAAGTACGTAATGAAATAATGAAAATACCTAATACACTTTGCATGGTAAAAACTTGTACCTCCTCAATAAGTTATCAATATTTTCAATAAAGAGATTATTTAAATACCAGTTTCATTACGCAAACATTCAGTCACTAAATAAAATATGATGTAGTGTAGATATACAGCATTGTTTATAAATAAGTAAACCCCTAACAATTTTTTATAAAAGTTCATTTTTTTCTAAGCTAAAGATGCCAGGATTTCTTTATATATATATATATATATATATATATATATATATATATATATGCGTGTGTGTGTGTATTTGGACTCTAATATTAGAACATCAAAATAGCTAACAAAGATTACAGATTCTTGAGACCCTACACATTAGAAATAAAAGTCCTCACCTTAATGAAATTAATTTCAAATACAGTTCTAATGTACTCTAATGTCTTTAGCTACTGTTGCTATTTATAAAACAAAATTTAAAAAACAAGCACTTCAACGTAACACAAGTATAAACATATAACGCTTAATTCTTATTATGTTGCGTTGTACTTGCAAAGGTAGGATTACTTTTGCAAGATGCCCCTATCACGCCTGCCGATGATGACCCAGGATAGATCCAAAAGTACTTGGGAATGAATTAGTTATGGAAAATTCATTAGCCAATTCTGAACAGAAATTGTAACATCCATATGGCGACTTGAAAGGATTAAAACAAAAATATGTCGACAAAAGATATCTATACTATTTAACCATATATATGTATATTTGTTTAAATAGTATAAATATCAACATATATATATATATATATATATATATATATATATATGATAGCTGAACAGAATGTTCCGCTCTCAAAAATGTTTTGGATCTTATCTGTTATTTGTTTATTTACTGCTAAATATATAAAAAAAAAACTAAGATGAACATCCAGTAAGTGTGTTAATTCCATAATTGTTGCCATGGGTAGTATATCTGATTATATTCTTAATGATTCCTTCTCTCCTTATAAATGTGAAGAGAAAAATGAAGATGATAAAAGTGGGTTTTAAAATTTTGCTACCAGCATTCAAAGTATGGAAAATTCTCTTGTAGATGAGAAAGAAAAGAGCAGAATTTATGCGCTTTTCTTAACTGAGACAGACTCACCTCTGATCTGCACTGAAAGATCAAACCATCTAAAATCCACAGCAGTTGATCTTGTGTCTTTGTAGTTTATTGCCTGGACAGTTGAAATCAAGATTATACATTAACTACATTATCTTCTAAACAATAAAAAATCATAAAAAGAACTTGTATATGAATACAATTCAAGTTCTTTCAAGTTCCTTAGATTTATAGTTATGCATTACTAGCAGGACTTTTACCATTTTGAGGCTGGAAGAGACACTTTCTTTCTTCTGGTTTTCTCCATAAAACCACTCGGCAGAGGTTACTTCAATTTGTAACCTCCAGAAAATAAATTGATTCTGTTCACAGATCTTCGTTGTGTCTTTGATGTCGTTGCACATCAGTTTGTGGATTGATCAGAGGAATTGTCGATGAGATCACTACTTGAAATGCCAAGAAGATCGATTGATTTTATTGGCATATCAACCCATCTGGGGTTATTTTATGCTGAAATGTTAAGGAATTGTTTACACTATATATTTGTACTGGGTTGAATCAAACGTTTTGCAATATTTTGATAACCTGAGGCACAATTCACCAGATCCAGACGGTTTTGCTGAGGTAAGGAAGATGACGACTCACAGGAGACTGTGAGATTGTAGAACGCAACAATATACAACAGCAATAATAGTGACAATAATAACAGCAACACTTACCTGAGGTCCAGCATAGTCAAGACAAATGCTTACTGGACAGGGTTGGTATTTATGAAGAATTTCTTCGCGGCGTTGCGCTGCCGCTATCCATTCAGGATGTGGTTTGTAGAGGAATGGTTGCGAAGGGATGGAATCCCGGAGCCGGCAGTGGAGTAGTAGTTGTGCCGGTGATAGGCCAATACCTTGAATTGGGGTATTTCTGTACTGCAAGATGGCTCGAGCGGCCTTGTCATTGTCCAGGGAACCTTGAGCGTCTGTGTTTCCGTTGACTATCCTCTTTGCAGTTTTTACTGCTAGCTCTGCACGGCCATTGGACTGGGGATATGCGACCGAGGATCGTCTGTGCTTTATGCCCCATGTCTGAAGGAATTCCTGGAAAGCAGTAGAGGTGAATGGTTGGCCACCATCTGTACTGATTTCCTCTGGAGTGCCATACGTTTGAAATAGTTGTCGACAGATGGACATTAATTTTGATGTTGTCGCATGGCCTGGTTTCAGATGATATAATATGAGCCAGCCAGTCAATCTGTCTGCACAGGCAAGGTACGTAACGTGCCCAACGTGGAAATGTCCATCACTATTTGTTGGAATGGCCATTCTGGAGATGGTGTCATGGTGATGGGTTCTCGTGGTTGGCTAGGGGCGATGGTCGTACAAATCGAGCAATTCGCTCTAAAGTTTCGTATTGAGGCGTTCATTCCTGGCCAATAAACAGAGTCATTAGCTTGAGCTTTCATTCCATCTACGTCTTGGTGGGCTGAGTGTAGGCAGTGCAATATTTTCTTTCTTAAGGGCTTTGGTATTACAATTCTTCTGTCCATTAATACTAGCTCTCTGTCATTGCTAAGTTGGTGTCGCACCTCCCAGAAATCACGGATGTCAGGTTCTGCGAGGTTGCGTTTGGGTGAGAATCCCTGGTTAATCGCATTTATCAGGGTTGTATAGGTCTTGTCATTTCGACCCGATGCCCGAATGTGGTCAGGGGTTATAACAGTGGTGTTGTTATCAATGTTTACTGCAGCTTGAATGACAGCTAATTCCATTGCAACATCCCTGCTGGATATCTAAAGGTGGATATCTTTAGGGGATGGGTTTGTGGGACATATGCTAATAAGCGATTCCACTGTAGCAACTGGGTTGCGGGAAATGGCATCAGCACCCCTGTGCCACTTGCCTGGGCAATGTTGAATTGTGAAGTGATATCTTAGGCACTTCTCTTTAAGTCTGAAGAGGCGTGGGTTGTTTATTTTGCCAAGGTCCCTGTCACCAAATATTCCCGTAAGCAGTTGATGGTCGGTTACTACTATCACATTTGGGCAGCCTATGATGAATAGGCGGCATTTTTCCAATGACCAGGCGATAGTGGCTGCTTCGCCCTCGATGGGTGCATATCAGCGCTCTGCGTCAGTGCAGAATCTGCTGCCGGCAAATACAATGTGCCACCCGTCAGGACAGCACACTGGGGCTTTCTCGGTGGGGCATGTGCAGTGCTTCTGTAACAGTAGGAAGCCCATTCCATCCTTGCTCCAGTCAGGTGCCAAGCAGGTCGTTCTATTTATATCAAAAGTGGTGACTACCTTTTTTACTAGCCCCACTATAACTTGTTTAGATTGCTGAAATGCCTTTTTCAAGACCTTCATTCCAAACGAAGTTGGAGTTTTTTTTTACAAGTTCTCGGAATGGTAGCATTATAGGGCTTAATGAGTATGCCCATGCTACTTGGTTGACAAGCCCGAACCAGGACCTAGCATCTGTAATGTTTTTAGGGCTTGGGAAGCTGGAAATTGCATTCAGCAAGTTGTTAGAAGGGGTCACTCCTGTTGGTGTTATTTGGAGGCCTCCGAATTGGACTACGTCTTGGCAGAACTGGAATTTATCTTTGTTGATGACTATTCCATTCGTCTCGCATAGTGATAAGTAGTCTAGGGTATGGTAGAAGGCGTCTTTTATGGTCTTGTCATAAAGGAGGGTGTCATCAACAACTTTTATTTTGCGTGGGATGTCTTTAATTATCTCATCGTACCTTCGTGTATAGGCGTCACCCGAAGCTACATACCCTTGGGGCATTCTGAGATACATGAAATGACCCCATTCTGTGATGAAGGTCATGAGGGGTTGAGATTCTTCATCCAGGGGTATTGAATGGTAGCCATCCACCGCGTCCAGGACAGTTTTCTTTGTGTTTGGTGGTACCTGGAGTGAGAGTTGGAATGGGGAGCTAGTGTGGTGTGTCTCCCGCTTGCATTGGGAATTTAAATGTTGGTAGTCCACCGTTCTCCTTGGTTTCCCGTTTTTTTTAGCGGTGATTACCATGGTGCTACACCAATCTGTAGGGGTACCAATAGGTACGGGACTGATGATGCCTCTTTTGACATCTTCCCAAAGGGCTTCCTTTACCTGCTCCTTGTAGTGATATGGTACTGGAATCGGGTTGTGTCTAGCTTTGGGGGTTGAGCCTTCCTTTATGTGAATGTGGGCTGGAGGGCCGGACATGGCTGGAAATTTCCCGCTGCTGTTGAATACCGTGGTGGCAAATCTTTCCAACGGCCATTCCTTCAGTTTGTGCACTTTTTCGCTGGTTGGTGAGAATGGAGGAGTTCTAGGGTAGTTGGAATTTGTTCTTGTTTTTTGTTTTTCTGAGAGGTCTACTTCAGAAAGACGTGGTTTTGAATGAGCAGCGTCGCATCTTATTGGATCGATGAGCGAGGGTGGTGATGTCATGGGCTTAGGAAAGCAAGGGGGCAGTATACCCACGTCCATGCATGCATCTTTGCTGAAATATAGTATCTGTACATTTCTGCATATGTACAGTGCAACAATATACAACAGCAATAATAGTGACAATAATAACAGCAACACTTACCTGAGGTCCAGCATATGCATAGTGTCCCTTGTGATGCCCTCGCTTGAAAATGTCTGCGCATAGATCTTTGCAGAGGCCGTGGTTATGCCTGCATTGGTGAATATGCTCTCCCAGTCAGTCAGGTCGTATCCTGTCTACAGCGCCATGTTGAATCACGAAACACACTTGTAGTCAGTAGCTAGGCTAAGAGCAACGTCTTTAGCAAGGCTAAGACTAAAGTGAATCAGTCCTCAATGAAAGAGCTATTTATGGCACATTGGGAGATTCCAATGTGCACACATTGGCCGGTCCATTCCTTGGATTGTGATTGGCTAGAACATCTAATTTGATATGTTTGTTCATAAATACCAACCCTGTCCAGTAAGCATTTGTCTTGACTATGCTTTTTGTCTAGTTTGGTCCTAATTTTGACCGGGGTTTTTTTTTTAAAAAAAGAAAAAGTTTATTTCAGCGTTACCATCAAATCAGATTTTACCACTTTCTCATATCATCGCGACGACTTCTCCCGGCTGGGCTGAAATTTTCTGACCCGGTTGGATAAACAAAGATAAGTTCTTTTTCTCCCATTTTTTTGTTGTTTTTTTGGGGGTTTTTTTTCTCCTCATTTTTACACCTCCCTTTTCATCCAGCCTATCATTTATGGCCGGCCGGGCAGACGGCTCGGCCATAAAGGCCCTTTTTTCCCCCTACCAAGGGTGACCCTCCCCCCCAGTGGTAAAAGAAAAACAAATCACCTACCCCAAAAAATGCCCCTTCCCCTGACCAAAAAGAGAAAACGCCCCCCCAAAAATTACCTTCTCCCGATAAAAATGCCACACCAGATAAGATCTCACAAGAAAAAGAAAATAGTTGGACAGCACCCCCGAAAATACAGGTCGATGTCGATGACTTGCTCCAGCGAGCAAAGGCCATCTCCAGTGAAGTACAGGAGCATGGCCTTATGTTCAATTTGGAGGAGGTAAGACAAGACCAGAAAAAAAGAACAGTGTCTGTCTTTGTAGTGGACAAACGATCACGTAAAATCGTTAAGCCCGCCAAAGACATGGTTCTCCGTCAAATTTCCAGCCTGGGCGTAAAGGCACAAGCTATAATTGCTGGTGCTTCTTACGCTTTCTAGGATATATTGTTACCGACCATAGAAGAAGCTGTCGCCCTAACAAAAAAATCCCTAGAGAACAAGGAATATTTCTTTAGAACAGAATATATGGGGCGACGGCGGACCACGGTGTCAATATACGAGGTCCCTAGCTTCCTTCGAGACGCAAACTTAGCTGCGTATATGCTTCAGTTTGGCGACATCGTCTCTGCAACACACGATGGAATGCGTGGGGAATGGAGGTTTGACATAATGTTGGATATGAAAACCTTCTACTCCGTTCCCAACTGGTTGGAAGTGGAAGGGCGCAGGCTTCCTGTAATAGTGTCGAAAAGGAAACCCGCCTGCTGGCACTGTGGCGAGATTGGTCACCTCTCCGCAGTTTGCCCGGGGAAGAAGGCCCCGAAGAAGCCCGACCACAAACCCGATACCCTCTCACCTGTGGTTAAAACAAACACTGAAAAGGAGGCTCCCGTAGTCTCGCCCACACCAGCGGGTAAAAAAAACCCCACTCCCCCTTCGTCCCCTACGGTTAATTCCGAAGAGGCGAAGGCTGAGTGGCTGACTGTGGGAAAAGGTGGGAGGAAGCTCCAACCTGAGGATCCTCGCTCCCAAAAGTCGTCCCAGGTGGGCACCGACAGTTCACCCTCCTCAAAAAACAAGTCCATCTCACCCACATATGCCCAGAAATCATCCCCCCCAAAAAACAAAGTCCCACCCAAGACCCCACCTAAACAACGCACTCCTCCCAAGGTCAGATCTTTCGGCCCAGGCCGGGAGAAATTCGAAAAGCTCTTGGAGTTTAAAAAGCGGCTGGACCAGGAGCGGAAATCGTCTCCACGACCAGGGCCCTCTCATTCCACACCATCATCACCAAGACAACCCAGAACCATTCGTCCACCACCAACCACACCACCCCATAGATCCATGCCTCCGCCTCTCATCTCTGTTCTAGTCCAGAGGAAAAAGGGACCCACCCCCCTCCGCTGCCGTTGGAGTCACCACCAACCAAGCCAGCACCACCAGCAACAGCAACATCATCATCACCATCTACAACACCGAAGAAACGGCAGCGGAGCTCATCCATCGACAGTTCGGGGGATGAGGTCCCTAAACACATAAAAAAACGGGAAAAACCTCGCCATCACACCGGATCAAACATCTGCCGGGTGGATGAGGGGGCTCTGGATCGTCTTCACAAGGTCCAGCCGCAGCTGTTGAAAGATTTAAGGGTCCTCCACAACTTCAAGGAAGTTAACGGTTGTAATGTGGAGGACCCTAAAAACTTCCCCAATTCATGGATCACCACCGTCATTCGAAAGGGCCGAGGGTCGGAAGGTGTAATGAAGATGTTAGGAGAGGCAAACGAGGCCCTCGGCCCTATATCATTCCTTAAGGACGATCTTTCATCATGTAAGGGTCTTGTTGGGAGGGTCCCTGTTGTTTTGAACCCCTCCTTTTATAGGGCAATAAAACTAACATTTCCGCGGGACGTCGGGGGTCTCGCTCATGACGGAGCCATCGATAATGAGATGGCCACAGGATCCATGAGCTAGACTGTCGGAGTCCTGACCCCAGCCATGTTCAGTCCGGGCACTCAACCCCTGTAATGTTCATGATGGATCTAAGGTTGGCTAATATAAATGGCCGCGGCCTGAGGTCGGATTCTAAACGATCCCAATTATTATTATACCTCCAGCGTCGCGGCATTGATATCTGTTGTTTACAGGAGACTCACTTCGACTCCAACTTCTATGAAGGTATTCTGGCGAGGGGCTATTTGTCCTTCTCAGCATGCTTTGATGGTCGTTCTAGAGGTGTCACCTGGCTGGTAAGTAGAAGTCTGGATGCTTCGTGTGCTCTTGTTCTTTCAGATCCGGCAGGCAGACTTTGTGTTCTGGACGTTACCATAAAGGATAAGGCTTTTCGATTGATTGGGGTTTATGGGCCCAAGGTTACCAGTGAGCTTCCTGCCTTTTTCCGGCGCATCGAGCCGTACGTCGTCCCGTCAAAGCGGGTAATTTTAGTGGGAGATTGGAATGCCGTCCTTGATCCCAACTTAGATAGAGGGGCTACTAGTGCGGGTACTAACTCCTTGGATGCCAGATATTTTCGTGAGTTTGTCCAGAAATTTGATCTGGTGGACAAATTTCGCGAAAGGCATCCAAATAAGATAGTTTGGACTTGGACCGGTAGGGGCGCCTCAGCCTAGCTGTATAGCTATTTGGACCGAGTGTTAGTTAAGCGAGTCGACTTAGACTATTTAGGTGGTCCAAGTTTTGAGCCGTATAAAAATTCCGACCACAAATTTTTATGTGTGTCGATTAGGTTAGATAAGGCTAGATGTAGGATGTCTGGTTACTGGAAGTTCAACCTTTCCCTTTTGGCGGAGGCTGACTTCCGGAACCAGCTAGAACTAACGATAAAGCGGGATTTGACGGGGGCTATTATGGGTGATAGGTGGTGGGCTAACCTTAAGGATAGCATTAGAACCTTTGCTGCCGACTATAGTAGGAGACTCAAGTCAGCTAGGGTAGCGGAGCAAAGGTCGATTAAGGATAAGCTAGATAGGGCGGTGTTGGCGGGAGATAGTGGGCAAGTTAACATAGCTAAGGCCGAGCTGGCCTCCTTACAAATTATGGAGTACCAAGCTCTGGTAGTTAGGGCTAGGTTAAAGAGAATGTCCTGCGAGGCGACGAATATGGCCCAGGAATTACGGGCCGAGGAACTCAGGCATGCTACAGATTGGCATATCGCCAGTGTCACATCGCCGGAGGGGCTCCGTCGAACTACAAACGAAGCCATCTGTAGGGAGTTTCGGCAGTATTTCTTGAAGCTTTTCACCAGGGAGCCCGGACTGAGTTCTGCTCAGTTCGACACCTATCTTGCCGACTTCCCTCGCCTTTCGGCGACTGAAACGGCTGGGTGTGAGGGGCGCATAAAGGAGGAGGAGATTCGGGTTGCACTGAAGTCGGTCGGGCTGGATAAGTCCCCCGGAATTGATTGTCTGCCCTATGAAGTGTACTTGAGGTTGTCGCACATGTTTGTCCCCTTGCTGGCAACCATCTATAACAACTGGATGAGGCAGGGTACTATACCCAGACGCTTCACCAGGGGTATAGTGAAGTTGCTTCGTAAGAACAAACATGGTGGGGATGGGGTTAGTAACTTTCGCCCTTTAACGATGTTAAACACGGACTTAAAGATTTTGGCGAAGATCTTGGCAAACCGCTTGCAGACTGTCCTGCCTAGTCTGATTTGCCCCGAGCAGACTTGTGCTGTGAAGGGTAGGACTATCCAGGACAGTCTTCATCTGGTCCGCACGATCGTAGAAAAAGTCGACGGAAATGCCGCGCTGATCAATTTAGATCAGTCCAAGGCCTTCGATAGGGTTGACCATGCTTTTCTGGAGGCTGTCTTGTCTTCGGCTGGCTTCCCCGGTTGATTTTTGCACCTGGATACGTCTCCTTTATGCATCCCCTGGAGTCATGGTGGAGGTGAATGGGGTAAGGTCGGAGCCCTTCACTCTGACTCGATCGATTCGTCAGGGTTGCCCGTTATCGCCCATGTTGTATATCCTGGCGTTAGAGCCTTTTCTATGAAGGATAAAGGCGAACCCGGTCCTACGCGGCCTCACGTTACCTGGCGCCAGTGAGGTGGCCAGGTACACTGCATACGCTGACGACGTCAGCGTGCTTGTAACGAGCAGTGCTGAGGTGGAGGAGGTGAGCAAGAAATCGGAAGGTACGAAGCTGTAACAGGGGCCAAGATTAACCGCGAAAAGTCTGTCGGCTTGCGGTTGGGCTCGTGGAAAGGCTGTGCTCTTCCCGGCCCCTTCATTTGGAAAGACGGTCCGTGCAAGATACTCGCGAGTGCCGGCATGCCTTGAAAGTTCTCTCTCGGCTGCAGACAGGTCTCTCTGACAGCCGGCCGTTGTCGAGTAGGGCATTATATCGATGTTTAGTGAGGGGGGCTGCTAGCGATGGTCTGATTGGCGAGCTCAGTGTGACGGAGGCGGAGGGTCGCTTACTGTGGCCTTGGGCCCCCAGGATGAGGTGTCTCAATAATGACGAGGCTTCCCTCACCTGGCTGGTCATTCGGAATGCCCTCTGGGTCGGCAAGAAATTGTTTGCAGCGCAACAGGTCATTTCGCCTGAGTGCGGTCGGTGCGGTGATTTGGAGGAGACTATTAGTCACACCTTCTTTCATTGCCCGGTCGTACGGCCGCTGTGCAAGCTTCTTGAAGGCTACATGGTCCGCATCCTCAATGGAAAGTTTTTTGTCTTGGAAGCCAGTTCTGTGTGCAGCAATGTGGTGCTGAGGTTGAACAGACAGGAACATTATGTGTTTCTCTGCTTACTCGGCGTTATGCGTGTCGTGATTTGGACGACGAGAATGAAGGAACTCTGCGAGGATGAGTCTTTTTCTTCTCAGACCCTGGTGGCATTTTTTAAACACCAAATCAAAGTCAAAATCCGGTCTGAGAGAAAAAGACTCTCTTCACTGGAGTTTGGCGAAAGGTGGGTGACTGTTGCGCGCTTGTGTCGCGTGGTAGGAGCCAACCTTATTTTCACTTTGGACGTTCCAGGGACTTAAGAATTTTGAGTTACCGGAAGGACGTGACCACCCAGCCCAGGTAAGTTAGATTTTTTTAGGCCATTTTGATTTAGTTTGTTCCTAATTTAATTAACTTAGCTAGAGTATGCAAGGTCATCGGGCCCCCCCTTTTTTTTTGTCCCCTTCTTTTGTTTTACTCTCCCTTCCCTTCCCCTCTGTTAGGTGACAGGAATTGGAGTTCTCCAGGAGTGCGAGGGAGGGCTTATGTTATTCCATGTTTATTGTTTATTTATTTGTTTTTCCAATTATTTATCTTATTTGATTATTTCTCCTCCTTCGACACTATTTTCGACTGGTTAACTCCTTTTTCTGCCATGTTTTAGTACGTGGGGGGGACCCCATACTAACTATCATAATGTATATATGTTTTGTTCACTTTCGTTTTTAGGGGAAAATACTTGTTAATAAATGTACATAGCATTCGTTTAGTTTTTTTAAAATGTTCCCCTCCCCCTCACTTTGTAAATATGGGTTTAAGTTTAGAAATCCATGGAGCAGAAGTGTCGTTTTGGTGATTGTTGATTTTGGTGGATGCAGTTTGATAGTGATATGTTTAATTGAGGTATTTTGGTGTTTCTTAATTTGGAGATATGTATTGATCAGTGGATGAGTCTAGTTAAGTTAGAGATTAGGATAGTGTAGACCATCTCCCCCCCCCCCATTTTTAGGCCTTGTGCCAAATTTGTATGTGTGTATACAATAAATAATGTCTTGACTATGCTGGACCTCAGGTAAGTGTTGCTGTTATTATTGTCACTATTATTGCTGTTGTATATTGTTGTGTTCTACAGAGATGCCAAGCTCGCCTGATACTCTCCTAATGCTACTTCCCAGATTTACCTCTATGGCTTGGAGCACAACCTTAGAATCCACAGTTTTAGGACTACCTGGCCATGACTGATTTTCAAGGTTCTTACAATCTGAACGGCAAAATTTCTTGAATCGTTTGGTTATTATACTGTGATCAATGTGTAACTTCATCTTTGGCTCTGCAAATATTATTAGTTGTTCCCATGGCGTTATGGCCCATTTTGAATTTGTGAAGCATAAATTTCCTTATTAGAGCACTTTATACATTCATCTATATGACTTTCAAAATGCATATAGAGTGAAGCAATGTACGACGTGTCTGTGTGGCAACTACTGATTTAATCAATCACAGCTGGCACCTTCCATGGTCTGAACTGCCTTGATTATATGATATACATGCAGCTAACTAGCATGTACTACCAAAATATAGAAAAACTTTTGAATCACCCTTATATTTACATTTTTTATTTAGTTTCTTAACATTTTTTCCACATAGTTATATGATATCAAGTATTCCTGTCAAATTCAAATAATTTGCATAGAGATTTATTTGATCTATAGATGGAAAACTTAAAACAATATAATTGTTTGGCTTGGTTTTTTGATTTAATGACAGATCAACCATTGTGGGTTATTTAATGCCCCACTTTGTTAATACATATGACTTTTAAGTGAATAGGATGTTGGTATCATTTTTTTAAATGAGCCAGAGCTCATTTGTTTGCACACAGTTAAATGGTTTCAAGTATTGCTATCTAGCTCTAATTGTTCAACATGCACACAGTTAAATTGCTATATAATGCTAATAATACAATTTATCATTAATCATTTGTTTGCACACTGTTAAATGGTTACAAGTATTGCTATTGTTTGCGCACAGTTAAATTGTTATATAATGCTCATAATTCAATTTATCATTGTACCCTGTTAAATGGTTTCAAGCATAGTAGATTGTTAAATAATTTTATTTGACCCTTAAATGGGACCCTCACAGGTGCTATCACTCTGGATCAGAGTCAAACTGGGAGTAATGACAATGAAGGAGTACTCCACATTCCCCAAACTTCCTAAGCCTCATGGTTTATTGTCATATCTAGGGCATTCATAGGTGAGGAATCTTACCCTTCAGCATAAGTGCAGTCAGTTTATTCTACTACCCCAGCTGACTGGGCTTCCATTTCATTGTGTTCAAACAAATGATTAATACTAGCAGGAATCAAAGGTTCTTCAAGGCCTCGTGCCTTCTTGTATTTATTACAAAAAATAAAAGGAATCAAAGGTTCTTCAATATTTTGGTATGTGCTAATTTGTGATGCATACATCATGAAACCAAAGTAGTTCAAGCTGTATACTATCATGATAGTTGGTTTACAAACATGTTGTGCATTGTTTTACTCCTTCTATGATTTAAAAGCTGTACAGATCAATGGGCATTATAGTTTTATTCAGGACCTTATGCTTTACAAGTTTGAACAAGGCTTATCGCTGCAGAAGTAGCCAAAAACATTTATTGTACCAAAGGTGAAGGCATACATTGATTACAGTAAAGTAACCAAATGATTCAAGAAATTTCACCTCTTGGTTTGCAAGAACCAATCAGGTAAGGTCAAGTAGGCCTAAAAATTGAATTTTAAGCTATAGAGGCAAATCTCATGAGTAGTACTTAGAAAGTATTTGTTATCTCGCAGTCCAGTGTGGTTTATTCCCTTTATGACTTTGGCAAAAGCTTCTCGAGCTGCCAAATTTTGCCTCATATTATCAAAATATTGCAAATCTTTCGACTCACCCTTGTATTATTAAATAGGAATAGTTTTTTGATACCATATAAGAGTGTAAATTAGTATTGAATAGGAATACTTCATACCACAAAACTGTGTGCAAACAAATAATCATTATTAAATAGCAATTGTTACTTGAAAGTTGTGTGGAAATTATTACTATTAGATAAGAATACTTGAAACCATATACCTGTGTGCAAACAAATAATCATTATTAAGTAACAATAGTTACTTGAAAGTTGTGTATAAATTATTACTATTAGATAAGAATACTTGAAACCATATACCTGTGTGCAAACAAATAATTATCAAATCAGAATATTCATTTGAAACTATATAACTGTGTGCAAATTATTTGTATTAAATAGGAATACTTGAAAGCATATAATTGTATGTGAACAAATTATTATTATTATTGACAAATTAAAGTACCATTAAAAAATGATTACACTAGAAAATATAGTTATGATTTTAATCAAACATTTATAAATTAATCAAATTTCAGCATTAGATAACTCATGAAGGTTTGATATGCTGTTAAATAAACCAAACCAAATCAAACCAAGCAGGAAAAGTTTGAAAATGTACTTTTAGGGGTAGGGACTGATACAACCCCATGAAATTGATCATATTTACCAACCCCTCTGCTCGGGTAGGATATGACACAAGGTCAATTTTTAAGTGGAGTTTAACAGGTTTGAATTCAGTTTTCCTTCTCCTAGACTAGTTGCCTCACCAAGGCTGAAGAACATAGTTTGTCCTACTATTTACCCATAGCTGGAGGGAGAATAATTGGATTCATACCTTTCTCAAGGGTATTAGTGCTATGTGAAATAAAATCAGTCTCGTCCAGGATTTGAACTCGTGTCACTGTGTCCATTTCCTACGACGATAACTATTACACCACGGACACCTCCTACTGAGATTGATGATGATTGAATTTTTATGATTTATTGAAGAACTGATAAATTTTTTACTCATCCTTGTCAATGAATGAAGATGTTTCTTTTAGAGATGAAGAAGAAAGAAAGCAAGTTGAAAAGAAAAGAAAAATGAGCAATTTGTTTTCATCATCATCATCATGTCGCGCCGCCAGCACGGATATCCCTGACCCTATCTCGCCACTTCTCCCTATCATTCATCGCCTCCGGCAGGTCTTCAGGGTTACATCCCATGTCCTCTCATAGTTGCTGTATGTAAGTTCGTGCTGGTCGTCCTGCTTTTGCACATCCATATGTGGGGGTCCACAGGAGTACATCGCTTATGAACTCGTCCTTGCATCTCCAGCAGTGTCCCGCGTGTCTGGTTCGTCGAACTTGTATAGTTTTCGTGATGGGGGGCAAGTGTCCGTATAGTTGGTGTCTCGTGGGGTGTTGTCGCCAGGACTTGTTCAATACTGCTCTCAACATTCTTGTGTAATTTCCGTCTAGTTTCCTCTCCAGCCGCTTCATTAGCGTCCATGTGGTGCATCCATATAGCAGTATCGACACAACCGCTGCCTGGAAGAAACTGCGTTTCATTTTATCGGTTAGGTCTGACTTCCATATGATCGAGAGCCTATCGATAGCTGTCCATGCTTTCGTCAGTCGTGTGTCGATGTCTTTTTTGGTTGATGAGACGCTACTTCCTAGGTAGGTTAATTTGTCTACTAGTTTCAGAGAGGCTCCGTCTTGGAGATATTCTTAGGAAGTCCCAAATGATATGTAGTTAGACTTCACCACATGCTGGTAGTGGACTGGCCAATTGACACACAAAGATGTGAGGCAAGAATGGAACACAAAAAACCTTGACCAATTGGAGAATTTGAGGATTTACCTTATGGTGGTGGTGAGAGAAATTTAACCAATGTAAACACAAAAGCATCAAGCATGAATGAACCAGGGAAAGCTCCTCAAGGTGAAAGCTGGCCCCAGTGTGATGGTGGGCTAACCAATAGAAACACAAGGTTCCAAGCATGAATGAAATAAAAAAAAACAATAGGAGCATATGAGGACTCACTCCATGGTAGCAGTGAGAAAAATCTCACCAATGTAAATATAAAGGTGGAAGTGAACTCTATAAAAGCAAAGATCCAGTATGGTTCCATGCAATAGAGTTTAGGAGAGACAACTGGAGCCACTGTTTAAACCCAGAAGTTGCATCTAAGACTCTCTCAACCCATCTCTGACAAAAGGTTTAAAAAAAAAAACAAAGTCTCTTAAGAAATTATAAAAGTAAGATGTTAGCAGAATGAATTGTCCTGGACCTGATAACTTAATGAGTGCCATTCATTATTACTGCCATTAAGATTACAGCCTTTTACAACTGAAAGATGTTAATTACACTACCGTAAAGTCTGAAGCTGAAGAACCATACTTTCATAAATGTGGGAGGGGTTTACCAAAGCCTGTAATCCCCAAACAAAATAAACACCCTAATATACATAAAATAAACACTTAAAACACTTAATAAGTAAAATAATATACAAAATAAACACTTAATAAATGCAAGAACACTTAAACACAAAATGAACATTTAATAAATACAAAAACACTTCAACACAAAATGAACATTTAATAAATACAAAAACACTTAAACACAAAATGACCATTTAATAAATGCAAAATAAACACTTAATAAATACAAACTACTGACTTAATAAACACAAAATAAACACTGTTATATTTACAACTTGGTATTTTTCTTTTTTTTCATACTGTAGTCTACATTCATTTTTTTTTTTTGGTGACCAGTGATCTTTGATTTAACATTAAGTTCCAACTATCTATTGAGGACCTTCTTCAAATCTCAAATTTACACTTCGTGGGTAAATAGGTGTTTGCCATATCACAACCAACTTGACAATGTAGAAGTCACTACTCTAACGTGCAGAATAAACAACAAGAACAACACTTACCAGTTCAACATCCCCAGCTATCATATAAAAAGTAAAATGAGCGGTAACCCAGTACCCCTGGTGTAATGGTTATCGTCATAGGAAATGAACACGGCGACACGAGTTCAAATCCTGGATGAGACTGATTGCATTTCACATAGCACTAATACCCCTGGGAAAGGTATGAATCCAATTATTCTCCCTCCAGCTATGGATAAATAGTAGGGCAGACTAGGTTCTTCAGCCTTGGCGAGGCAACTTGTCTAGGAGAAGGAAAATTCTGAATTCAAACCTGTTAAAAATTGACCTTGTGTCATATTCTGCCCGCACGGAGGGTTGATAAATATGGTAACCTAGTACCGAACCTGTAACATATTAAACAAGCCAGTGTATACACACACTAATATACCCATTCACTGGACCAGCAACCAATCACTGTCCAGAGAATGGACTTTGCCACTTGAGAGTAATGGAATGCCCCAATGTCCATATAATATCGCCCCAAGTCATAGCATTGCTTCTTTATGCAAATAAGTATTTACTCACTGATAATGAGCATTACAAACGAATTTCAACAGACAACTGACTGTACCCATCACCTGGTCAACATATTACATTTCGTCTCCTGACCTAAGATTGGATCAGTGACCCAATAGCTTGTTCACAGGTGGACCTTATATGCCAGAAAATATGATACTTTATTATTTTGCTTATTGTAAAACCTAAAAGGCAATATGAGGTATCTGCTCAAATCTTTGAGTGTAGGTTCATGGTTCATTACATTTTCCATTTATATCAAAGATTAATAACATTTACGATTTATATTCAGAAATGTTTCAATATCTCATGATATTTGCACACACATCCATTTTGCATTACACGTAATCTTGAGGTTGTTTCTTATTTGTGACCAACAGAAACAATGAGTTATCATTTGCAAAGTGAAAGTTAATTATGTATATCATTTAATATTCATGAATTGAGGTAATTGTCCAATAGACTTGCAGATTATGGGTTTGTGTTTATAGCTAAGTCAGCCATAATAGATCTGTTGTTCATTAATAGAATGATAAACATTATTTGGTCTGTTGTTTCAAGAATATTGAGTCTCTATTTGTCTTCAAGAAAATCAATTATGTATTTAGGTATTTCTCTTTTAGAGACATAGAAGGAACTTATTTTTACCAATTTAAAAAAATATTAATAAGGAGAAAAAAAAACAATCTCTTATTAATGAGTTGTAATATTATTGGATATTTCCAGGCTCAGAAAGATTTTATTTAAGACTAGACTGCCCGTGAACCCATTGGGTTCCTGTAACAGTGGTCTATGAGGATATTGATGCTTCTGTTTAGGAAGAAGTGACGGATTCTAATTACCATTTCATAGTTAATAGCTGTCCATGAGGATATTGATGCTTCTATTTAGGAAGAAGTGACGGATTCTAATTACCATTTCATAGTTAATAGCTGTCCATGATGATATTGATGCTTCTATTCAGGAAGAAGTGAAAGATTCTAATTACCATTTCATAGTTAATAGCTGTCCATGATGCTACCATTGCTTCTATTTAGGAAGGATTGAAAGATTTTAATTAGCATTTCATAATTAATTGCTAATGTAATTAAATTTCTAAATAAAATTGTTTATATTTTTTTGTGGTAACTTGAAATTGGATACATGGTGAGCACAAAAACGTTGTTTAGGATGAGTGCTATCTTGAATTTCCCTGCCCTCTTGCAGTGGGAGGGGTGAACAAAGATTTTGCTAGTGAGAAAAGAAATATACTGAGTTAATGTATGTGAGGTTACCATATTTATGGAGATAATCCAATAAGTTTTGATGTTATGACTATTTGAAATCAATGAGTTGTCTTTATGCTCACCCTGTATATTAATACGTTCACTACCACTTAAGATATTTCAACCCTTTCATAATGCCATCTGTATTTTTGCTAAAGTTACCATTTGTGATATGCATATTTACCCAACCCCTCTGCTCAGGCAGGATATGACACAAGGTCAATTTTTAAGTGGAGTTTAACAGGTTTGTCTTCAGAGTTTTCCTTCTCCTAGACTAGTTGCCTCACCAAGGTTGAAGAACCCAGTCTGCCCTACTATTTACCCATAGCTGGAGGGAGAATAATTGGATTCATACCTTTCCCAAGGGTATTAGCGCTATGTGAAATGCAATCAGGCTCATCTTGGATTTGAACTCATGTCGCCGTGTCCATTTCCCACGACGATAACCATTACACCACGGCACTTCCTATACCACAGGCACCTACCATTTGTAATATATATATATATATATATATATATATATATATATATATATATATATATATATATATATATATATATATATATATATATATATATATATATATATATATATATATTACAAGTCAAAAGTATTTAGCCACTCTCCAAGATTTTTATTTCTCATCTTAAAAGTGTTATTTTTAGCGAAACAATGTTTTTATTTATCATACTTAAAAAAGTCTTCCTTTGTAACTTTGACCTTAGTATAACCCAATATCTTTCAAAAAATTGATTTGATGGTGTTTTTCTTCTTTAGTATTAAGCATGAATAAAAGGTTTTCGAAAAGTTACATTATACTAGCAATTAAACTCACATTAGACTATATTGTGTTAAATTACTGCTTACTAGATACTACCTGTTTTACCAATGTAGAGATTAATTTCATCAGTCACCAGCTTTCAAAAGAGAAGGCTGCTTGCTCCAAATTTCACTACACAACTGAACCAAAGTCATGAAAATATGTGTCAACATCCACTGTGAGGAGAAGACTCTGTGAAGCTGGCCTATATGGCAGAATTACTGTTAAGAAACTGCTGCTGAGGAAGCAAAACAATGTCAAAAGACTCCAGTAGGCCAAGGCGCACAAAGACCGGACAATAGTTTGAAATCTTTGGCTCAAATGGTATTGTCTGCAAACGACAAAGAGTTGGTGAACAAGTGTAACCTCCTGTATTACACCAATTATAAAGCATGGAGGAAGCTTTTTAATGGTGTTGGAGGCTTTTGCCAATTGCAAAGTCAGGGATTTGTACCAGGTGAAGGGCAAACTGAATCAGACCAGCTATCACAACATATTGCAGCATCACATGATCCCATGATTTGGAACACAGCTTGTGGCTCAAGAATTTGTATTCATGCAAGATAATAACTCAAAACATACTAGTAAACTCTGCCAGAGGTACATTAAAAGCAAAGAGAAATAGCATGTCCTTCAACTTATGTCTTGGCTGGCACAACCAGCGGACTTAAATCCTATTGAACTGGTGTGGGATGAACCTGAGTGAAAACTGAGAGCTAAACAACCCACAAACATGTCTAACCTCTGGCAACTCTTGCAGGAACACTGAACAGAATTATCTTCAGTTTACCTCTAGTCTTTGGTGGAAAGAATACAAGGAATCTGTGAACCAGTGATAGCAGCCAAAGGGGGGGGTCATTTTGATAATTCAAAAGTTTAAGAAGTTTTTAGGGGTTGTTTTGGGTTTTCTGTTTAATTTGTATTTAATGTGGCTCAGGAAGACTTGTATTAAGTATAATGAATAAAACCATTGTGATGCTTAACTTGTTTCATTAAAAGTAATATTTTTAGGATGAGAAATAAAAAATTTTTTTAGGGTGGCCAAATACTTTTGATTGGTTGTGTATATGCTTCTGCAAAAAAACAAATCAATGGCTATACTGCTTACAAAACCTTCATCAGATCATAAGGGTCAGGCTTGTTTTCTAGGCTAAAACATCATTACTGCTAATCCAGTGTGTCCCAGCAGTATGTTAATATACAAACAGATTTTGTTGCTATTCTGTTTTGTTATACGAATGCCTAATCAAGATGCAGTCTCGTTATGTAATCCTTATTTGTATTTACTACTTTCCAGCCAATGTAAGTGGGCCCAGCAACAAAGCATTTATTCACTGATGAAAGATCAGAATGAACTGACTAGATGACAATGTCACAACTCGGAAAAGGGAATTAGAAGTGATCAAATTATATATTTTCACTAAAAAAGTGAAATTCTTAAAAAAGTATAATTTTCTCATTTATTTAAAAAATGCTAATGGATCTTTTGGGTGTCAAATGGCTTAAATTTAATTATTGACCTTTATGAAAGTCAAGCCTCAAGAATCCGATGAAGATTTTTAAAAAAGGCTTTTGTGTGACATATCTGTTGCAATCAATGCTGAAAAACTTGTTACTTTATAGCTATGTCAAAAGACTTGTTACTTTATAACAGACAATGTCACTTTGCACAATATCTTAAATGTAATGATAAAATTTAAGATAATGAAGCTGCACTGCCTGATAATAAAAATATTTATCTTATTTTACATTGCAAGTACTGATTTTTCAACATAATATCCTTCCTTATGAGTGCATTTAATTATAGTTAGTATTAGTCATGTCTATATTTACCTATCATTCCGGATGAGCATGATGCAACACAAGGTCAGTTTTAAGCAGAGTTTAACTGGTTTGAATTCAGAGTTTTCTTTCTCTTAGACAGGTTACAACACCAAGTTTAAAGAGCCCAGCCTGTCCTACTATTTACCCATAGCTGGAAGAAGAGGAATTTGATTTATATCTTTCCCAAGGGTTTTAGCCCTATGTGAAATGCAAACAGTGTCTTCGAGGATTTGAACTCTGGTCACCATGTCTATTTTCATGACAATATCCATTAAACCAGAAGCACCTCCAAATTAGTCGTGTATAATACTGACTACCCTTCCCCTGACAGAAAGGGGAGTCAGAAACAAAGTTGAAGGAGAGTAAAATCTAAAAGAAAGAAGAGGAGGAGAGGGGAGGTAAAAGAATTCTATGAACTGCAGTAAAACCAAAGAAAAGCTGACAAATTTAAATACATCTGTAGACACTTACTCGTAACACAGAATGATTGAATGGATTAAAAATTCAGTTTAGTTTCCTGTTCCTGAAATGCAATTCAAATTGGAAAACTTGAACAAGACTCTTCAAACTTCAATGTTAAATTATGTACCATCTATTCTCAGTTTTCAAGGAAGAATAGAAGAATGTTCTGATTTACTAACCATTTTCTTTAAATAAGGATAAGCCAGATTAACAGTTTATACAGTGTGTTTCAGAAAAATCAATATCATTTCAGATGTGACAAAGATCATTTTTTTAGCAGAACAGAGCTGAAGAAAATCAGTCTGCCCTACTAGTTTCCCTTAGTTGAAGGGAGAAAAGATAGATTTATGCCTTTTCCATTAGTGTGAAGAAAAACACAAATAACCTTATCCATATTTACCAACCCCTCCGCTCGGGTAGGATATGACACAAGGTCAATTTTTAAGCGGAGTTTAACAGGTTTGAATTCAGAGTTTTCCTTCTCCTAAACAAGTTGCCCCAGCAAGGCTGAAGAACTCAGTCTGTCCTACTATTTACCCATACCTGGAGGGAGAATAATTGGATTCATACCTTTCCCAAGGGTATTAGTGCTATGTGAAATGCAATTAGCCTTGTCCAGGATTTGAACTCGTGTCGCTGTGTCCATTTCCCACGACGATAACCATTAAACCACGGGCACCTCCACAAATAACCTTATCAAGTATTTGAACTTGGGTTGCCTTGTCCATTTCCAAAAACAATCACCATTATACTCAGTGCACCTTCACGTTTTGAAACACAACCCTTCCACCATGAACAGGATGCAACTCAAAGTCAATATACAAAGTGTTTCAAAAAAGTTGGTATCATTTGAGATGAACAGGGTGTTTCAGAAAAATTAATATTTTGTAATCTAATAATTTGACCAATTCTGGTTTAAATAATCTCAAATTTTAACAGCATTTGTAGAAACAACTCAAAATTCTATGTTTGATGTTTAAACATGTTTTTCTTTTCCAGTGAATGGCATTTCCATACCTGATAAAAAAAGTATAAAACATTAAATATAGAATTTTGAATTGTTTTTATATCTGCAATTAAAAATTTGAAATCATTTAAATAAGAATTAAGTCATTAGATTACAAGATGACATCAATTTTTCTGAAACAATATGTATTATCTATATCTGGAGCATACTTCATTATCATCATCATCATGCCGCGCTATCAGCACAGATATTTCTGACCCTCTCTCGCCACCTGTCTCTATCGTCCATTACTTCCAGCCGGTCCTCAAGGCTGCATCCCATATCAGCTCAGAGCTGCTGTGTGTAGGTTCGAGCTGGTCAGGCTGCCTTTGCACGTCCATGTGAAGGGGTCTACAAGAGTACATCACTTAGATTTAAATAAGGAATTTTGAATTTTATTATCTTGATATCTGGATAAATTATCTGACAGAATAGAAGAGAAATAAGATATGAAAATTAATTTGATGGAGTGTTTATAATGATTAGAAAAAAAAAATTAAATTTTAAGAAAAATATTCGAGAATGTTACAATATTCCTAATTACATTGCTATGACAACTACATCAGATAATGATTTGGAAAAAAATTTAACATTTAGAATATTGGAGAATGTTACTATACCATCTGCAATTGTAACATTTATCAAAATCTATAATATATCTATATAAATATATCTTATATAAAGGGGTATTGGCCTAATGGGTAGAGTGTTTGCCAATAGTCCGGGAGACCTGGGTTCGATCCTAGGTTGCGTCATACCAAAGACTTTAAAAATGGTACTTGATACCTCCTTGCTTAACTCTTAGCAATATAAGGTATGTATCAAGGGTTAAGGGTCGCAATCCTGGGGAAGGAGTAGCACCCTCCCCTACATCTTGGTGTTGTAGCTATTGAAAAGGGAGTCTTCTGGTTGCCCTCGACTATGGTAGCCAACTTTACTTATCTATATATCTTGGTTATAACACAAAACTACATCTTATGTTGATAGTCCTGTTTTGGAGCATTTGTCATTATGATTACTTCCATATTACCTCTTAACTTGAATAGATCTATTTGAATATTATTTGTATTGGATAGAAATACTTGAAATGACCCGACTATGTGCTAACAAATGATTATTATTATTGTTAAATAAGAAACCATATTGTTATTGCTTAGAATATTTTAACTATTGACCTCATCTTTATGGTTATACACACAACATTTTAACCGCTATGACCTCCAGCCTTCTTCAGGTATTTCATGTCCTGAGTTTGACATGAAACACCTGAAGAAGGCCGAAGGACATATCAACCAAAATGTTGTGATTATATCAATTGTAGAATAACAATAACACATACCTCCATAAAGCATCCAGCTGGCGGACAAAAATAAAGCAGGTCGTAGCTCAGTGCAGTCCTCCTTACAATGGTAAACTGAAGCTGGTTTATATAATAAAATACCTTCACTTACTTACAAGTAGCCAAACATGGTCTATGCAATGGAATAGCCCACTTGTGCACAATAGGATGTCCCAAGGCACCATAAATAGCTCCCGTTTGTCAATCAGTAAGGGAGTTTCCTGTCTTCACGACTGATTGCTCTTAGCTAACGTCATTAATTACTCTCAGCTATTGCAGCTAATTGCCCTCCGCAACTTGACAAATCCTACATCAATAATAAAGATGAAGTAAATAGTCTGAATATTCTAAGTAATAATAATTATTAAGCTTCATCACAGAAATTTTGACAAGGAAACAATATACTTATGTATAATTCATTAGTATAAGATGAAAATATTTGAAATTATTCAACTGTGTGAAAACAATTGATTATAGATCAATAAAGAAAAAATGCATTTTAAAAAAATGATGCAATGGAAAATTGAAATTATGGTTATAAACATTTACAAATGAATCGAAATTTAGCCTTAAATAACCCATAAGGAGTTGATATACCATTAAACAAATAAACCAAATGTAACCACAGTAAAGTAAGTGAAGTTGTCGACCCTAGTCGAGGGCGACCATAAGGCTGCCTTTTCAATAGCTACTACACTGAGGTGTAAGGGAGGGTGCTACTTCTTTTCCTGGATTGCTCCACTTTACCCTTGATATGGACCTTATATTGCTGAGTGTTAAGCAAAGAGGTATCATGTACCATTTTTTTTAAGTCTTTGGTACGACACAACCTAGGATTGAATCCAGGTCTCCTAGACCATTGGCGAACACTCTACCCACTAGGTATAGCGTTTAGTAAACAACATGTTTGACTGATTTAAGAGTTCAAAAGCTACATAATTCTGAGAATTTTTTTTCATTAAGTCTTTATAGGCTCTCATCATCATCATCATCATCATGTCGTCCCACTAGCACGGATATCCCTGACCCACTCTCGCCATTTCTCCCTATTGTTCATCGCCTCCTGCAGGTCTTTAGGGCTAGATCCTGTATCCTCACATAGCTGTTGTATGTATGTTTGAGCTGGTCATCCTGCTTTTTCTCGGTCATATGTGGGGGTCCATAGGAGTACATCACTTATGAGCTCGTCCCTGCTTCTCCAGCAGTGTCCTGCATGTCTGGTTCGTCTAACTTGGATAGTTTTCGTCATGGGAGGCAGGAGGCCGTATAGTTGGTGCTTTTTGGGTTGTTGCCGCCAGGACTTGTTCAATATCGCTCGCAACATTCTTGTGTAATTGCCATCTAGCTTCTTCTCAAGCCATTTTGTTAGGGTCCAAGTAGTGCATCCATACAGCAGTATCAATACAACTGCTGCCTGGAAGAAACTGCGTTTCATTTTATCGATAAGGTCAGATCTCCATATGATTAATAGCTTATCGATTGCAGTCCATGCCTTCATTAGTCATGTGTCGATGTCTTTTTCGGTTGATGAGACACTGCAACCTAGGTAGATGAATTTGTCTACCAGTTTCAGAAAGGTTCTGCCTAGTGTGGAAATGTCGCCTGTTTGATTATAGCACATATATTCAGTTTTGTGTGCATTGACGTGGAGGCCAATGCCTGCGGCGGCTCATTCCAAACTATGTAATTGGGTTTCAGCCTGGTTGGGTGTATTCGCCAGTATCGCTAAGTCATCGGCGTAGTCAGCATTGGTAATTGTTTTTGTGGGGTACCTTCTGCTTTTTTTCTTTGTCAGCTCAAAGCCATTTTCTCTGATTTTATCAATCGATGTTCTAAGCACGTAGTCTAGACAGATGATAAAGAGGTATGGGGCTAGCGTGTCCCCTTGTAGTACTACTTTCTGATATTATCAAACTTAATCCTTTTAACTTAATATATAACTTATATTCTGTGAATCAAAATATTTAATATCCTAATTAGATCTCTTATGAAGTATTGTACTCTGGCAAAGGCTCCTATGTCAAACATGGAAATTGCAGTATAATATTGAGATTGTAAGGCATTAAGAAAAGTGACAAAAATAATAAAACCAGTAAAATATTACAGTTACCGAGAGAGATTAAAGAAATTAGTATCAACTACTTTACTAGAAAAAAGAATGAGAGGTGATCTAATTGAAACTTTCAAAATAATTAATGGAATTTTTAATGATGTTTGTTTTCTTTTTTTATATTTTCCTTTGAACTGGAAATTTACTGAAAAGACAGATTTCGAAAACTAAGTCGACTAACCAATTAGATATTTTTACTAATAGAGTAATATATTTTTGGAACAAATTTCCTAATCAAATCCAAAACAATCTAAAGATTAGATTGGATGATTTCAGAAAAAATATTAAGAGAAAGAAATTAAGAGAGTATTTTTAGGAAATATCAGAAACCTCCCAAATATTTTTTCTTACCATTTTTTCTGGAATCATCCAAAGAAATATTTTCCCTTGTACCTTGAGAATTGTGTACAGGTAGAGTCGCCATACATGGAAAAGGATAAAAAATCTGCTGGGAAAAAAGTTACTATTATTGTACTATAGCCACAATTAACGCCATGTGCGAAATAGACCTATAATATTCATAACGATAGAACATATAAAGAACATAGGAATCTCGAAATTTGAAAACATGTAACGACTTCTTGTTCAGGTACGAAACCTTTTTATTAACTTTGAGTTACTATTTACCAACCCCTCCGCTCGGGCAGGATATGACACAAGGTCAATTTTTAAGCGGAGTTTAACAGGTTTTGAATTCAGAGTTTTCCTTCTCCTAGACTAGTTGCCTAACCAAGGCTGAAGAACCAAGTCCGTCCTACTATTTACCCATAGCTGGAGGGAAAATAAGGGGGTTCATACCTTTCCCAAGGGTATTTGCTCGAAAGTGAACGTAATAGCGCGACTGGAGTACGAACTCGCGTACTACGATTCCGCAGTTCATCGCTTTAACCATTACACCACGAGGACACTTTGAGTTAAAGGTTTCGACATAAGGAGGAGAGACACAATCACGCTCTGCCGTCTTATTCATTTGGCCCTTATCTCGTGCAGCACCCACAGCGCGCAAATTCGTCTCGCCTCAGCAAGCCCCAAAAGTCAACCGTCTTCGTTTGGTATCTAGTTTCCAACTCAGTAACTTTCTTCAGATTCTCCACAAACTTCTGCACGCTTCGGATGCGTGACGTCACTCGCACTCCGTCACCCCCTTTCGTCTTGGACTATTGTGACATCTCTGAGTGACACCTCTACCCGCATGCATGCACCCACGTTAACACCTGCCTCAATGTTGCACCTAACTAACCCATGTGCTGGGCCGAAAGGTTCTCAGCCTAACTAAACTCAAAGGCATGAACCGAAATTCCTTGGCCATTACGTTACATTATTATTATCATTTGTTTGTTATGACTTCTTCAGCATCTCCTCACATCAACCATTAAAAAGAAGAAAAAAAATAATTTCCTAGCAAATTCTTGAAATGTTCTTTCCATTTCTGAAATCTTTCTTCTTGGTTAACAACTTTTAGCTTTGATCTCAAGGTGCTTTTTTTTCCCCCTTCTTCTATCATGCTAATTGTGATTGTTTATCTAATAACCCGGTTCATTGGTCTAGTGGGTAGAGTGTTCGCCAATGGTCCAGAAAACCTGGGTTCAATCCCAGGTCACGTCGTACCAAAGACTTTAAAAATGGTACTTGATACCTCCTTGCTTAACACTCAGCAATATAAGGTACATATCGAGGGTAAAGTTGAGCTATCCAGGGAAAGGAGTAGTGCCCTCCCCTACACCTCGATGTAGTAGCTATTGAAAAAGGAGCCTTCTGGTTGCCCTTGACTACAGTCACCAACAAGAACAACAATAATCTTATACAGAATTTCATTGATCTGGTCTTTAATCTATTCTTTTTATTCTTTTTAAGAACTACCTAAAACTGACTGTTATGCAAAAGATTGGTAAAATCTATTATTGCTACAAAGTGTACGTTTGTTGAATAAACTTTAAATGTTAAATGATATGGAAAATAGCATGAGTTGTTGAATTTGAGTGATGGATGGTGAACTTGAGATCAAATAAAAGCGCGACCCACATTGGTTGCCGGATCATATGATCTTGCAAAGTTTATAAGTTAGGAATAAGTTGGCAAGTTGCTCTTGAATCGAGCAGCTGGTTGTTCCGTCTTGGCTTGTTGATTTATGGGGTGTAGGAATGTTGGTTGTTATTTTATTCATAGGCTGAGGTTTGTGGGTTGTTGTTGTTGTAGGTGGTTGATGGGTTTTTGTAGTATTTGACTTCATTATCTTGTCAGTGTCTTTTTTGTGATAGCTGCAGTAGAATTTGGAAGGAAAGAATGAAAGAGATGAAGAAACTTTTTAAATTTCAACTTTATTTTAGGATTTCAAACAGCTATTCTGTAGCAAGGAGATGTTTTCCTAAACTAATAGACATAGTCATGTTTCCCAAACCAGGTGTTGAAATATATTAGTCATTTTTGGTGGGTGATAAGTTTAAAGTCTGTGGTTATGTCCAGTAGGTGTTTTTGTCAGGTATGTTAGCAGAGACGGCTGCTAACCAGAAAGTCATTTTTGATGAGTTGTGAGTTTGAAGGTCTATCCTGTTGTCTCGTAGATATGTCCAGCAAAGGCTGCTACTGGTGGGAGAATGAGCCAGTGTGCCACAAAGTAGACGCGTGGTCTTCCTCACCAACAGCAGGAGAGAAGTAGTTCTTTCCCATCCAAGTGGTCACTGCTGAATGAGAGCGGGTATCTTTCTGGTGCCAGTTAATCTGTTTTTCAGGCATGTAGATTTTGTTTCCTGTCAGAAGCTTCTTGGAACCACTAGCTTTTAGAATTTGTCTTATTTTATTTTTTTATTTTTATTTTAATTAATCTCCATACATTCCCCCTAGTCAAGATAGGTAAGATGAAAGTTATCACCAAGTAAGAAATGAAATATGTGCACACAAAAATGTGGTCTCGTTATTGATTTCATCAGCATGGTTTGTTTGTTTGTTTGGGTTTTATGGCATATCAACCTTTGTAGGTTATTTAATGCCGAATACATTTTTATACAAATAAACAGTTCTGTTTCAAAAAATTCAGTTTAGCATAAGTCTATATATATATATATGTGTGTGTGTGTGTATATATATATGAAGAAAAGTAGAAAAAACAAAATAATCCAAATTTGATGAATTTATTTATCATCATTGAATATTTCAATTACAATAACCTTCTTCGGGAGTTTAAATTCGTTAAGATAGCAATGGATGTTTGATGAAATTGCAGAAAAGAAAATGTTTATAAAAAGACTCATAACAGTATATGAATCTTTCTTTTTATATACGCATTTTCTTTTCACCTGCTATTTCTTCAAATATCCATCACAATTTTTAGAACACTTTTCATGAATTTAAAGTCCTAAAGAAGGTTATTATAATCAAAACGTTCAATGTTGACTTTTATAATAAATTCATCAAATTAAGATTATTTCCTTTTTCTCCTTTTCTTTATACTCTCAGATTTAATTTCCTTATTTACTTCCATATATATATAGAAGTAAAGTTGGCAAATGTAGTCGAGGGCGATCCAAAGACTCCCTTTTCAATTGCTACTACACGGAGGTATAGGGGAGAGCACTACTCCTTTCCCTGAATTGCTCCGCTTTACCCTTGATACGTACCATATTTTGCTGAGTGCGAAGGAAGAAGGTATCAAGTACCATTTTTTGAGTTTTCGTTATGACTTGACCTGAGATCGAACCCCAGTCTCCCAGGCCATTAGCACTCTCTCTCTCTCTCTCTCTCTCTATATATATATATATATATATCCTGAGGTGCTGAGAAAATAATTTATTCAATGTAGGTTTTATCCTGTTCTAATGTTCAGTATTTATGTACTTTTCTGATTGAAGAAAAATGTTTTTATAACAATTTGTTTATCTATCTATCTATCTATCTCTCTCTATCTCTCTCTCTCTATATATATATATATATGTATATATATATATATATATATATATATATATATATATAATAAATAAATATATGATAGATTTATATATTTAATGCCATGGGTTTCATGGAATTTTTACAAAACAACAATCATCAGGCAGTTGACAAAATGAAATGCAGATTCATTCGCAGACTAAATTCCATGGCATTAAAAATATAAATCTATTATATATTTATTTATTATTGTTATATAATAGCTCTATCATAGATATTGAGCACTCTCCATATTATATTGCACTTGGTTCGACACAAACCCACAAAGTGATTTAGTGACAAACAACACTGATAATATATATATATATATATATATATATATATATATATATATATATATATATATATATATATATAATTGAAGAATAAAGACAGATTTTATCTATATAATTTTATTAAGATTCTTTCAAGTTTCCTGATAAGTGTCTTGATTTCAGGTTGCAATTGGTGGATGAATTTAGAAAAATTGTCCCAAGCACTTTTGGACCTTTCATAGGCCATTATCAGGGGTTGCTTGCATGTATAAAGAGTATTATTTTTTTTAAAGAGTTTTTGATAGAGTTTTTTTTAGGTTTTTTATAACATTACAAAATTACGTAAACGCAGAGTTGAATAAAATTGAAATGCTGCTGCTGATGATGATGGCCTATGAAAGGTCTGAAATTGCTCTGGACAGTTTTGTTCAATTCATCTACCAATTCCAACCTGAAACCAAGACACTTATCAGGAAACTTAAAAGGATCTTAATAAAATTATATAGACAAAATGTGTCATTAATTATTTAATCAAACATGCTTAAATGAAAGTCTGGTACCTAATCACACACACACACACACACACACACACACATATTTGCCCAGTCAGCTGGGGCTGTAAAATACTCAGACTGCACTTCTGCAGAGGGGTAAGACCTCCCCACCCTATGAGAGTCCTAGATGTGACACTAAACAATCTGATGTTGAGGTTCCAGTGATGCTGGACCTTTGAGGAATGCAGAGCACCCCTTCTTTGCCATCGCTCCCAGGTCCACTCTGGCCTGGAGTGGTAGCACCTGATAGGGCTCTATCTATGGGTTAAATAGAACTAATTACATGCTTACACTAAACTGAATTGTTTTAAATAGAACTGTTTGACTAAACTGAATAGCTTGAAATAGAAATGCTTTTGAAAATTAAACTGCAAGTCCATGCTAAACTGAATTGTTTGAAATGGAACTGTTTTGACATTGAAACTGTACTTACCTTACACTAAACTGAATTGTTTAATATAGAATTGTTTTGACATTTAAGTGTGTGTAAAGAAAATCTATACTTATACTAAACAGAATTAGCTGAATTAGAATTGTTTGAATAAACTGAATAGCTTGAAATAGAAATGTTTTTGACAATTAAACTGTGTACTCATGCTAAACTGAATCATTTGAAATAGAACTGATTATTTGTATCAAAATGGATTTGGCATTAAATAACCTACTAAGGTTGATATGCCATAAAACCCAACCAACACACATACACACACACACACATACACATATATATATATATATATATGTATATATATATATATATATATATATATATATACTAAAATTGCTGTCCTTTGTAACTCCATTATTTAGAGTTCAATGTGTTGCTACAATTAACAGATGAGAAAAAGAGTAAAATGGCTTGACAACTGTAATTGAGGAATATTGGTCATGTGACATGATGTGTGCAGATATGACAAAAAACCATTTGAATTATAGAATTTTACATTCCAATGACCAAACGAATACATCAAAGATATTACACCTTGAGCTAAATCTAGTGGTACCTAACACAAAATAAAGCTATTAAAGTGTCTGTACTTAGAAATCAATTCAATTTTCTTATTTAGTAATATGTTAGTTTCCAGGTATTCCAGTCAGCAGATTTTACCTTTAAGATACAATCTGCAGTTGTTTTTATCACCTCTTTATGCAAGAATTTTCTTTTTTACAATATCTCTTTTATTAATTTCCTCGTTCATTCCCTATGCATTGCTTGATAATATAGTATTATTACAATATTTCTTATATATATATATATATATATATATATATATATATATATATATATATATATAACATTGATAATTTTTTATCAATTCTTAGAAACAGCACTATACAAAACAGCAGCTATATAGCCATTTATCTTCCATCTCACAAACAATCCAAGTATAACAAGGAAGACACACTGGGCATTGCTAGGAAAGTAAACACAAACTCCTAAGTGATATTCTGCTATGGACTACTACATATGGACATAACAGTGTTGACTGGCCAGCAGAAAAATTTAATTCATCAGATTTGTATGGACACTGAATACTCATCTAAAGCAATAGACAATAGGGGTGGATAGCCAGAGAGTGCCAAAGGAATCCATGTTGTCGGCATGCCATGATAAAGATGGTATAAAACTCCTTCCGCTGAAAATTTCATATTAGATAAGTCAGGCTTCAGACTTATTGATCCGCCTTCTATAATGATGAAAAAAAGAACATACAACTCAGAAATTCAGGCAGTTTTTTTTTTCTTTTTTAATCTAAAATTAATTCTTTTCTTTTTTTTTTTAAGTATGTCTTTTAACAATATGAAATCGTTTGAATATTGACAAAGGATACCTGAATTTATTTTCCGTTTTTATTTCATTTACCAAAGCAGCTGACATAACTGAAACACTGTGGAATATTTATAGAATCTTATAGACAACTTAAATGTAAAAGGCTCACCAAAGAAAAGGAAGTAAAGAAAAAAAAAATGGCTGGATAGAGTCTTGGAAAGATTTTAAAACTTTCTTTAAGCCATTCATCTTTGTAAAAGCAAAGTGCCGAAGACAAGTGTTTAATTCTTTTCTAAAAGAAGATACGTCTAAACAGAATTTGGTTTGGGGGACAGGCAAGTGGAATGGTATGGTTGGGGAGGTCCGTGGTTGTGGTGATGGTTGTGTTGGTGGTGTTGGGATAGGTTTATCTCCCTTCTAAATTGATGATGTATGTTTGGTGCCTCTAAAGATAGACATCAGTAACAACCTATTGAGCCCACGAGTCATTAACACACTACTATATTCTGGCAAAGACTAACACCAAAACTACACCAACCCCTTTATTGTTGAATTTATTTCTTAACTACAATTTTCTTCACCTATTTTTTCTTCTCGCTTTTTATATTCTTCCTTTCTTTTATGTAGCCTTTCTGTTTTCTTCTTTTTTTCTCTTTCATTCTTGATTTCCTCTTCATTCTTTTTCAGCTTTTTTTATTGTTTCATTTTCTTTATCCTTTTTTATCTAATATTCTCTTTCTGTTTTTACTTCTTTGATCTATTTTTCTATTTTACCCTCACCTTTTTTTTTCTTTCAGTTTTTTTTTTCTCTCCTTTTATCGTTTTCATTTTGCATATTCTCTATAATTTCTTTCTTTTTTCTTTATCTTGCTTTTTCTTTCTTTCAATTTTTCTTTGTTTTTTTTTGTCTGTTTGCATTTTCTCTCCAGTTTCTTTCCTTTTTCTTTTATCTTGCTTTTTTCTTCTTTTAATTTTTCCTTCTTTTTTTTGTTTTTATTTTCTCTATAAATTCTTTCTTTTTTCTTTATCTTGTTTTTTTCTTCTTTTAATTTTTCCTTTTTTTGTTTTTATTTTCTCTATAATTTCTTTCTTTTTTCTTTATCTTGTTTTTTTCTTTCAATTTTTCCTTCTTTTTTTTGTTTTTATTTTCTCTATAATTTCTTTCTTTTTTTTTATCTTGTTTTTTTCTTCTTTTAATTTTTCCTTCTTTTTTTGTTTTTATTTTCTCTATAATTTCTTTCTTTTTTCTTTATCTAGCTTTTTTCTTTCAATTTTTCCTTCTTTTTTTTGTTTTTATTTTCTCTATAATTTCTTTCTTTTTTTTTATCTTGTTTTTTTCTTCTTTTAATTTTTCCTTCTTTTTTTGTTTTTATTTTCTCTATAATTTCTTTCTTTTTTCTTTGTCTTGTTTTTTTCTTTCAATTTTTCCTTCTTTTTTTTGTTTTTATTTTCTCTATAATTTCTTTCTTTTTTTTTATCTTGTTTTTTTCTTCTTTTAATTTTTCCTTCTTTTTTTGTTTTTATTTTCTCTATAATTTCTTTCTTTTTTCTTTATCTAGCTTTTTTCTTTCAATTTTTCCTTCTTTTCTTTTCTCTGTTTTCATTTCTCTATAATTTCTTTCCTTTTTCTTTATGTAGCCTTTTCCTTCATTCAGTTTTTCTTTCTTTTTTGTCTGTTTTCATTCATCATTTTCTATACAATTTCTTTCCTTTTTCTTTATTTACTTTTCTGTCTTTCAATTTTTTCTTTTTATTTATTTATTTTTTTGGCTTTTTTCATTTTCATTTTTCTTCTCCTCTTCTAATTCTTCCTTTTTCTTAGCTTTTTTTTTCTCTTTTTTTAGTATTTTTTAAAAATATTTTTTCCCTCTTCTTGTCTTTTTTCTATTTCCTTGTCTTTATCTAGTTTTTTTTTCATTGTGAACGATTCATTTTATTTTCTCTCTGTATTTTTAGTCTTTTTTTTCAATACTTACATTTTTAGTTTCATTTTTCCTTTGTATTTTCTCATCTTCACTCTTTTTTTTCTTCAGACTTTGATACGATTTTCTTATTAATCCTCTTTTTCCTTCATTTTTCCATTCCTTTTTTATCTTCTTTCATTCTCCTGAATCTTTCTTTTTCTTATTCTTTCTACCTCTTACCCTTTCTCTTTTGTTCTCTTACCATTTCACTCTTTCTCTTTCTATTTCTCTTTTTCTTTTACCTTCCTTTTCTCTTCCTCTCACTTTTTTTTCTCTCTTACCCTTTCTCTTTTGTTCTCTTACCATTTCACTCTTTCTCTTTCTCCCACTATTTCTCTTTTTCTTTTACCTTCCTTTTCTCTTCCTCTCACTTTTTTCTCTCTTACCCTTTCTCTTTTGTTCTCTTACCATTTCACTCTTTCTCTTTCTCTTTCTCCTACTATTTCTCTTTTTCTTTTACCTTCTTTTTCTCTTCCTCTCACTTTTTTTTCTCTCTTACCCTTTCTCTTTTGTTCTTTTACCATTTCACTCTTTCTCATTCTCCTACTATTCCTCTTTTTCTTTTACCTTCCTTTTCTCTTCCTCTCACTTTTTTTTTCTCTCTTACCCTTTCTGCATGCTTACATATATATTTTCTTTCTTTCTTTCTTTCTTTCTTTCTAGTTCTTCCCTGTCTTTACCTTTCTATCTTGCCAAAGCCTCTAATTTTTTTCAAATAAATATATCATTGTACAAAACAGATCCTTTTTTTCTCAATTCAATTTTACTTCCTCCGTTTTTCAGATTTTATTGGCAAATCTTTTTTGTTTTTTTTTTTCTTCTGTTTTATTTCTGTCTATTTTTTTTGGCAATTCTTTTGTAATTCTCATTTTTTTTTAAATTTTACTTTTGCCACCATTTTTTTTTTCTCTATTTTTTTCATTTTGTCCAATCGGATTCAACTTAGGAAAAAAAAATAATGAAGCTTTCTATTCTCTTTACTTTTTTTCTTTTATGATTGATTAAAAATTAAAAACATTACTTTTTTCCTCAGATTTTACTTAGCTTTTTACATAAAGAAATACCCCCAAAAGGCTTCTAGCAAAACAAAAAATGATAAAACAAAAAAATTAATTTTCTTTTGCTATTTCTAATTTCACTATCATTATTTTTACATCTATACATGATATATTAGGTGTAATAATATTAATACTAATATTAACTAATAATAACAGTATAATAAACAGTATATTAAGTATAATAATATTAATACTAATATTAATAGTGAATTAAGGTTGATAATATTGATACTAATATTAATACTATATTAAGCTCTCTTATATGAGGTATATTGAAAGTACGTTCACCAGATGGAGACACGGAATACTTCGACATTGTTGCAGGAGTACTACAAGGAGACACGCTAGCACCATACCTCTTTATCATCTGTCTAGACTATGTGCTTAGGACTTCGATCGACAAAATCAGAGAAAATGGCTTTGAGCTGACTAAGAGAAGAAGCAAAAGGTACCCCGCAAAAACAATCACGGACGCCGACTACGCTGATGACTTGGCGATACTAGCGAATACGCCTAATCAAGCAGAGACACTACTGCATAGTCTGGAACGAGCCGCAGCTGGCATTGGCCTCCATGTCAATGCAAACAAAACTGAATATATGTGTTACAACCAAACGGGCAACATTGCCACACTAGACGGAGCCTCTCTGAAACTAGTCGACAAATTCACCTACCTGGGAAGTAGCGTCTCATCAACCGAAAAAGACATCGACACACGACTGACGAAGGCATGGACAGCTATCGATAGGCTCTCGATCATATGGAAGTCGGACCTAACTGATAAAATGAAACGCAGTTTCTTCCAGGCAGCGGTTGTGTCGATACTGCTATATGGATGCACCACATGGACGCTTACGAAGCGGCTGGAGAGGAGGCTGGACGGAAATTACACAAGAATGTTGAGAGCAGTATTAAACAAGTCCTGGCGGAGGCGATGAATGATAGGGAGAAATGGCGAGAGAGGGTCAGGGATATCCGCGCTGGCGGCGCGACATGATGATGATGATGATATGAGGTATAATTTTTTTTCATCATACAATGTGTGAAAGTACGTGTAATACCCTAACCTCATCAGCTGCCAACCAGGGTGATAACACAGTTTCAATAGCTCAAGGCGGTACTGCCACTCCTTGCACTACCAAGCAGCTTTTGCCACCGGACAGGGTATTTAAATGAAATATATATCTATATATACACAAGATCAACTAAAAGTAGACATTACATTGGATGTTCGTTCAACTTCAATTTGTTGCAGTTTGTGATTTAAAAACGCGTTTGCTTATGGCCATTGATGTCATAGCAACCTTTTCTTGATTTTGCGTAATCACACATATATCTGTTATCTATTCGGTTCATTTTCTTTTATTTATGCATTACTGCCCAAAAGCACTCGAGACAAACGTCATATATAATTTTGCTGAAAGATGTTATTTGTTGATCAATGGGCCCTCAAGTTTAAGTTTGTCCAGGTAGCTATCTGATTACCCTTGGGCCACTAAATTCTTGGCTTGCAAGAAATGTCTCCAGGACGCTGATGGTCAACAATGGGCTCGTGAATACTGTAGGGGTAAACCTGATTCATAGGCCCATCATTCGATTTACATTCTTCGGCAGAAGAATTATGTTGTTCGCACCAGCGCACCTTGTGGATTCATGATCCTCGCAAGCTGTTGAATTTTCTGCCGCAATAATAATAATATTAATACTATATTAAGGTTGATAATATTAATACTAATATTAATACTATATTAAGCTCTCTTATATGAGATATAATAATATTAATACTAATATTAATCATTATTTAAACTTTATTATATCAAATATAATAATATTCCAACTGATATTAATAGTTATTAAGCTTTAATATATTAAGTATGTAGCGTGTACCCATCTCATTGGTCTAGTGGATAGAGTGTTTGGCAATGGTCCAGGAGACCGAGGTTCAATCCCAGGTCCAGTCATACCAAAGACTTTTAAAAAATGCTACTTGATACCTCCTTGCTTAACACTCAGTATTATAAGGTACGTATCAAGGGTAAAGTGGAGCAATCCAGGGAAAGGAGTAGCACCTTCCCCTACACCTTGGTGTAGTAGCTATTGAAAAGGTATCCTTTAGGTCGCCCTCAACTAAGGTTGCCAACTTTACTTATATTAAGTATAATAATATTAATACTAATCTTAATAGTATCTTAAACTTTATTAAATTAAGTATTATTATAAGACTACAAATATTAATAGTAATTAAGCTTTAGTACATTAGTAAAGTTGTCGTCTATACTATTTAAACTATAGCTGAGGTTATACCTTTTCTAAAGGAATTAGTCCAAAAGTGAACATAATAACACAACTGGAGTTTGAACTCATTTAATATAATGTTGCAGTCCAACATAGAGGGATAAGGGGGTTCATGCCTTTCCCAAGGGTATTAGTCCAAAAGTGAACATAATAACACAACTGGAGTTCAAACTTCCTTACTTAGAGGCCACAGTTGGGCACCTCAGGTGGTATAATGGTTAGTAAGCTAGACTAGCAAACCTTCATGAATGGGTTTGAGTCTCACTGGGTGCCCCATTCATACAGCCTTATGCCACATCTAAGCAAAATGCTTAGTAAATTACAACTTAGAGTCCACAGGCCAGCTTTTTAGCCATTAGGCTATGGGGACTCCTCTCAAGAATATTTGAGAGAAAATATGGAATAGAAATGACCCCAAAGTTATTAGGTGTCAGATGAGCGAGTGCAGGTGTTGTTAAAGATAAGTGGAGAGCAGTTGAAAACTAAGCAAAATTTGAGAATTAATTTTTTTATTTATTGCGGACTTTTTGTCCTCATCTTGGTAGTTTTTGTGTTGTTTCTTCTTTCATTACGTTTCGGCCAAATTTCACCTCTGGCCTTCTTCAGGTGATTAACTGCGACCTCGGATAGGAATGCTATAAGTCCACAATAAAAAAATTAATTCTCAGATTTAGAAGCCTCATCTCAAAATGATTCCAATTAAAGATAAGCAAAATGTCTTGAACTGAAAACCAAGAATGGTCCCACATGATGGTTGGGGAGACGTATTCACACTCTGACAGAGAAAGCAATGAGGCACACACCACCCAAAAGAAAGCAAACAAGGTTGAGCCATTTTTAGGGTAATGGCTTACACCAAGTTCAAATCCTGGATGAGGCTAATTGCATATCATTTTGTACTGATGCCTTTAGGGATGGCATGAATCTATCTGTTCTCCTGGCTGTGTGTATAAAGTAAAGCCGACTGGGTTTTTTAGCTTTGGTTAGGCAACCAGTCTTGGAGAAGGAAAACTCTCAGTTCAAACTTGCTTTACTCTTTCATTGTGGAAGGGTTGGGTAAATATACGTACAAGATAAAAATGATTCTATTTGGGATAAAAATTAACTGCTAACTGAAATTTCTTCTTGTCCAGACAACTAGCTAGACCTAGGATCCGTATTCCCATCATCATCATCATGTCGCACTGCTAGCACGGATTTCTCTGACCCTCTCTCACCACCTGTCTCTGTTGTCCATCTCTCCTGGCAGGTCTTCCAGGCTACATCTTGTATCGGCACAGAGCTGTTGTAGATAGATTCTAGCTGGTCGTTCAACCTTTGCTCATCCATGTGAAGGGGTCCACAGGAGTAAATTGCTTATGAGTTTGCCCTTACTTCTTCAGCAGTGTATTCCCATCATCATCATGTCGCACTGCTAGTACAGATTTCCCTGACCCTCTCTCACTACCTGTCTCTGTTGTCTATTGCTCCCGGCAGGTCCTCCAGGCTACATCCTGTATCAGCACAGAGCTGTTGTAGATAGGTTCAACCTTTGCTCGTTCATGTTAAGGGGTCCACAGGAGTACATTGTTTGAGTTTTCCCTTACTTCTCCAGCAGTGTCCCGCATGTCTGGTTCATCTAACTTTGATAGTTTTCCCAACCAACCTCTGAAAATAATAAAGTTTCTACAATTATTTAGAAAACTTTGTGTCACTGTTTCTTTCTCCCGCAAAACAATGACTAGACAATGCAGCTATTATACATTAGTTATGTATTAAGATTTTTTTTTAATTTTATGACACGAATTTCACATCTCATTAGGAAAGGAATGCTACTCAGTCTCCTAATTCATTATGCTTTCTACAACGTCTTCTATAACTTTTCCAAGTTTATCTCTTAAGTCATATTATTAAACGCTATTGATTGATGGAGAGAAAAAAGATTTTATTGATGGTTTAATGCCTTTTATATTATCTTTTTATGTTTTGCTCTCTTTATCTTCAGACAATCTTATCAAATGTCTTTTTTTTGTCCATTTGTCTATCTGTCAACAGGACCTAGAATACACTGAACACATCCCCTGCAGAGGAGTAAGACATCCTCCCCACCCTAGAAAAAAGTGTCCTAGATATATCACCTTACTGCATCTGATGGTGAGACTCCAGTTCTGAAGACCTTGGGAGTGTGGAGTTGCCCTTTATTGACATTACTCCCAGTTCCACTTTGACACTAAACTGCATCTGATGGTGAGACTCCAGCTCTGGAAGTCTGGGGAGTATGGAGTAGCTCTTCATTGCCATTACTCTCAGGTCCACTTTAACTCTAAATTGCATCTGATGGTGGGACTCCAGTTCTGGAGATTTGGGGAGTGTAGAGTATCTTGTTGTCATTACTCCCAGGTTCATTCTGACCCAAAGTATTACTACCTGTTAAAGTCCTATATACTGACATTGTTGTGCCGGGTGGGCAAAAAAATAATATTACCTTGGATCCAGAGAGCTTTTTCCCAAGCAATAGCTGCTAGGCAGGATTAAGTTTAATGCTTGGCACTTGAGGCACCTTAAAATAGAGAATATCAAGAGGATCAAACATTTTTTGTGATGGCTATGCATGACTTTCGATTTGTACATTATAAAAAGATTTTCTGTTAAATCTGATTGTGTGAAGTTGGATAAACACTACCTGTTAAGGTCCCATCTATAGGTTGAATTGATCTACTTAAAAATTGATCATATTGAATTGGAACATGCCCCGCCACCAAAAAAAAAACTCTTAATGTTATATAACATGATGAACGAATGAATCATAACACTTGGTTATAAAAATATACATCCCTATTCTTTCTTAGAGTCAAAACTCTATAGGTGTGTAAGAGAGACAGGGAGACAGATACATGCTTGGAAGGTGGACTCCATTGGTGAAGAATTCAGAAGAGTCGAACACAGACTGCTATATTGACTCATAACTTCTTCTTAGCTATGTTGTGCTATACTCAGGGCCCCACTTAACACTTCTTCTGCTTTTCAACTGGGGGTGGCCACTTAACAGCCCAACTGTGGCTCTAAGACTAACTGACCATTGCTCTGTGTGTACCTGTGTAGATATAATTTCATAACTCCTACACATTTCCGGTTGTCAACCAGTGTGAGCTGCTTACACGCACGCATCACTGCCCTCCTGTTTACACAGCTAGAACATCCAGTTCTGTCAAAAGTCAATATATGCAACTTGCCCAATCAGCTGGAGCTGTAAAATACACCAACTGCTTTTCTGCCGTCGAAAGACCCCCTCAATGAGTGTCCTGGATATGACACTAAACAATCTGATGGTGAGGTTCCAGTAATACTGGAGCTTTGAGGAATGTAGAGTACCCCTACATTGCCATTACTCCCAGGTCCACTCTGGCTTGGAGTGGAAGCATTTGATAGAGTCCTAGCTATGGGTCAAAAAGAACTAAACTGTGTACTTATGCTAAACTGAATTGCTTGAAATAGAACCGTTTTGACACTGAAACTGTACTTACGCTAAAATGAATTGTTTGAAATAGAACTGTTTTGATATTTAACTGTGTGTAAACAAAAACTATACTTATACTAAACTGAATAGATTTAAAATAGAACTGTTTGACTAAATTAAATAGCTTGAAATAGAAATGTTTTTGACAATTAAATTATGTACTTATGCTAAACTGAATATTTAAAATAGAACTGTTTTGGCATTAAATAACCTACAAAGGTTGATATGCCATAAAACACAAACAAACAAACAAACAAAATCAATATGCAACGTTAAGAAACAACTGCTCAGAAAATCTAATTATGAATGCATAATGAATGCAGTTCTCTAACCTCTTGGCATAAAATAAGCCTAAACAGGTTGAAATGCCCTTAAAATCAATCAATCAAAGGGAGCCTTCTGGTTGCCTTCGACTACGACCACCAACTTTACTTTTTACTTATATATATATATATATATATATTTATATATATTTGATTGAATTATAAAAAAACATTTTGTCAATATAATTTTTTAAAGATCCTTTCAAGTTTCCTGATAAGTGTCTTGATTTCAGGTTGCAATTGGTTGATGAATTTAACAAAATTGTCTCAAGCACTTTTGGACCTTTAATAGGCCATCATCAGGGGTTGCTTGCATGTATAAAGAGTGGGGTTTTTTTAAAGAGTTTTTTTAGGTTTTTTATAACATTACAAAATTACGTAAATGCAGAGTTGGATAAAACTGAAATGCTGCTGCTGCTGCTGCTGATGGCCTATGAAAGGTCCGAAAGGAAAGCCCTCTGGACAGTTTTGGTAAATTCATCCACCAATTCCAACCTGAAACCAAAACACTTATCAGGAAACTTGATAGGATCTTAATAAAATTATATAGACAAAATGTGTTTTTATTATTTAATCAAACATACTTAAATGAAAGACTGCTACCCAACCACACACATACACACACATGGCTTGGGCTGAAGAATACACCGACTGCACCTCTGCCGAGGAGTAAGACCTCCAATGAGAGTCCTGGATATGACACTAAACAATCTGATGGTGAGGTTCCTTGGTATAGTAGCTATTGAAAAGGGAGCCTTCAGGTTGCCCTTGACTACAGTCGCCGACAGCAACAATATAAAGGCTTATAAATTATTAGGAATAGTTTTGTATTTAATTTCTGTCAGTTTTGTTGGATTTGCTTATTATATGATTAACGTTGTAATCTCTGTAGCCACATAACTTACACTAGCTATTCTTCTCAATTAGATAACAATATAATTGTTAGGAAAACCAACCAACTAACCATCCAATTAAAATCAAAGATGGCTAGAGCTATGACCATCTTAAGTATAGTGTTAAATCAAACCCTTGTCTTGCGTTCATCTGGTTAACTAAACTAAATCTTTAGTTTTTTTTTAAACATATGAAGCAGACATGTTGCTAGAAATTTCCTGGATAAAAAGCAAAGTTAGGATTATTTTTTCAGTCACCAAAAGACCAAGTCATTAAAATCTTTATTGTGTTGACATTTCTAGTATGAGCAATGTCCACCTGGAGTTTTTAGACATGAACCTCTTAACGATGATTATTAGCTTATAAGTCTTCACAAAAACATAGGTGAACGTATTTGTTCTGACAATACACTACCACATCATTTAAAGCTAGGAAAACTAATCCAGATTTTTCTCATCATTATAAGAAGTAATAGTATGTTGCCACAACAAAAATATTTATTTGCGGCTCTTCTTTCTAGATAAGGCTTAGTACTTTTTGAATGCCTTTCATACTTACTGCCCAGAGGGTTGATTTTCAGTTAGTATTTATAAAGCCAAAAATTTACTACTAGATTTCTATGCAACTAGCCAACTCCTTGTGTTCACAAAAGATGAAAAGAAAATAGTAAATTCGTTATCTCTTTCCAAAAATAAGCAATGAACATTATGTTTCTTCGACCCCAGCCAATCTTCTTAGAACTCCAAAAATTGTTCAGTTGGTGAAGACTAAGATAAATTATATTTCGTCATTTACTTTCTCACTGCCATTACTGAGACTATTCAACAAATTAGTCAATCTAAAATACTTTTAGTTACATTGCCGAGTTGGCTGGGGCTGTAAAATACACCAACTGCACCTCTGCAGAGAGGCAAGACACCCCCAATAAGTGTCCTGATATATGACACTAGATAATCTGATGGTTAGGCTCCAGTCATGCTGGAGCTTTAGGGAATGTGAAGCACCCCTTCATTGCCATCATTCCCAGGTCCACTCTGGCCCAGAGTGGTAGCACCTGACAGGGCCCTATCTTTGGGTTAAATAGAACTAATCTGTGTACTTATGCTAAACTAAAAAAAAGAATTAAAGATGATGACCGTAGTCGAGGGTCACATGAAGGCTCCTTTTTCAATAGCTACTACATCGAGGTGTAGGGGAGGGCACTTCTCCTTTTCTTGGATTGCTCCACTTTACCTTTGATCCTCACCTTTTAATGATGAGTGTTAAGCAAGGTGGCATCAAATACCATTTTTTGAGTCTTTGGTATGACTCAACCTGGGATTGAACCCCGGTCTAACGGACCATTAGCAAACACTGTACTCATTAGGCCAATGGCCTGGTAATACTAAACTAAATTACTTGAAATAGAACTGTTTTGATATTTAAACTGCGTACTTATACAAAACTGAATTGTTTGAATTAGAACTGTTTGACTAAACTGAATAGCTTGAAATAGAAATGGTTTTGACAATTAAACTGTGTACTCATGCTAAACTGAATTGTTTGAAATAGAACTGATTATTCATATAAAAATGGATTTGGCATGAAATAACCTACAATCATTGATATGCCATAAAACCCAACCAACATACCAACTTTTAGTTACAGTGAATTAATATCTATTAACAAGATTATGTAGGGCTCCACTGTGACCAAATTGGTATTTTTATTTTCTTACATTCACTTTTGACAAAGAAGACTGTAAGTTTGGTTTCTTTGTTTAATGACATATCAACATTCTATGGTTATTTAATGCCAAAGCCATGCTTGTAGAAAGAAAGTAGTGGTACTATTTAACCTATTGCTGGTGGTAGGGATAATTAGATTCATATCTTTCCGAAGTGTATGAGTCAAAATGAACATCATATTTGATTTGATTTGGTTTGGTTTAATGGTATATCAACCTTTGTAGGTTATTTAATACCAAAGCCATTCTCCTAGAAGAACAGTAATGGTATTATTTCACCCATAGCTGGGAGGACAAAGGGGGTTCATACCTTTCCCAAGAGTATTTGCCCGAAAGTGAACGTAATAGCGCGACTGGAGTACGAACTTGCGTACTACGAATCCGCAGTCCATCGCTATAAGTCATATTTGAGTTCATCTCACTTTGCCACAGGGATTCTTCCCTGTTTGCTAAGGATTATTATTAGATACTTGAAACCATATAATTATATGGGAATACTTGAAATCATTTAATTGTATGTTAATTATTTGTATTAGGAATACTTGATATCATATAACTGTTTTCAAAAAGCTCTTAAGAAACAATTACACAAAAATGTAGTTATATATATATATACAATGAATTCCTTAATTTATAGGTATATGATAACCCTAGACAGGTTGACATGTCATTAAAATAAATCAATCGATCAATCAATCATTGGGGGTGTTCATGTGGTGTAATGGTTAAAGCAACCGGACTGCGGAATCGTAGTAAGCAAGTTCGAACTCCAGTCACGCTATTACATTCACTTTTGGACAAATACCCTTGGGAAAGGTTTGAACCCCATTATCCTCTGAGCTATGGGTTAAATAGTACCATTACTGGGGGTGTCCTCGTGGTGTAATGGTTAAAGCGATGAACTGCGGAATCGTAGTACGCGAGTTCGTACTCCAATCGCGCTATTACGTTCACTTTCGGGCAAATACCCTTGGGAAAGGTATGAACCCCCTTATTCTCCCTCCAGCTATGGATAAATAGTAGGACGGACTAGGTTCTTCAGCCTTGGTGAGGCAACTAGTCTAGGAGAAGGAAAACTCTGAATTCAAACCTGTTAAACTCCGCTTAAAAATTGACCTTGTGTCATATCCTGCCCGAGCGGAGGGGTTGGTAAATAGTACCATTACTGTTCTTCCAGAAGGATAGATTTGGCATTAAATAACCCAAGGTTGATATGCCATTAAAACAACAAAACAAATAAACAATCAATCATTGTATAAATCAGTGATTTTTTTTAGGGTGTATTTCAGGTTTGGGAACAACTTCGTGTATGGCAACTTAATGATGAAAATGATCTCATCCTTCGTCAAAAATCTCCAATGGGATCATTGTCCATTGATGCAGATTTAGGATCATCATCTTTGATAGATGTTCTTCCCAATTTCAAATGCTGGGGACATTGCATACAATTCAAACAATCTTTCTCAAAAGACTTTTGTAATTACAACTGCCACCCCAAAAAAGCAAGTGCAATGTGTACATATGTGTTCACCGTACCCTAAACAGTTCCAGTACTAACCAACACAATATGGTGCTATTTTTTATACCAAAGGTCAGTGTCGTTATAGACTACATTTTAATCTTTATTCTATATCCTATATTTTTTATCCTTGTTTTAAAGGAGCACTTTTCTTTGCAGTCATAAAGTAAATAAAGTTGGTGAGACCGTAGTCAAGGGTGAACCGAAGGCTCCCTTTTCAATAGCTACTACACCAAGGTGTAGGGGAAGGCGCTACTCCTTTCCCTGGATTGCTCCACTTTACCTTTTGATCTTTACCTTATAATGCTGAGTGTTAAGCAAAGAGGTATCAAGTACCATTTTTTGAGTCTTAGGTATGACGCCACCTGGGATTGAACCCAGGTTTTCCAGGCCTACAATGACAACCTGAATAACTTGTAATAAAAAGCTAAAAGAATCTGAAATATGGATGATAATTCTGGTTACAATTATTTATTTTGATCGATATAGCTTCATCATGGACACCTCACAATGTAAGGATTAGCTAGCTAAGCTAAGAGACCATTGTTAAAGAGTTTGATTCTCACTAGGTACTTCATACTTTTGGTTTTCTGCTAAACTAAACACAGCTTAGTAAATGACGACACACTTTCATCTAAAAAAATAAAAATAAATCAAGAAATAAAAATATACTAGAGCTGTAGAATATGCTGACTGCATCTCTGCAGATGAGTACGACCCGTGCCACAGTGAGTATGCAGGATATGACACTAAACCATCTGATGGTAAAGCTTCAGTCCTAGAGATTTGGGGAATGTGGAGTACCCTTCATTGCGATTACTAGTTCTACTCTGACCTGGAGTGGTAGTACATATTAGGGTCCTATCTATGGGTCAAATAAAAATATCTAATCCTTTTCTATACTTGAAATTATTTAACATTATGCAAACAAGTAACTGATGTTAAATTGAATTATTAGTATTACACAGAAATTCTTGGAACCATGTAACTGTGTGCAAGCAAATAAGTTCTGGCTAATTGAAAATTATTGCCAAAAAGCTATTCATTTACAAATCATAATGTAATAATAATAATATGTATTTTTAAACAAGATTTGGCATTAAATAATCTACAAAGGTTGATATACATCAAACCAACCAACCAACCAACCAAAAAATATAGTCATATGGTACAATGAAGGTTGATGTGCAATATTTTGTGTGTAATTTTTTTGACTTTTATCCTCATCTTTATTGTTGTTAGTTGTAACACAATGTTTTGGCAGCTGTATCTTCTGACCTTCCTCAGATTTTTATGCCCAAATAAACTAAGGACACGTGAGGAAGGCCAGAGGATATAGCGTCCAAAACATTTTGTTACAACTAACAATAATAAACATGAGTACAACAGTCTGAAAAATCACACACAAAATAGTATAATAAACTTTATAAGAATATAGTAATTTATTTGTATATTTAACTTTATAAAATGTTAATTTCAAAGTGGTTTTATAACAAGATTAAAAAGATGAATAGACTACTAATAAGCCATATAGCATTGACCTTGTTTAGTTGACAGAAAGTCTCTTAAATGTTACTTGTGAGCCTCTGTTCAAAGAATGTCTTATTAAATCAAGTGTCTTTCGTAATTACTCTTTCGTTGTCCATATTACAGCCTTTTATTTATTCATTACAATACAAAGTAGACCGATTATTGCAAAGGAGAGCTAAGCACCTTTCACTGTAATGGTTCACAAACTAATCTCTCAAGTATATGACTATTGAGTTGTGGGTTCAATCCATGCTAGAAACCTCATACTTGTAACCTTTTGCAAGTGTAAACCATTACTAGGAACGCACATTGTAATGGTCAACAAGATGGTCAATTACTATTAATTGACAGCACAGAGTTCCTTGAGTCTCTATCATCCATTGCTCCTGGTAAGTCTTCTTGACAGCATCATGTGTCTACAGAGATCTGATCTATGTAAGTCCTTACTGGTCAACCAACACTGGTATGTCCATGTGTAGAAGTCCATAAGAGAACATCACTTATGGGTTTGTCCTTAATCCTCCAGCAGTGTATGCATCTCTTGTTTTTATTATATAGATCATTTGTGAGATGGGAAGTAAGTGGCTGTACAGCTGCTATTTTGTGGGGTGCTGCTTCCAGGCTCATTAAACTAAGAAAGCAAACCTTCTTTTCCTTATCAAAAGCATTTTTTTCATTGCAAACTCCTACTGTAATTCAGACTTCAACAGCCAGTGAAATGACAAACCTTATATTACATATGTGTCGTAAGTAAATGGATTCAGTGTCCTAAGTTCAAATCAAAGATGAGGCTCATTGTATTTCACTTAATGCTCATATTCTTGAGAAAGGTTTGATTTGGTTTCTTTATTTAATGGCATATCAACTTCCATAAGTTATTTTATACTAAAACTATCCTTGTAGAAGAACAGTAGTGGTACTATTCAACACATAGCTGCAGGATTAGTCCAAAAGTGAATGTTATGGCATAATTGAAGTTTGGAATCACTTACTTCGAGGCTGTCTAACACTGTAGGGATTATGACACAGGGTTTCTCCCTCACTTGAGAACTATCATCCCTTCAGCTATGGATAAATTGTAGGGTAGACGGGGCTCTTTAATCTTGCTATGGCAACCACTCTGGGAGAAGGAAAACTCTGAATTCAAACCTGTTAAACTCTGCTTAAAATTGACTTTGTATCACATTCTGTTTGTACAGAGGGGTTGGGTAAATACGTATATGACATACTCCTGAGGAGATGTGGCTTTCAGTGTAAGTATCTGTCGTGGTTCGATAATAAAAGCACCTTGTTAGCACTAAATCTCTAATGATCTGCCTAATTTGCAAATTTTCTACTAAAGTAGGTGAACCAACTTGTACTATAAGAGTGTTTAATAGTTCAATCAGCTGATTCAGCTACAAGCACGTACGATGGGAATCTAGACAAGAGGCAAATCTTTCGTAGTACTTATCTGTTGTAATCTGCTTAAGTGAAAATATACATCTTATTGGCATCATCAAAATCTATGATAAACTTTCACAATCAATCAATATTTTTGTTTATCATCTCTGTCAATCTCAGATCTTTCCATTCCTCCAAACAGTGGCAGGCCTGTTTGGTAAGAAATTTGTGGCTGTAACTGCCTCTCTCTGTAAGACACATGTCTGACTTGCTGTGTATTGGAATCTTGTGTGAGCAGCTATTCACACATTTTTAGTTGACAGCTAATGCATCGAAAAGGAAAAAGAGGAAAATAAATTTGTTTTTATTGACATTCTTTCGTTGAAATGTTTTTTTTCTTTTTCTTATTTTTAAATCCCAGTCGAAATTTTCATTCAATTTCTTCACATTGCTAAATCATGTTTCTTGTAATTCATCTGATTGACATTCAAAATATTTTCTTATATATTTTAATGCACTTACAAGAGATTGAATTACTGTAAAATAATTATTTCGGAAAAAAAAATGCGTATTGTATTTTTTGAAAATGTTTGATATAAGTTGAAATGAAATTGACAGTTTTTGGTTAACTGATATAAATGTCTGACATTTACTAGTTGACAATTCAATAAAAAAAAAAATTTTATATATATCTATATATATGATGTATCATTAAAAAGTATTGAATCTGTATCTATATTTTTTAAAATTAACAATGAAGATTGTAGGGTGTGTGTATATATATATATATATATATATATATGCAGTGTGTGTATGCATAATTATATATATATATATATATATATATATGGTGTGTATATATATATATATATATATATTTACAAACTGCTTTGCATGGGCAGGATGTGATACAAAGTCAATTCTTAACTGGAGTTAAGAACCTAGTCTGCCCTAATATTTACCCATAGTTGGAAAGAGAATAATTAGATTCATATCTTTCCCATAAGTAACCGTGCCATGCAAAATGCAATCAGCCTAGTACAGGGTTTGAACTCTTGTTACAACAGTTACTATTACATTGCAGGCACCTCATATATATATATATATGTGTGTGACTTTGTGTATGGGTTAGGGTTAGAATGGATGAAGACAAATTTAAAAAATGGCATTTATTCCATGTCCTCTTTCTTCTGATTATATATACGAGGATAATTAGATAAGTTTCCAGACTTTTTTCGTATGGGCACTTTTATTGATAGTACACCCAGGAAACTCTAGTCCCCTTCGAAGTAATCTCCTCCAGCTGGAATGCACTTGTACCGTTCCAACAACTTCTGGAAGGCCCCATGGAAGTCCTCTTGTGTGAGCGTGTCAATGATCTTCATCACAGCCTCTTTCATATCCTCAATTGTCTCATTACGACAGCCTCTAAGGTTTTCCTTGAGCTTAGGAAATAACCAAAAGTCACAGGGAGCAAGGTCTGGACTATAGGGAGGCTGAGGAACTATCTTGATGCCCATCTTGGTCAAATAGTCTGTGTCAAGGATGGAGTTTAGGACTGGTGCATTTTCCTGGTGAAAATGCCACTGACCCGATTTGAAGAGTGCTGGCCTCTTTCGACGGAATCTCCTCCTGAACTCTCTTAAAGTCTCAACATAGTAACCCTAACCCTTTGGCCAATCAACTCTGGTGTATTGACTTCCTTACTTCTCCCACACCTCTCATCATCCCTCACAGACTCCCTGCCTTCCTTGAATCTGTTATGCCACTCAAAAACTGATGCTCAATTCATGCAAGATGTTCAAAAAGCAGTCTGAAGCATTCCATACGTTTCTGGGGCATTTTTCCAAGTTTTAAACCGAATTTTATTGCATATTGTTCTTCCTCACGTCCAGATTGCATTTTTGAAATTCACCAGGTGTGACAATCAGGCTTTTGTTGGGTGTATTCCAATTCGTGCTGTAGCTTTTGATTTGAATCTGAAATCATAAAAATTGGTCTGTCATCTCTTAAGATGTATTGCAATAACATACTGAATTTCCAAGAGTCTATGACAATTCTAAATACCTGTACAAAAAAAAGTCTGGAAATGTATTGAAGGCACCACGTGTATATATATATTTATATATATATTTGTAAATGCAAACGCTTATTACATGTATGTTAGTGACAGTTATGTACTTGTAGGAGAGCTTTTGAAGAAAAAGACCATCCAAAAGAGAGATAGACAGATCGACTGAGAGAGAGAGAGAAAGAGAGAGAGAGAATGTGTGTGTGTGTGTGTGGTAGAGAGGGATTGCATTGAAGCAATCCAACACATGTTGGTAGAATTCTACCCCTTTTAGTCTTCTTTGTATTCTTTTATGCTTATTGTATTGCTCATGTATTTTTACTATTTACCGCCATCTAGAATCTTACCATTTTGCCCGCTGTGATAAACGTGGCTTCAGCTGGCTTGTCACCGACTGTGTCAGTAGGATATTGTCTTTTTTGTGATGTGGATTGCCTTGTAACAGATAAACAGTAACTCCTATGATTTCATTATATGAATAAAATGTGCAGTATAGAACAATACACACTGGCTGCTAAGATGCTGCTATATATATATATATATATATATATATATATATATATGTGTGTGTATATTTTGGCAGCATTTCTTTATTGATACATATTTGATTGAACATAATAGACATTTTTTGTCTACATATTTTTTTGTTAATCCTTTCGAATTGCGGTATCGATCTTATGATATTCGGCAGGAATTGGTTGATAAACCTTTCATAATTAGTTATTTCCCAAGTACTTTCTGCCCAACTATATATATATATATAGTTTGTTTTATTTATGACCTACAAGTGCTCAATATCAATGATAAGGTGTATATATTTAAGGTAGGATAGTGTAGACATAGAGTCAATAGTGCTTGATAACTCAATTTCTCACTTATGTGTTCATCAGACCAAGTGTTTTTAAGGCATGGTGGGTATCTTTTTTATATACTGTTATATGGTGTATGTTGGGAGTAGGGTGGCTGGTCTAGTTAGTGGACCATTCTAGAAAGCATTTACTTATCTATGCGTCTCTATTGTGTTATCCTTGTAATTTGCCAATTCATCTACCCTGCTACGAGTTTGATTTATGGCTTTCTAGTTGTTATTCTTGTTATTATTTTTCACCCCTGCTAACATTCATCTATTTTATCAGCCGACAGCTACCAAGTACCATTGACTCAATAACTATGCTAGTCTAATATATGTGTATATGTGTGTGAATCTCACTTGATGATTGATAAGTATTTTAATAATAATAAAAATAATCATAATAATAATAATAAATGATCAATCACATAATAAGCGAATGCAGCAAATTAGCACAGAAAGAGTATGAGACTATACATGACTGGGTGGGCAAGGTGATCCACTGTGAGATGTGCAAGAAATTTAAATTTGACCATACAAACAAATGGTATGTGCACAACCTAGCACCTGTTCAATAAAATGACACACAAAAACTCCTATGGGACTTTGACGTACAGACGGATCACCTAATCTCAGCCAGAAGACCAGACCTAATAATGATCAACAAAAAAAAGACAACTTGCAAAATTGTGGACTTTGCTGTCCCGGCTGACCATAAAATAAAACTGAAAGAATGTGAATAGAAGGATAAGTACCTCAACCTTGTTAGGGAATTAAAAAAACTATAGAACATGAAGGTGACAATTATACCAATTGTGATTGGTGCTTTTGATATAGTAACTAACGGATTATTAAAGGAACTGGAGGACTTGGAAGTAGGAGGACAAGTGGAGGCCATCCAAACTACAGCATTATAGAGAATGGCCAGAATACTGAGAAGAGTCCTGGGGACTTAATAATAATAATATTACCCCTACTCTATACAGCTGATAGATGAGATCTATTGAGAGAATATTTCTGAAAATATATATAGAAGTCACTACTCTAAAGTACAGAATAAATAACAAGAACAACAACACTTACCTGTTCAGTGGCCCCAGCTAGCAGACAAAAAATAAAATGGGTGGTAACTCAATACCGAGCCTGTAACATCCTAAGCAAGCCAGTGTATACATACACTAATATACCCGTTCACTTGGCTAGCAACCAATCACTGTCCAGAGAATGAACTTAGTCACTTGAGAACAATGGAATGCCCCAATGTCCATATAATCTTGCCTCAAGTCATAGCTCATGGCTTCTTACACAAATGTGTATTTACTCACAGCTATCAAGATTTACGAATGAATTCCAACAATACATATGCTATCTGTTGTAACCTTTCAAAAGGTTATTGAATGAGAAATAGCCTAAATAGTGGTAGGAAATGAAATTGAAACCTTCATTACATTAACCAAATACAGTACTCACCTGTGGCGTGAAGAAGTTAACCCACTGCTAATGGTGAACTACTTAGCATATTACCCTATTCAATATATTATCATATTTACCAACCCCTCCGATCGGGTAGGAAATGACACAAGGTCAATTTTTTAAGCAGAGTTTGAATTCAGAGTTTTCTTTCTCCTAGACTAGTTGCCTCACCAAGGCTTAAGAACCTAGTCTGCCCTACTATTTACCCATAGCTGGAGGGAGAATAATTAGATTCATACCTTTCCCAAGGGTATTAGTGCTATGTGAAATGCAATCAGTCTCGTCCAGGATTTGAACTCGTGTTGCTGTGTCCATTTCCTGCAACGATAACCATTACACCACGGGCACTTCCACTATATTTATGAGGATTGGGACATATGCATTCATGTTCATAGGATAAGTATATGGCATATTCCACAGACATAATCTTGCCCTGACTGTTGGCATTGTAGAATACATTGGCTGCTTTTCTGCAGAGGGCTAAGACCCCCCCACTCAAGTATCCTGGATTACACTAAACAATCTGATGGTGAGGTTCCAGTAATGCTGGAGTTTTGAGGAGTGTGAAGTACCCTTTATTGCCTTTGCTCCAAGGTCCACTTTGACCCAGAAGTGGTAGCACCTGATAGGGTCCTATCCATAGGTCAAAATGAACTAAACTGTGTATTTATATTAAACTGAATTGTGTAAAATAGAACTGTTTTAATATTTAAAATGCGTACTTATGCTAAACTGAATAGCTTGAAATAGAACTGTTTTCCATGTAAACTGCGTGCTTATGATAAACTGAATTGTTTGAAATAGAACTGTTTTTGACATTGAAACTGTACTTATGCTAAACCGAATTATTTGAAATAGACATTTTTTTCACATTTAACTGTGTGTGTAAACAAAAACTATACTTATACTAAACTGAATTGTTTGAATTAGAACTGTTTGACTAAACTGAATAGCTTGAAATAGAAATGTTTTTGACAATTAAACTGTGTACTCATGCTAAACTGAATTGTTTGAAACAGAACTGATTTATTGTTTAATAGCATTATTCATTGCCAAATCCACCCTTCTAAAAGGACAGTTGTGGTACTATTTAACCCATAGCTGGAAGGATAAGGGGGTTCATGCCTTTGTCCGAAATTGAACATAATAGTATGACTGAAGTTCCAACTCACTTATTATGATTCTGCAGTCTATTACACCATGATGATACTCCTCTGATAAATGGTTCAAGCATCTCTGAAACTCCTTTTTGATATAGTTCCATATTTCTTTTAGCGTCAGATTAGTTTGGTTTCTTTGTTTAATGGCATATCAACCTTTGTAGGTTATTCAATAACAAAGCCATTCTTCTAGAAGAACAATAGTGGTACTATTTAAACCTATTGCTGGGAAGATAAAGGGGTTCATATCTTCCCCAAGGGTATTTGTCCGAAAGTGAATGTAAGAGTACGACTTTGAATTTGCTTACTACAATTCTGCCGTCCATTACAACTTTAACCATTACAACATGAGGACATCCCCATTTGGTGTCAGAAGGTAACTTCTACAGTTTTGCTTCTACTAGACAGCCAAGTATTTGTCGCTGCCTCCCACCAGACACGACTTGACACAAGGTCAAAAGCCCGAAGGCCGATTAAAGTGGGGATAAAGGGGAGGGGAAGGTCGGGAACGAGCCGAGACTCGAACCCTGCTTGTCTGTGCTGCTCATCGGCTCACTTAGTGCAATGTGAGCCTGATGAGGCAGGCAGTTTCACGAACCCAAATGTGGGTCCGGGCACGTATGCCAGTTTGCGGCTTAAACTAGACGCATGGTCTAGTGCCGTACAAGGGGGACAAAGGAGACAAAAATGCAGCTCGCCCACCCGAAGGTAGCCTAGTCGAAACTAGGTGCCTAATTAAAGGCCCCAAGTCTGCCATTGTTCCTTTTCCAGGGCCACGCTCCGGACCGAAGTCCAGAACAGGCCCCGGGGCGCTCGCCGGGAGCGTGCCCACCTAGTTTGAGGATATCATAATAAACATTATTGGATATTTATTGTTTGGAATAGAGAAGCTCGGATGGTTAGTGTTTTATGGTATATCAACCCTTGTGGGATATTTAATCCCAAATTTAGTTTATATATATGTGTGTGTGTGTGTGTGTGATTTAAAAGCCGATTTTTTGTAGGTAAACTTATATTTAAACAATTTATTTGACCTAACAGTAAAAATTCTATTTAATATTAATCCTTTGTTTGCGCACAGTTAAATGGTTACAATTATTCCTGTAACATAATGACCGAGGGATTTCAGTTCATGCCTTTGGGTTTAGTTAGGCTGAGAATCTTTCGGCTCAGCACATGGGTTAGTTAGGTGCAAACATTGATGCTGATGTTAACGCAGGCGCGCGCGGGCAGACAAAGGTTTCACTCAGAGATGTCACAATAGTCCAAGACGACACGGGTGACGGAGTGGGAGTGACGTCACGCACTGGAAACGTGCGGAGGTTTGTGGGAGATTTGAAGAAAGTTCGGAGAGTTGAATACTAGACACCAAATGAGGAGGATCGACTTTTGGCAAAACTGTGCCCTATGGGGGCCGCTCGAGATGGGGGCCAAATAAATAAGACAGCATAGAAGATTGTGTCTCTCCTCCTTATGTTGAAACCTTTAACTCAAAGTTAATAAAAAGGTTTCGTACCTGAACAAGAAGTCTTTACGTGTTTTCGAATTTCGAGATTCCTATGTTCTTTATATGTTCTATCGTTATGAACATTATATGTCTATTTTGCACATGGCATTAATTGTGGCGAAAGTACATTCCTATCTATTTAATTTGCAGACAAATAAATGGTTTCAAGTATTGCTATTTGACATTAGTAATTCTATTTATCAAATCTTTTTTGGTAGTATAAATAATATGCATGCAGCTGCATGGTTTCAATTAATTAATTAATAATAATAATCTCTAGTAAATGATTGAACAGTTCTATTTGACCCATAGATATGACCCTAACATATACTACCATCCTGGGTGAGAGTGGACTTAGGAGTAATGGCATTGAAGGGATACTCTACATTTTCCAAAGCTCCAGGACTGTAGTCTCACCATCAGATGGAGTTTAGCATCATACCCAGGACACTAATTCTATTTGACCCATAGATGAGACCCTAACAGTTATTACCATTCTGTGTGAGAGTGGACCTGGGAGTAATGGCTATGAATGAGTACTCAAGATTTCCCAAAGCCTCAGCATTGGGGCCTCACCATTTGATGCAGTCAAATGTCATCCTTAGAATACTTGTTTGAGTTTGCCCAGTTGGCTGGTGCTGTAGAATGCACCTACTGCACCTCTGCTGAGGGGCAAGACCCCCCCCCAACGTGTCTCCTGGATATGACACTAAACAATCTGACGGTGAGGTTCCAGTGATGCTAGAGTTTTGGGGAATGTGGAGCACCCCTTTATTGCCATTGCTCCTTGGTCCACTCTGGCCCGGCATGGTAGCACCTGATAGAGCCCTATCTATGGGTTAAATAGAACTAACGGCATACTTATGCTAAACTGAATTGTTTGATTAAACTGAATAGCTTGAAATAGAAATGTTTTTGACAATTAAACTCTACTTACATTTAAACTATGTGCTAATGCTAAACTGAATTATTTGAAATAGAACTGTTTTTAGACATTGAAACTGTATTTACACTAAACAGAATTTTTTAATATAGAACTGTTTTGACATGTAACTGTGTGTAAACAAAATCTGTACTAAACTGAATTAGCTGAATTAGAACTGCTGGACTAAACTGAATAGCTCGAAATAGAAATGTTTTTGACAATTAAACTGTACTTACATTTAAACTGCATGCTTATGCTTAACTGAATTATTTGAAATTGAACTGTTTTTGACATTGAAACTTACTTACACTAAACTGAATTGTTATATATAACTGCTTGAATAGTTTGAAATAGAAATGTTTTTGACAATTAAACTGTGTACTCATGCTAAACTGAATTGTTTGAAATAGAACTGATTATTTACATATGAATGGATTTGGCGTTAAATAACCTACAAAGTTTGATATGCCATAGAACCCAACAAACCAAACCAAACCAAACTTGTTTGAGTGATTTTACCCCTGTGCAGAAATGCAGTCAGCATATTCTAGCGTCCCAACTGACAAAGCAGAGACAAACAAAGCTGGAGTAGAAGAGAAAATTACTTGAATCTATATTAGAATTAAAAATAAACTGATACAAATTTTTTTATTCATTATCAGAGCATGCTGACAGCATGGTTTCCCTAGACTCCTTCTCATCATCCGTCCCTATTGACTATTAATTTTGATGGGTCCTCTAGACTACATCCAGTGTCTGCACAGAGCTGATGATTGTAAATTTTTGCTGGTCAGTTAATACTGGTGTATCCATCAGTAGTAGTTCATTGAAGAACATCAACATTATTTTGTCAGCATTACCCAGTATGTCTTATTCATCTTGAATATTAGTTGTCTAAATTTCTGAGATGAAGCTTGATGATTTTTATCATTAAGAGTTTTCGGACTATTGTCTTCATCTTTATTGTTATTTCCACAATGTTTCGGTCTGCAGTCAGGTTCAATCCTGATTGCAGGCGAGTAACAATACAGGAATACTTAACACTTGTACTTGGTTATGTCTAATGGAATCAGAACAGGCAAACCCCGTGGTTTCAATAAAGGATGTAGTTTGAAGTTCCATGTAGGTTCCTGAGTTTGACAAACACCTAAAGAAGGTTGGAGGACATATCAGCCGAAACGTTGTGGAAATAACAATAAAGATGAAGACAATAGTCCGAAAACCCTTTATGATAAAAATCATCTTGAATAGTTTGGGAGGTAAGAGACAGTAGAGCTGCTGTTTTGTAGGGTGATGTTTCTAGGACTTGTTCAAACAGCATTTGCCCAGTCGGCTGGGGCTGTAGAATATACTGACTGCTTCTCTTCAGAGGGGTAAGACCACCCCCCAATGAGTGTCCTGGATATGACACTAAACAATCTGATGGTGAGGTTCCAGCAGTGCTGCAGCTTTGGGGAATGCGGAGTACCCCTTCATTGCCATCGCTCCCAGGTTCACTCTGTCCCAGAGTGGTAGCACCTGATAAGGGTCCTATCTATGGGTTAAATAGAACTAAACCATGCTTCTTTCACTATATTGATTTTTGCATTTAAACTGCGTATTTATGCTGGACTGAATTGTTTGAAATAGAACTGTTTTTGACGTCTGAACTGTGTACTTGTGCTGAACTGAATTGTTTGACATAGGGCTGTTTGACATTTAACTCTGTGTATTGCCCAGTTGGCTGGGGCTGTAGAATACACTGACTGCTTCTCTGCAGTGGGGTAAGACCCCCCCCCAAACGAGTGTCCTGGATATGACACTAAACAATCTGATGGTGAGGTTCCAGCAGTGCTGGAGCTTTAGGGAATGCAGAGTACCCCTTCATTGCCATTGCTCCCAGGTCCACTCTGGCCCGGACTGGTAGCACCTGATAAGGGCCCTATCTATGGGTTAAATAGAACTAACAGCATACTTATGCTAAAATGAATTGTTTGAGGAAGCTGGATGGCTTGGGATAGAAATGTTTTTGACAATTGAACCGTACTTACATTTAAACTACGTGATTATGCTTAACTGAATTATTTGAAATGGAACTGTTTTTTCGATATTAAAACTGTATTTACAATTAACTGAATTGTTACATATAACTGCTTGAATAGTTTGAAATAGAAATGTTTTTGATAAACTGTACTTATGCTTGACTGAATTGTTTTAAATAGAACAGATTATTTACATAAAAATGGATTTGGTGTTAAATAGCCTACAAGGGTTGATATGCCATAAAAACCAACCAACCAAACCAAACCATCAAACCGCATGCAGTATCCTGGTGAGTTTCCCATCTCGCTTTTTCGTTTAAGTCTAAGTATTGCAACTCTTTTGTATTACTAATATATGACAATTGGCTGAAAAGTTCTTTGGCTGACCAAGATACTATCATGAAATCTAACCAAATGAGGTTTATTTTTCAATATTGTCCTTTTTGCAATCCACACACTTCTATCGGTGTTGTAGTTTTCAAATCCCATTGATAAAGAAAGTTATCATCATCATCATTGCGCCGTCAACACAGATATCCCTGACACTCTCTTGCCATCCCTCCCTATCGTCCTTTGCTTTTGGCAGGTCTACAGGGCTATATCCCATATCGGTCCCCGTGGTGTAATTGTTATCGTCGTGGGAAATGGACATGGCGACATGAGTTCAAATCCTGGACAAGGCTAATTGCATTTCACATAGCACTAATACCCTTGGGAAAGGCATGAATCTAATTATTCTCCCTCCAGCTATGGGTAAATAGTAGGACAGACTGAGTTCTTCAGCCTTGGTGAGGCAACTTGTTTAGCAGAAGGAAAACTCTGAATTCAAACCTGTTAAACTCCGCTTAAAAATTGACCGTGTGTCATATCCTGCCCGAGCAGAGGGGTTGGGTAAATATGATATCCCATATCGGCACAGAGCTGCTGAATGTAGGTTCAAGCTGGTCATACTGCCTTTGCTCGGTCATGTGAAGGGGTCTACAGGAGTACAAAGAAAGTAGGTATTCTTAAAAGGTATTTCTTATATATGAGTGTTAGTTGAAAAGTTCATAGGCTGACCAAGATACTCTCAAGGAATGTGACCAAATGAGGATTTGTTCCAAACAGTGCACAGCATCCTTATAGATCTAGTTTTTTCTCCAAGCCTTTTGACCATACAGTAGTCCTGACAAAACTGCTGCTGAGAAGATTTTATCAGAGAGATCAGATTTTCATCAGGACATGAACCTCTCAATAGTAAAAATTGATACATTTTTTACCAGGTTTATTCAAAAAGTATTAATACTGAAGCTGTATTTTCTAAGCCAGAAATGAATTGTAAATGAAATATGAATTTACTTTAAAACAATTCCATCACATTCCACACACTTCTTGCAAATTTTCTGATGGTTAATGCAAGTCTGGAACTCTTTTTTTATGTGATGTCATATTTCTTTTAATATCAAATCTAAAAAAAATTGGGATTGAATAAGGAGTTGATATTTTGTTAAACAAAAAAAAAAAAACCAAATACAAATTGTTACAATTATAATCACACATCTAGAAATGAATCAAATATCGGCTTTAAATAACAAATAAGGAGTTGATATCGCACTAAACAAATAAATCAAACCTTGTCTTCCTATTCGGTCCTTTGCATTTCATTAAAAACTTGAATGTCATTAATTCAAGTAGGAAGGCCCTCCGAACCATCAAGTGGGGACCTTTAGTGGCCTTGTCAAAAGATCAATTAAAATCACCCATCCCCACTTTAGAATCAGATATCAGAATACTTTCTTTAATAAAAGACATTAAAACATTAACATTTTAATTTCTTTAAAACAGAATATATTAATTAGATTTGGACAAAGATATTAACAGATAGTTTAAACATTAAATTTTGTTTTAAACAAGCTAAAAAATGATGAAGTGCATCCTTAGTAGTCGATAATCGATTTCACTACAACCTTTAAACATGAAAAGTTCATCACACAACTGGCCGAGACAGAAGTACATAAGTATAGTCTGTCAGTGGTTTTCTTTAGTTTATTCATCTCAAGGTCTATAAAACATGATGAGTAATGGGCCTTACTCTACAATGCTGACCCATATTACTACTAATAATGAAAATTAGTCTTCCTTTGAAATGTTAGGTTTAATTTGTTAGTTTTTATTGGTGCAAGGCTCATTAAATAAGTTTCCAGATTTTTTTCGTATGGGCACTTTTATTGATAGTACACACATGAAACTCTAGTCCTCTTTGAAGTAATCTCCTCCGGCTTCAATGCACTTGTTGTACCATTCCAACAACTTCTGGAAGGCCCCATGGAAGTCCTCTTGTGTGAGCGTGTCAATGATCTTCATCACAGCCTCTTTCATCTCCTCAGTTGTCTCATAATGACAGCCTCTGAGCTTAGGGAATAAGCAAAAGTCACAGGGAGCAAGGTCTGGACTATAGGGACGGTGAGGAACCGTGTTGATACCCATCTTGGTCAAATAGTCTGTGACAAGGATGGAGTTGTTGACTGGTGCATTGTCCTGCTGGAAATGCCCCTGACCCGATTTGAAGAGTGCTGGCCTCTTCTGACAGAATCTCTTGCTGAACTCCCTTAAAACCTCAACATAGTATTCCTTGTTGACTGTCTGTCCAGTGGGAACCCAGTGCATGTAGATCATGCCAGTGCTGTTAAAAAAAGGGATCATCAAAAGTTTGTGGGTCAATTTGCTCTGTCTGGCCTTCTTGGGTTTGGGAGAGCTAGCATGCTTCCACTGGGAACTCTGTTTCTTGGTCACTTGGTCATAGCAGTAGATCCAGCTTTCATCTCAGGTCACCAGGGCTTCAAGAACTGGGGGAATCTGATTTGTTCAGCTCGACCATCTCCCTACTGTCATGACAACATCTTGCTTTCTGATCTTCTCTGAGCCCCCTTAGGATAAACTTTGCGCAAATCTTTTGCTTCTTCAGTTCCTCACAAATAATTGTGTGTACAGTTCCCACACTGACATCAAACTATGCACTTATTGTCTCTATAGACACACGACAGTCCTTATCCACAAAATTCTTTATTTGGCCAATCAGCTCTGGTGTTCTGACTTCCTTACTCCTCCCACACCTCTCATCATCCCTCACAGACTCCCTGCCTTCCTTGAATCTCTTATGCCACTCAGAAACTGATGCTCAATTCATGCAAGATGGTCGAAAAGCAGTCTGAAGCATTCCATACGTTTGTGTGGCATTTTCCTCCAAGTTTAAAACAGAATTTTATTGCATATCATTCTTCTAAAGTGTCCTCACGTCCTGATTGAATTTTTGAAATTCACCGGCTGTGACAATCAGGCTTTAGTAGGGTGTATTCCAATTGCTGCTGTAGCTGTTCATTTGAAGCTGAAATCATAAAAATTGGTCAGTCATCTCATAAAATGTATAGCAATAAGATACTGAATTTTCAAGAGTCTATGACAAATTTAAATGACTGTACAAAAAAGTCTGGAAACTTATTGAAGGACTCGTATATCAACCTTGATGGGTTATTTAATTCCAAAGCCATCCTTTTTAAGAAGAACAGTTGTAGTACTATTCAACACGTAGCTAAATAGATTAGGGAATTTCCACCTTTCCCAAAGGTATTAAGTCCAAAAGTGAATGTACTAGTATGACAAAAGTTTAGACTCACTATGATCACAAAGTCCAGCACTTTAACCATTACGCCATGGTGACTCCCCACTTTATAAAACTTATCTATGATCTTTGCAGTTGTTAACTTTTGACTAGAATTATATCAATTAACAAAAAATATAACAATTTTAGTAATCAAAAGTGGAAATCGTCATTTCTAAACATTTCTCTCAACCCCCAGTCCTCTTTTTCCCAGAAGTGACAAAAAAAAAGAAAAAAAAAAAGAAATGAAAAGTTTGTAAATAATTAAACTCCAACTTCTCTCTTTCCACGTCAATTATAGATGAATCCGTGGAATTAATATTTTCAAAAAACAACAAACCAAAATGATTAAAAATTACTTAATTGGATTCAACCTCTCAGAATTATTTTATGATGAGTTTTATGATTAAATTCAACTCAGCATTAAGGAGGATAATTTCTTTCTAAAATCCAACTTCATTGCAAAAATCTATTATTAATACATATTAAAAGTTGCCTTTAACGAGCATCAAGCTCAATAGTCGATGGACAACACAAGTTCATTCATTGGACGTGCAATTGAGTAACAGGAATGGAATTGGTAATCCGAGTTCAAATCCTTGACGAGAGTGAATTTTAATTTGGGTTTATGCCTTTTGGGAAAAGCATGAATCAATCTCTTCTCCTCCTTCCCACTGACTATGTTTAAATAGTAAGGAAGATCAAGGTTTTTAGCCTTGGGATGGCAACCAGCTTAGGAGAAAGAAAATTCTGATGATTTCATTTATTTGTTTAACAGCATATCAGTTTCTTTTATGTTATTTAATGCTTTAAATTTGTAAAAGTTTTATTATGATCAGATTTTTAATCTTCTATTTCAATGTTTTATTTTAATCCTATATTTTTTTAGTTGTTTCTCGTAATCATTTGTTTTCACCCATTTTTATAGTTTCAAGATTTATTATCCAATACTAATCTATTTGACTCATATTTGGGACCCTAACTAGTACTACCACTCTAGGTCAAAGTGACCCTTTGTACTAATGCTCTTGGGAAAGGCATGAATCCATTTCTTCTCCTCTCCCCGCCCACTAATGATGGCACATCAGTCTCTTTAGTCTTGGTATGGTAACTAATCTAAGAGAAGGAATACTAAATTCAAACTAGCTGTACTTTGATTTTAAAAACTTCATCTTACGTTACATCCAGTTTATGGTAGAGGTGTTGGTTAAATATAAACAGATGTTCATTCTATGCCCTGTGAGTGGGGCCAAGAGTACACTAAACAGTATCCCCTGGGCAGAACAGTTAGATTCCTCTACTCCATCAAAAAGAGTGTCCTAAGTATGGCTCTAAATTACATCAGGCTGTGTGGGTCCAGTTCAGAAGCTTTTAGGAGTGTGCCGTTGCCTTTTTCATTGTTATTACTTTCAGCTTCAATTGGTTTGAGTCCCATTGGTTTCAGATAATGGAGTGTTTAACTGTTAAAAATGATTGTGAAGATAAATTTTTGGACTGTATATATGAGACCCTAACTGATACTACCACCCTGGTTTAGGGTCGTGCTGGGATTAATGGCAGCAGAGGGATACATTCCCTCAAGCTCCAGAACTGGATCTTTTCTCTCAGATGCAGTTTAGTCTCATACCATGGACCCTTTTTTTTTATGATGGGCAGGATTTTACTCCACTGCAGAGGATGCAATCAGTGTCTTCTAAGTTCTGACAGAGTGAAAAAAGCTCCAAATTCTAACCAGTTGTAAACTTAGTAAAGTTGGCGACCCTAATCGAGGGTGACCCAAAGGCTTCCTTTTCAATAGCTACTACACCGAGGTGTAGGGGAGGGTGGTACTCCTTTCCCCTGGATTGCTCCACTTTACCCTTGATCTTTACCTTATAATGCTGAGTGTTACAGAAGGCTGCATCAAGTATCATTTTTTAATTCTTTGGTATGACTCAACCGTGGATTGAACCCCGGTCTCCTGGACCATTGGCAAACGCTCTACTCATTAGGCCAATGGCTTGGTTATACTCTGCTTAAAAAATAAAGTCTGACCTTGTGTTGCAGCCTGCCCATTACATGGTTTTAAGTAACTAATGATAATAAAAGTAAATTTGATGACCGTTGTCAAGGACAACCAGAAGGCTCCCTTTTCAATAGCTACTACACTGAGGTGTAGGGGAAGGTGCTACTCCTTTCTCTGGATTGCTCCACTTTACTCTTGATACCTACCTTATATTGTGTTAAGCAAGGAGGTATCAAGTACCATTTTTGTAAAGTCTTTGGTGTGATGCTACCTGGGATTCAACCCAGGTCTCCCGGACCATTGGTGAACACTCTACCTACTAGGCCAATGAGCCAGTCAACTAATGATAATTATCATATGTAAACAGTTATAGCTTCAAGTGATTAATTTTATACTTATAATTTAGATGCAGTTATATGGTTTAAAGTACTCATCTAGAATATTAACAATTTCTACACTATTCTTAATACAAATAATTTGTACCATTTTAAGTACTCTAATTTAAAATTGATAATTTGTGCATAGTTATCTGGTTTCAAGTATTCCCATCTAATGCTAACAATTTGTATGTTATCGGTATAAATAATTTGCACATAATTATATGGTTTCAAGTATTCCTATGTAATACTAATAGTTAGAACATTCTTCATATGAATAATTTCCGCCCTGTTGGCTGGGGCTGTAGAATACGCCAACTGCACCCCTGCAGAGGGGTAAGACCCCCTCAATGAAGCTACCTGTTGGCCGTGGGTGGCGACCCGTAAGGCGCTAGGATGGATCCCTGGTGGTTGAGCAGTCATTGATCCGGTGACAGAGTGGTCAATGGCTTGCAACACATCACTTTGGCCCTTACTTGGTCTGACGGGCGGTCGGATTGGGCCCGATCCGATCAATCGGCTGGTCTCAACATGCCCTAGCACATATGTGGTTTTTGTTTTTTTTTTTACTTTCCCGATCGTATCATACAATCTGCTCTTGTGGAACTATTCGATCTACTTTTGCGGAACTATTTCCAACCCTCTTTTTTCCATATGTGCTAGAAGGCACGGGCTGAGGGTCAGTTGTGCTGAGGTAGGACTTATGACCGCTGTGAGAATGTTGTTTTTTAAAAAGCATAATTTGGCAGAGGCTTAGAATCATACTTTTTGCATGAGTATACTGGTTTTGTATCCCCGTCTCAGCTAAGGCGAATGGGTTGCCCCCTTGGTTCATTCCCTTCCCAAGTTGGGGTCCATGGTGGCTGGTGGAGCATAGGACCAGTGAACAACAATTACCAATCATGGCTTTTTCTTCATCAAAAAAACTGAAACGTACCCTAACGGAAACTGAATCGGACTATGAATGTGTAGCAAGTTTCCCCAGATTAATAATAATTGAATCCACGGAAACGCTAATAACAAACTTATCGCCTTTTTTAATTGAAAAGGTAATATCTAGTAATATGATGCCCGTCCATGTAAAAAAACTAAAAAATCAAACTTTGCTCATTGAAGTAGATAAAAGGAAAAATGCCGATTTCCTACTGAAAATGACGAAATTCCACACTATAAACGTTAAAACTTACACTCACAAATCCTTGAACATAAGTAAAGGGGTTGTAAGAAGTAAGGAATTGTCATTATGCACAATTGATGAAATAAAAAAAGAAATGAAGAAACAAGGTGTAACAGAAGTAAAGAGAGTTACAATCAAAAAAGAGGGTAAACTCATTGAAACAAACACCTACATAATGACATTTGACCAACCCAAAATACCGGAGAGGATAAAAGTAGGCTACACAATGGAGAGAGTTGAGCAATTCATCCCCAATCCATTGCGTTGCTACAATTGTCAAAAATACGGCCATCACGAAGATAATTGTAGAGGTCGAAAAGTATGTGGCAAATGTGCACAACAAGATCCTGACCACCATATTGACAATTGCAACAATCCATATAAGTGTGCGAATTGCGGAGGTGATCATCCAGTCTATGCACGATCCTGTGAGAGTTGGAAACTGGAAAAAGAAATATTGGGAATCAAACACAAGAACAACATCCCATTCAATGAAGCGCGGAAAATGATAGTAGGATCTAAGACCACAACCTACTCTCAAGCCGTCCAGCGCAATAAAACCCAGTATAATTACGAGAGGATAGTAAAAAAATTGATTCAGCTGGAGCCGGGCGACTGGGAAGGCTATATCAATGAAATAAGAGCCTCCCTTGATACTAACAAAATTTCAGAGACATCAACTACAAAGGCAGATCTTGTAGCAGACAAAGTGAAGACACCTGCACACTCACACACCTCCACGGTTAAGACCGATCTAGAAAAGAACATGGAGCTATCACCAACCACACAACCAACTAAATGTGTCACGGAGAAATCCCCTTCTAAAACAAGACCAAAAGATAGGAGATCCCCAATAAGACCACCCAATTCTACAGATACCTCTCCAAACAAGAAACCACAAAAAGACAAGACCAAAATTAATCCAAAACAAAATGAAAATGTTGACGCGAGTAACAAATTAAGAATTTTAGAAAAGATGGAAACAGAAAACAGCCCCCAAGTACATAAACATAAAGGCCATAAAAATAAACGATCAAACAGTCCAGATCTAAGGCCTAACAATGAACCACAAAATAATCCAGTGGAACTGCTGCGGAATCAAAGCCAATAGGAGCGAACTGCTCTTATTGATGACTCAACAACAACCTGCCATTGTCTGCCTTCAAGAAACATTTCTGAAAACCAATGATGATATCACAATAAAAAACCACCAAAGTTACAATTTCATCAACAATACCGGTCATAGAGCTTCGGGTGATGTCTCAATCCTTATTAGGAACGACATACCTCAAAGCAAAATCCACCTCAACACTCAACTCCAAGCAATAGCTGTCAAAGTGACTTTACACAGAACAATTAATATCTGCTCTCTATATATTCCGCCCCACGATGCCATAAATGAAAGTGAAATCAACAACATATTACAGCAACTACCCACACCTTTTATTCTACTTGGCGATTTTAACAGCCATAACACCATGTGGGGCTGTAGAAGCACAAACCACAAAGGCCAAACTCTTGAAAATATATTTAACAGTAATAATCTCTGCCTATTCAACAAAAAATCACCAACACATCTGGATCCATCATCTGCTACCTACTCAGCCATTGATTTAACCCTCTGCGACACTTCATTGTTCCTTGATTTCACCTGGAGGGTGTATGAGGACACATGCGGGAGCGACTATTTCCCAATTGTACTTGAGAGTTTGCACCCTCAAGATGACGACCTTCCCTGGTGGAGGTTGAATAAAGCTAACTGGGAAGAATTTCGCTCTCAATGTCAGAAACACCTCATAGTAAACAATACCGAAACTATTCCCGAATTCTCCAAAAAACTTATAAATATAGCTAAAACAGGCATTCCACATAACCCAACAATTCATAAACAAGACAGACCTTGGTTCAGCAAAGAATGTAAACAGGCTATTCGCCTACGACGAGCAGCTTTGCGGAAATTCAACAATGAACCCACAACCTTCAATTTAATCTCTTTTAAATTCCACCGAGCTAACACCCGTAATATCATCAGAGAAGCCAAGAAAAAATCCTGGCAAAATTACGTGAGCAAGCTAAATACCTCTTCTAACATCAAAACAGTTTGGCTCATGATTCGAAAAATAGCCGGTAAAAAACAATCAACTCCACTAAGACACCTCTCCGTAACAAACCACAAAATAACAGGTAAAAAGGCCATAGCAGATTTTCTTGCAGAAACATTTTCTAAAAACTCCTCCAGCCAATTCAACACAGAATTCTATAAAATCAAACCCACCCTCGAAAAGAAAAAAATAAAGTTCTCTTCATATAACTCCGAAGAATACAATAAGCCATTTACCCTCACTGAACTAGTGGACTCCATAAAAAAATCCAACCACTCAGCTGTCGGTCCTGATGAAGTACATAATGAGTTCCTCAAACAGCTACCAGATGAATCGGTCAAATGCCTACTAAAGCTATATAATAATATTTGGGTGAACGGTACTTTCCCAGAAACATGGAGACAATCAATAATTGTCCTGATCCCCAAATCAGGCAAAGATACATCGAACCCGCAGAATTATCGACCCATCACATTGACTAGCTGCCTTTGTAAGACGATGGAGCGAATGATAAATAGTAGACTGACGTGGTATCTCGAGACAAATGGTCTAATAACAAATATGCAAACAGGATTCTGGAAAAGAAGAGGAACCATAGATCATTTGATACGACTAGAAACCTTCATCAGAGAAGCCTTCATAAGAAAACAACATCTGACGACAGTATTTTTTGACTTAGAGAAGGCTTATGACACTACGTGGAAGTATGGTATTTTGCGGGACCTCTATAATCTAGGCTTAAGAGGAAGACTGCCGATGTTCATAAAAAACTTTCTCTTCGAAAGAACATTTAGGGTATGCGTGGGATCAACCCTTTCAAACTCACAACATCAAGAGGAAGGTGTTCCGCAAGGCAGCATCCTCTCCGTTACTCTCTTCTCCATAAAAATCAATAACATTGTCAAATGTCTAACCCCCTCAATCGACTGTGCTCTCTACGTCGACGACTTCGTCATATGCTATCGGGCCACTCATATGAACATAGTAGAGCGACAACTTCAACTAAACTTAAACAAAGTAAATAAATGGGCAAGAGAAAATGGATTCAAGTTCTCCAAGTCAAAAACTAAATGCGTGCATTTTTGCTCTCTAAGGAAAATGCACAATGACCCTCTCCTAAAAATTGATGACTCCGAAATACCAGTCATTAACGAATACAAATTCCTCGGCATAATATTCGATAAAAAACTTTCATTCATCCCACACATAAAATACCTAAAAAACAAATCAACCCGTGCCCAACAACTTCTGTGAGTCGTTGCCCACACAGAGTGGGGAGCTGACCGTCAAACTCTAATTAAGTTATATAGAACTCTTCTCCGCTCTCAACTCGACTATGGCATTTTCGTATATAGATCTGCCAGGAAATCATATCTGAAACAACTTGACCCTATTCACCATGGAAGCTTAAGATTGGTATTAGGAGCATTTAGAACTTCTCCAATTGACAGCTTATACACCGAAGCTCAGGAAGCACCTCTACTGATCAGAAGTGAAAAATTAGCCCTCCAGTATTACACCAAACTTAAATCTTCTCCCTCTAACCCAGCATATGACTGCATCTTTGATCCAAAATACAGACAATATTTCGACCAAAAAGAAAAATCAATTAGACCATTTGGCCTCCGTATGGAGCCTATTCTCAAAGAAGCCACCATTCCTCTAGATAATATCCATAAAAGCATCTTGCCACAAATACCGCCTTGCATCATTAAAAATCCAAAAGTTAACCTTCAACTGAATCAACTCCATAAAACAAAGACACATCCCTTCACCTACCAAGAAAAACATCAAAATATCCTCCAACAGTATCCCGACTATCTATGTATCTATACAGATGGATCCAAAAACAGCATGTGCAGCAGTCTTAAACAAAATAATAAAAACAAAAGCTCTGCCAATGGAAAGTTCTATTTTCACAGCTGAGGCCTGTGCAATAGACTTGGCTCTCGACATTATCTCGAAAGATAAACACAAAAAATTCATCATATTCTCAGACTCACTCTCTGTCCTATTATCATTAAACAACAAAAAACTAGAGCACCCACTTATTATCAAACTACTTTGCAGACTACACTCAATATTAAACAAAGAAATCGATTTTTGTTGGATTCCAAGGCACATTGGGGTGAGAGGAAATCATAGAGCAGACGTGGCAGCAAAATTGGCTTTAGATTTGACCCCTGACAAGTATAACATCCCATATACCGATCTGAAACCGAAAATGAATAATTTCCTCCATAAAAAATGGCAACAACGCTGGAATAGAAATACCAGCAATAAACTATTTCAGGTCAAACCCTTTTTGGGAGAATGGCACCCAGCCTTTCGAAAATCGCGAAAAGAGCAAGTAACAATAACGCGATTGCATATTGATCACAGCAGACTTACGCACTCTTTTATTCTCAAGCAAGAACAGCAACCCCAGACATGCCAAACGCCCTGCACAATCAAACACGTTCTCCTTGAGTGTAAAGTTTTTAATGACACCAGAAAGCGCTATTTCCACGCAAATACCATGAAGGACTTATTTGAGAACGTCCACATGGATAATGTCTTGTCATTCTTAAAAGAGACCGGGTTGTACCAGAAAATATAGATTTGGTTACAATCCCGAAAACACAACAAAGTAATCAACAGAAAGCAAATTATTGCTGAATAGATTTATGCTTGTGTTGGTAGAAATAGTAGTGAGAAATAAAAACAGAACCCTCCCCCCCAAAAAAAAACACTATCATCACTAAATAACCTAATGTCACATAGAAATACTCGCAAATACTTACTCGTATGCAAGTAAATGAGTTGTATCGTTTTAGTATGGTATGATTAAATTATGTCTAAAAACTGTACATACGTGTAAACAGGCTTTGGCATTAAATAACCTATAGAGGTTGATATGCCATTAAACCCAATCAACCAACCAACATATGAATAATTTGCCTACCGGACATTGGCATAAGGATTAGAGTGTTTGCCAATGGCCCGGGAGATCTGGGTTCAATACCAAAGACTCAAAATATGGTACTTGATGCCTCCTTGCTTAACACTCAGCATTATAAGGTAAGGATCAAGGGTAAAGTGGAGCAATCCAGGGAAAGGAGTAGCGCCTTCCCCTACCCCTTGGTGTCGTAGCTATCGAAAAGGGAGCCCTTGGGTCACCCTCGACTTTGGTCGCCAACTTTACTTTACTTAGTATTCTTTAATCAAACTAGTTTGTACTGAATCATATGATTTCAAGTATTCCTATCTAATACTAATAATTTGTACATTCTCAATACAAATAATTTGCACTCTCTTATATGGTTTCAAGTATTCCTATCTAATATTAATAATTTGAACATTTGTATTTAATTATATGGTTTTAAGTATTCCTATTTAATACTAATTATTTGTACTCATTATATGTTTTCATGACTGGGCCATTGGCCTAATGAGTAGAGTGTTTGCCAATGGTCCAGGAGACCAGGATTCAATCCCAGGTCAAGTCATACCAAAGACTCAAAAAATGGTACTTGATGCCACCTTGCTTAATACTCAGCATCATAAAGTGCGTATCAAGGGTAAGGTGGAGCAATCCAGGGAATGGAGTAGCACCCTCCCCTACAGCTTGGTGTAGTAGCTATTGAAAAGGGAGCCTTTAGGTTACCCTCAACGAAGGTCGTCAACTTTACCTATATATTTTCAAGTAACTATTCCTATTTAAAACAGTTGCTTATAGATAAAGAGTAGATCCGTGATTAACGGTATTGATGGGCAAACTCCACACATTGTAGAGTTCCAGAACTGGAGTCTCACCACCATATACACTTTAGTATGATACTTAAAACATACTTTTGGATGGGGGGTGTCTTACCTCTCTGCAGAGGATATTGTGAGTGTATTATGAGCCTCACTAACAGAGCACTTTTTCTTATTCAGTAATCAAGACCCTATTTACATATCTGTACGTGTAAAAGGTTGTTTTTTTTAAATCATCTTGTCGTTCTTAATAGCAAGAAAGCAAGCCACCTTATTCTATACTTTGATAGCAACACATTTTCTCACGTCATTCCTAACATAAGTATATATTTATTATTGATACTTAGGAAGTGACAGATATGTAATATCTTGGTGAGAAAGATCTTATTTATTTAGAACTACTCCAAGGAATTCATTGGTAACACTAAGTTCAGCGTTTATATTGGTGCAGTCGAAAATCTTGATGATTTTTTCTGATATATCTTACTAGTGGGCTGTGGTTATTATTTTCATATGGATATCATATTATTGCAAATATCCTGTTTAAAAACAGATAAGACTATTTTACTAAGGTGCATATTTTAAAGGGTGACACAGATGTATTATACCACAGATACTGTAATTATCTGTGCATAAGTTGAACTATTTTTCCAGCTTTTTCAGCCTAATTGTTAGGGGTGTGGATTATACAGTGTGTCTCAAAATAGATGCAACCCATTAATAGGATAATGGTTTATTACTAAGACAAGCACAGTTGCAGTCATTTGGAACACGTCCTGTAAAAAATGCATCCTTTAAGCTAGAGACATCAAATTAATGATTTTTTTATTGTTATTATATCAGCTTCCAGGACATGCAATCTTTTTTTGACTCAGTAATAAATCCTAATCCTATCAATGGGTTGCATCTATTTTGAGACAGTTTTGAATGATTTTGTCTCCAAATAAGTAGTGACACAAATTATTTTTTCCTCTCTTGTCCAAGGCATTGTGATCAAGGATTTATAGTTGTTACTGTGTACTATTTTCAAATCTGAAACAAAAAGAACACAGCATTATTATTAGTAGAATTATCAACAGTCACATGGGTCCCATGTAAGTGGTGCAATCAATGTAAATATGAACATACAATGAATGCAATTCTCTAACATCTAGGCATAAAATAACTTTAAACAGGTTGACATGCCACTAAATCAATCAATCAAGTGCTTATATTGATTATAATTATTATTGTTGATTAGGATTCCTTTTATCTTCTTTTCTTTGGTTTTTATTTTTTTTAACTTCCATTTGGAATATAGATTAAAAATGAGCATTTGGCAAGGTTCAAACTACCATTTTTTTTTCTTGAAAAACTGCCTTCCCTATTTGGCTTTGAAGACTACTAAAAATGACAAAAGTGTTTTTAAAATTGTCTTTAACTTTTACTTAATAAATGAAACAAGCCTTTGGGTGCAGTCAAATATATACTTGTATAGAAAAACACACCCACACGCACACATGTGTGTGTATATATATATTGTCACAGCCATCGGCCACGGTAGGGTTAAAATGTAGGAAACCAAGGACTACTATAAGGACCGAAAGTAAGGCAGGCGATTGGCAGGTTTTCAAGCCCTAGCAACAGTGAAGGACCAACCAAGAAGGGGCAAAGGTCTTGACCCAGATAGGGAAAAGACATGCCATTGGTCGAGGCAGGGAGGACGTTTTACCGCCAAAAAGAACGAAAGCCAAAAAGTCAGTTTCGAGCTTCGCCAAGGAAGAGAAAGGTCGCCTTTTCACGTGGTCCGGTGGAAGCTGAAATTCTAGTAACAGAATGGCCTAATAGAAGCCGTCAACTCCGTTGGGTAAGAAACTGAGGCTCAACATAAAAGAAAAAAAAACTGGTGGCTTGCGACTTGTTAATAAGAAATTAACGAATATAAGAAAAAAAAATAACAAAAGAAAGGAAAGAAAAAAGGTTAGTCAAAAATTTTATTACAAATAATATACATAACCCAAATAAACGACTGTATCAAGACTATCCAAAGAAACATTTTTGCAGTTGTTCATTAGCGGCTAGTTTCAGCGGAAAACATATTTGTTTAAAATTGTATATTCACTTTAAAGACGAAGAGGGGAGACTTTTGTTCTTCACTAAAAGAAGGGAAAAAAGAAAAATATAATGAGTAAACAAATATGGAGAAGAACAGGGAGGTTCCTTCCCTTTAATTGTAAAGGGGACAAGACAATACGGGTGTAATTTTAGGACGAGTTGAAAAAAGAAAAAAAGAAAGAAAAAAAAAGTAGAACTTTGTCTTATTGGAAGGACCTTGTCAAACAATATTGGAAGCGACTTATCCTCCACATTTCTGTAAATTTTTTTTTTGTGTTTGTTTTGCTTTTTGTTTTTCTGTTATGACTGTACTTTCTTTGAAATAAAATATATAAGAAAGATACATATATAAAGAAAGGAAAAAACAACCACACGTCATATTGTTTGTCCAGTTCGGAATTCCTCATGTGTTCATTTACATCATGTCGACCTCTTTACCCTTAACACATCCTCATTCGTCCGTATCTCAAAAAATTAAACCTATATGCAAGCTTTATACTTAACTAGTTATATGGGCTTTCAAAGCTATCAATAAAATATAACTAGTTACAGAGAATATTTAGAGCTTGGGTGGTACGGTACTGTCGTCGGAGATTCTCCCTGTCTTTCGAGGATAATGTAACCTCGGAACAGATACAGTAACCGTCACAATATATATATATATATATATATATATATATATATATATATATCAAGGTGGGTAAAAAATTTTGCGATATTTTGGTACCATCAGGAAGAATTCAGTAGATCTGGAGGTTATGAAGGTGACAAACCTTACTGTACTGTGAGGTTCCGAGTTCACCTGATAGTCTCTTTGTGCTATTTGTCAGATTTGCCTCCATGTTTCAGAGCAGTTTTGATATCCAGTTTGCTGTAAATGATAAAATGGCTTTAAAATTCTCTTTTACTTAATAAATGAAACAAGCCTTTGGGTGCAGTCAAATATATACTTGTATACACAAACATGCACTATATATATATATATATATATATATATGTTAAGCCAGACATATGGGATTAAAACTTCATCAAAAACAAGGAATGATTCAAAATCTTTCTCGATAAACAAATGGAACATAAATTCTACACAATATTTCTAATAAGTCAAATGATGTAATTTAAAATAACAAACGCTGATTAATTAATCAAACGGCCAACTTTTTCTTGTAATAAACAGTCAACTTTTTCTTGTTATACAAATTTTCCTTAAGTTTTTATATTTTTCGCTTTTTACATAACTATTATTGTTTTAACATCACTAATATTCTCCCTCATAGTTCTGATGATGGTTCATTAGAACCGAAACGCTATAGTGTCGACTTTGCTTCTCAATAAATCTCTCCTTCTTCTTGGATTATCTTGTTATCAATTTTTCTTTATAAATATCAAGGTAAGTCAAAAATTTTGCAACCTGTACTTACACTAAACTGATTTGTTTAATATAGAACTGTTTTGACATTTAAGTGTGTGTAAAGAAAATCTGTACTTATACTAAACTGAATTAGCTCTGCTTGACTAAACTGAATACCTTGAAATAGAAATGTTTTTCACATTAAAACTGTACTTACATTTAAAGTGCATATTTATCCTAAACTGAAGAGTTTGAAATAGAACTATTTTCATAAAAATGGATTTGGCGTTAAATAACCTACTGAGGTTGATATGCCATAAAACCCAAACAACCAATCAATGCATATTTTTTTATTCTTACTCTGATAGTAAACTTTACAGCTATGTTAAAATTGTGACCATCTGAGTGGAAATGTTATTCTACAAATATTAGTTTATTGTAATCAATAGATTTGATTCTGTGTCTGTAGTTATTTATTCTTAGATAGAATGTCCATTATGACTTTTCAATGAATTGTTTTTGGTAGTGTGTCCAGTCCAGTAAATACATTACATTAATATTTCTACTGATAGATTCATATATATATATATGTGTGTGTGTGTGTATGATTTTACAAAGAAACTAACCTGTTTACATTTGAATTGGTAAATTACACATGTATTCATTTCAATGAAGTATGATGTTAAAATGGATGTTGTGTGTGGAGGGTATCTCTCTTTCTCTTTCTCTCTCTCTCTCTCTCTCTATATATATATATATATATATATATATATATATATATATGAGTTTGTGTAATTGTTATAACTAAGGAATTGTAAGGTGAGTTCAAAATCCAGAAGATGCTGTTTCTGTTTTACTTCACACTTATACCTTCAGGAAAAAACATGAATCGATCTTTTCTCCTCTCCAGTAATGGGTAACTAGGGCAAACTTGATCTAGCCTTTGTAGGGCAACCAACCTCTGAGAAGGAAAATATAAACTTCAAACTTCATACCAACATCTGATGGTTTAGTATGGCAGCATAAGGCCCATTATTAATCATTTCTTACAGATGATCAATTACAGACTTCAATTATATACAGTCTGAAAATTTATCTTCACAATCATTTTTAACGGTTAAACACTCCATTATCTGAAACCAATGGGACTCAAACCAATTGAAGCTGAAAGTAATAACAATGAAAAAGGTAACGGCACACTCCTAAAAGCTTCTGAACTGGACCCACACAGCCTGATGTAATTTAGTGCTATACTTAGGACACTCTTTTTGATGGAGTAGAGGAATCTAACTGTTCTGCCCAGGGGATACTGTTTAGTGTACTCTTGGCCCCACTCACAGAGCATAGAATGAACATCTGTTTATATTTAACCAACACCTCCACCATAAACTGGATGTAACGTAAGATGAAGTTTTTAAAATCAAAGTACAGCTAGTTTGAATTTAGTATTCCTTCTTTTAGATTAGTTACCATATCAAGACTAAAGAGACTGATGTGCCATCATTAGTGGGCAGGGAGAGGAGAAGAAATGGATTCATGCCTTTCCCAAGAGCATTAGTACAAAGGGTCACTTTGACCTAGAGTGGTAGTACTAGTTAGGGTCCCAAATATGAGTCAAATAGATTAGTATTGGATAATAAATCTTGAAACTATAAAAATGGGTGAAAACAAATGATTACGAGAAACAAATAAAAAAATATAGGATTAAAATAAAACATTGAAATAGAAGATTAAAAATCTGATCATAATAAAACTTTTACAAATTTAAAGCATTAGATAACATAAAAGAAACTGATATGCTGTTAAACAAATAAATGAAATCATCAGAATTTTCCTTCTCCTAAACTGGTTGCCATCCCAAGGCTAAAAACCTTGATCTTCCTTACTATTTAAACATAGTCAGTGGGGAGGAGGAGAAGAGATTGATTTATGCTTTTCCCAAAAGGCATAAACCCAAATTAAAATTCACTCTTGTCAAGGATTTGAACTCGGATTACCAATTCCATTCCTGTTACTCAATTGCACGTCCAATGAATGAACTTGTGTTGTCCATCGACTGTTGAGCTTGATGCTCGTTAAAGGCAACTTTTAATATGTATTAATAATAGATTTTTGCAATGAAGTTGGATTTTAGAAAGAAATTATCCTCCTTAATGCTGAGTTGAATTTAATCATAAAACTCATCATAAAATAATTCTGAGAGGTTGAATCCAATTAAGTAATTTTTAATCATTTTGGTTTGTTGTTTTTTGAAAATATTAATTCCACGGATTCATCTATAATTGACGTGGAAAGAGAGAAGTTGGAGTTTAATTATTTACAAACTTTTCATTTCTTTTTTTTTTTCTTTTTTTTTGTCACTTCTGGGAAAAAGAGGACTGGGGGTTGAGAGAAATATTTAGAAATGACGATTTCCACTTTTGATTACTAAAATTGTTATATTTTTTGTTAATTGATATAATTCTAGTCAAAAGTTAACAACTGCAAAGATCATAGATAAGTTTTATAAAGTGGGGAGTCACCATGGCGTAATGGTTAAAGTGCTGGACTTTGTGATCATAGTGAGTCTAAACTTTTGTCATACTAGTACATTCACTTTTGGACTTAATACCTTTGGGAAAGGTGGAAATTCCCTAATCTATTTAGCTACGTGTTGAATAGTACTACAACTGTTCTTCTTAAAAAGGATGGCTTTGGAATTAAATAACCCATCAAGGTTGATATACTATTAAAAACTAACAAATTAAACCTAACATTTCAAAGGAAGACTAATTTTTATTATTAGTAGTAATATGGGTCAGCATTGTAGAGTAAGGCCCATTACTCATCATGTTTTATAGACCTTGAGATGAATAAACTAAAGAAAACCACTGACCGACTATACTTATGTACTTCTGTCTCGGCCAGTTGTGTGATGAACTTTTCATGTTTAAAGGTTGTACTGAAATCGATTATCAACTACTTAGGCTGCACTTCATCATTTTTTAGCTTGTTTAAAACAAAATTTAATGTTTAAACTATCTGTTAATATCTTTGTCCAAATTTAATTAATACATTCTATATAAAATTAAAATGTTAATGTTTTAACGTCTTTTATTAAAGAAAGTATTCTGATATCAGATTCTAATGTGGAGATGGGTGATTTTAATTGATCTTTTGACAAGGCCACAAAAGGCCCCCCCACTGGATGGTTTGGAAGGCCCTACTACTTGAATTAATGACATTCAAATTTTTAATGAAATGCAAAGGACCGAATAGGAAGACAAGGTTTGATTTATTTGTTTAGTGCGATATCAACTCCTTATATGTTATTTAAAGCCGATATTTGATTCATTCTTAGATGTGTGATTATAATCATAATTGTAAATTCAATTTCAATTCTTTTATTTCCTTCCCTTCTCCTCTTTTCTCTTTTCCTTTCTCTATCTCTTTTTCTTTTCTTTTCTTCTCCCTCTTTATATCTTCCTTTCACTTTTCTTTCTTCTTCTTCTTCTCATTTTTTCTTTTCTTCTATCCAATCTATTATACCTCTTGAGATGGTCCCATTTGTTTTACATCATTGCCTTACATAATCATGTGATATTTTTTAAAAATACTTTATGCATTTCTAAATCGTATTAGTGCAAAGTTAAACACAAAGAGCCTTGTTGATGATTTGACCTTGAGTCACTAATTTCATTCTCTCTAATACAAATAATTTGCTCACAGTTATAGGGTTTCAAGTATTCTTATTTAATACTTATAATCCAAGCAGTTATATGGTTTTGAGTAACTATTCCTGTTTAATAATAAGGATCCGTTTGTACACAGTTATATGTTTTCAAGCATTACTTGCCAAAACTAATGATTTTCATAGATCTGGGCATTAACAGGTATTACCACTTATATATATATATATATATATATATATATATATGTAGATTTATATATGTGTAGTTAGGCAGCAGTTGTTCATTTAAGCATGTTTCATTAAATAATAAAGACAAATTTTGTCTGTAGATTTATTTAAGATCCTTTCAAGTTTTCTGATAAGAGTCTTAGTTTCAGGTTGGAATTGGTAGATGAATTTCACAAAATTGTCCCGAGTGCTTTCGGACCCTTCATAGGCTCAGGACAATTTGGGGAAATCCTGAGCAAAGCTTTTTGCAATTCACTTTGTACCAATCCCCTAGCAAAAGGCATGAATTCACTGTTCTCCCTCAGCTCTGTGAAAATAATTGCCTTACTTAAGCAACCAGTCTCAGTAGCATCAAATACCATTTTTTGAGTCTTTGGTATGACCTGAGATTGAACCCATGTCTCCCGGGCCATTGGCAAACACTCTAACCATTATGCCAATGTCCAGTTCCTGCATAGCCTATATCTAAATAAAGGCTATTAGAATAATTAAGTTTTTACTTAAAATTGTTTACTTTTTATAATACCTTTGCAAATTGTGGAATTTGTAAAGTTGTTCACGGGAGCTCTCAGTTGAAAAGCAAACAGGGTTGCCAAAAGAAGAACACCACTTGAGGTGAAGGACTATTTATGGAGCATCTTGTTGTGTATATACGGGTGCATCATTACATGGGGTTTGATTGGCTGCTGGTGAGATAAGTGGAGGTAATTCTCTATATATGCCAGCTTTTGTTTAGCACTGTTGCAGGAACATTATCGCGGTAAGTGCTATTATTATTCTACACAAATAATATGTATAAGTATCATAAATAGTAAACAAAGTTTTCTTTATCCTAACAAAAATCTTTTGTTTGGGAATATTCAAGAAAACATATAAGCTACATCAAGGTCTAGACTACATTGTTCCTTACTGTATTGCAGTAGTTTTGAACATATACATAAGTGTTTGAATGTTTTCTTTTCATGTCATTGAATATTGAAATCACTTTTTTGTGGCTTTTTTAGGGGTCATTCATTATACAAAGTCACAAAAGGTCTATGTAACAATAAAAATCTGTGTAAATTTTGTTTATATTTCAAACATCTGAAGATTCTCCTTTGGGCACCCATTATAAGGTAATCTCAACTGAAAATAATTATTGCTCCTTCTTCAAAAAATAATTTTGAAATGTTCTTTAAAAGAGCACTTTAAAGTGTTTTCAGTGTTAAGCAGCAGTTGTTTAAAATGTCACCTTGAGGCAATTTTTGAAACACATTGAATCAAGTGGCATAATATTTAGACTATTGTGTCTTTGCGTAAATATAATATTCATATATTATTCTTTCTTTATCTTTAACTGAATCACTTGTTGAAGTGAAATAAGTGACCTTTTTTTATCATTTACTGTGACCTCTGTGAAAAAAAAAAATTCAAGTTTTTATTTTTTTATTTTAGGTCTTTGCTTAGAATTTTGATTCTTAGGTTTAATTATCATTCTATTGACTTTCAGAAATCCAAACTATTTTGATCACATTCTCCAAGAACCAATATACAAAATAGAAACCATCTTTAAAAATGACTGTACTGGAGAAGTGAGCACAAACTCAATAGCGATACACTTTTATAGATATTAGTTGTCTGAATTTCTAAGACGAAGCTTGATGATTTTTAACATTCAGGGTTTTCGGTCTATTGTCTTCACTTTTATTGTTATACTCACAAAGTTTCAGCCGATATGTCCTCCAGCCTATTTCAGGTATTTCTTGTCAAATTCAGGAGTCTACATAGAACTTCGAACCACGTTCTTTATTTAATCCACAAGGGTCGCTTGTTCTGATTCCATTAACCATAACTAGGTACAAGTGTTAAGTATTCCTGTATTGTTACTTGCCTGCAGTCAGAATTGAACCTGCAACCTCCAAATTATTGTCTCCAAGAGGTTTATGGAATCAACACCTATAAACTGCTGGACAGTTCAGAGTGAATTTTTTTTTTATTATTGGTTCCCATATTGTATTCATCTCTATGCTTGGTCTACTCAACAGGTCACTGTAGCTCAACATAAGCACGGATTCTTTAAGTTATCTCATTCTCTTATGGACTCCTACACATGGACACACCAGTGTTGGCTGACTAGCAAAACCTTATATCAGCTCTGTGTGGACACTGGACACTGGATGCTGCCTAGAGGACCTACCAGGAATAATGGATAATAAGAATGGATGGTGAGGGAGAATAAAAGAACTCAGTGTTATCAGCACAACTTGATGATGAACATGATACTTGTTAGATGATAATAATGATGATGATACTAGTGTGAAAGTCGTCACTTGATTTATGATCTTGAGATAATTTCTGAGGCCAAGTGTTTTGCTCTTTTTCCTTCTCATTATGTTTCCATTTCAACCTTACATATATAAGTCGACTCCTGATTTATGATCAGGAAATAATTACTTAGGGTTAGAGTTGAAGTCAAGGATAATTTTATCTTCACCTTCTTTGGCTTACTCAGTTACTCATATTTTCATGGTGTGGTCTATGTGGTCTAGTGGCTATTGTGCTGGACTACAAAATCATAGTTTCGTGGGGTTGTCTCTCTGGTGCAGTGGTTATTGGGCTGGACTACAAAATCATAGATTCATGGGGTTGTCTCTCTGGTGCAGTGGCTATTGTGCTGGACTACAAAAACCTTAGATTCATGGTGTGGTCTCTCTGGTGTAGTGGCTATTGTGCTGGACTACAAAAACCTTAGATTCATGGTGTGGTCTCTCTGGTGTAGTGGCTATTGTGCTGGACTACAAAATCATAGATTCATGGGGTTATCTCTCTGGTGTAGTGGCTATTATGCTGGACTACAAAATCACCTTAAGCACCTTTGAACTAAATTCTCTGTATTACATTCATTTTCAAACTTATACCTTGGGAAAGGTATGAACCCCCTTATCTTACCTAGCTATGGTTTAAATAATACTTTTACCGTTTTCTACAGGGATGCCTTTGGCATTGAATAACTCACAAAGGTTGATATGCCATCAAACAAAGAAACAGGAACTAAAATACATGCAGAAACACATGTGTAGGCTCTCCCCTATATGGGTTGAACACTCTTGAGGTGAATTTGCTGGCTACCACATAAGCTGAAATGCAATAGCTCTTCTCATGAATTGACCACTCCCAGTAGCCAATAACATATATGTAAAAAGTTATACATAATAAAATTCTTTTTGGGGTAAGATATCTGACTGACATAAAGTCATATAGGTTTTGATCCCTGCTTGAAATGTTTCACATATTTTGTCACACGGAAGAGTTGTGATACAATGAAATAGTCCATCTGTGGATGACAAATATATATATATATTTTTTTATGTGTATGTGTGTGTGTGTGTGTGTGTGTGTGTGTGTGTGTGTGTGTGTGTGTGTGTGTGTGTACATGAATTCAAAAAGTTCTAAGCCTCTTCCAAATTTTAAATTTGTTGCACACTTCTCATCTTTGTATAAACCTCAGCAGTACAGAAATTAAAACAGAAATCAGCATTATTATTTGTTGCTTATAAGAAGTGGTAGTGTATTCTTTATGGGTAGGCTTAGAATGTTTTAAACACCCCCTCATATTTACTAGTGGAAAATACAATTGCTATATCATGAATATCTGTTTCTATGTACCAAAGATTAAATGTACAAATAATATAGTTTGGTAAATGATCACATATAAAGATAAGTAAGTGCAGAGGTTCCAAAATAAGGGGTGTATCACCTATACTCACACCCTATCTATGTTATGTCCAGATCAACATCCTCCTTCAGGGTTTTGTAATTTTGTTTTGCCTATTATAGATCATCCAATGCATAATTAAAAAAATGTTTTATATCTTTTATCTTGGGAAATTCTTTCCAGATTCACTTGTTTTATCTGCCAGAATACAAGATTTATCTTCAGGAATGCTGTTGTCAGGTTTATTTTTAAAAGTATTTTACCAATTGAAATCTCTCTGCACCATTCGCTGGAGGAGTAAAAGGAGTGGTGAAAAGTTCTTAGCCTGCCAAAGAAGAGAATTATCTAGAGCTGTGAAGTGTATATATATATATATATATATATATATATATTGATACAGTTAAATGAAAAAGAATTCAGTTTTATTGTTCCATTAAGTCCTGGCGGCAACACCCCACAAGACACCAACTGTACGGCCACCTACCCCCTATCACGAAAACTATTCAAGTTAGACGAGCCAGACATGCAGGACACTGCTGGAGAAGCAGGGACGAACTCATAAGTGATGTACTCTTATGAACCCCCACACATGGCCGTGCAAAAGCAGGTCGACCAGCACGAACATACATTTAGCAGCTATGTGAGGATACGGGATGTTGTCCTGAAGACCTACCTAGGGCGATGAACGATAGGGAGGAGTGGCGAGAGAGGGTCAGGGATATCCGTGCTACCAGCGCGATATGATGATGATGATGATGATGATGATGATATAACATGACCTCATTCAGATGGATAAAATACAGTTATATATTTGAATATAATGTTGACAGGTTTACATTGCTTCCGGCAAAAAAAGAATTCAGTTCAGTAAAAGTTCTGAGTACAGTGGTCAGCATCGAAGGTCATGCTGACGGAGTTATGGGATATGAAAGGAGCCATCACTTTTTGTTGTGTATCTGGAGAGGAAAATGATAACACTTTTGTATAAAAATATAAACGCCTTTATTCAAAACATCGTAATAATTGTGTGTATGGGAGAGAGAGAAGGACAGAGGACTGCTATGATTGATACCATATTGGACACATATATTTGATAGTCAATCAGGGACTGCTAGAGTTTATATCAAATCTTCAGATTTGCACCATATCTTCTTAACCCATGTTGAGACACATGTTTCAGAGGCTTGCTTCTTGCTTCTTTGATGGGAGCTTTAATACAGAGCTGATTCTTAGCCAGGGGGCTCCCTGCACTCCTCAGGTTTGACGTGCCTACTTGCTGGCTGTTCTCCAAGTGACTCTCTGACTCTCTGACTGGGGTCGAAAAACTTCCATATTAAATATTTTCTGGACGCCCACATATTTTTCTTCTCGCTCAGTTCATGGGATGTATTTTCACTGTTCCTTGTTTCACTGGTGTAAGATCCTGTTTTGAAATCCACTACTAAAATGTCGTCAAAAGTTGATATGTCACATTTTGATTTCTTTTAAAAAGTGCAACTGTAAACAATGCTTTGTATTGCCAACACCGTAACCAAAATTCACCTTTTTTATTGAATCACCCCCATATATCTATATGTAAGTTGGCTGACTGTAGTCGAGGCCACTCGAAGCTCCCTTTTCAATAGCTACTACACCAAGGTGTAAAAGAGGATGATACTCTTTTCCTTGGATGGTTCGACTTACTCTTGATCCATACTTTATAATGCGGAGTGTTAATCAAAGAGGTATCAAGTACCATTTTCAGAGTCTTTGGTATCACCCAACCTGGGATTGAAATCCAGTCGGCTGGACCATTGGTAAACACTCTACTCACTAAAAAAATCAAATAGGATTATTTCTTTTGTGTTTTTGGATTATTCTCAACTAGTTTCAAGCTTTTGTCATTATCAAGAGAAAGGTTTTTGCGAAAAAAGTTTTTTGAGAAAAAAATTTTGAAGAGTTGATATGCGATAAGACAAGCAACAAAAAATGAACTTGAAAAATAGTTTATCCATTTGTTGAATGATAATTATTTTCTGCTATCTAAGTGTCTTCAGCTGACCTTTATATGATACATAAAGTTATTGAATAAAGTTAAAAATCTGATTTAATATTAGATCTGTAGTTTAAGTCAAAATGTAATTAGAATTTGAAAATTAAAATAAAAAATAAAAATTTTTTAAAAATATATTTACTACATTTCTAACTGAAATTAAAATAAAAACAGAAGTGGGCTAAATGAGGAGACAACTCTTCACCCCTCTTCTATCTCTTCCCACCTTTTTCTGTGTCTATTCTAGTTTTTTTATCAATAGGATCTGAAGAAGTCCTGTTAAATTTTTTTTGTGTTTCCGAAATTTTCAAAAATGCATAACAGGATGGAAATAAATTTATAATCCTAATGTGACCGTTTTTTGTTTTTCTTAAAGTATATATATATATATATATATATATATATATATATATTTATATAAACCAAAGAGGAAATCCAAGGGGTAGAAGTATCCAATTTAAGTGATCAGTATCAATGGCTATTGATGTATAATTAATTTGGGATTAAAAACACATCAACACTCAATGTACAGAGCTAAAAACCATTTTATATCAAAATAAAAAGAAAAAATTTACCTCTTTGGTGTCATTATAAATCTATTTCTGGTTGTGAAACTATTATCAGATGAAAGAAATATTTTATTTGGGTGTTCTCGCCGACCAAAAAAAAATTTTCTTTCATCTGATGATGGTTTCACAACCAGAAATAAACTTATAATGACACTAAGGAAGTAAGTTTTTTCTTTTATACATATATATATATATATATATATTGCAAAATAAAGCAAAGCAATTTCTCCTTAGAATTTAGTCGAGGGTAAACTTCCTGATGATCCGTTAAGGTGAAATTTTAGTAGAAGATTTTCGACTAGCGATTTAAGTTAATTCTATAATTGGCTCCATTGTTTTATGTTGAGCACTTTAGTAATTGTAGCATTGCAGCATTCGCGGAGGGTTTTTTGGTTTTCTTTTGACCGCTGACTAAGTACCCCTTGATTTTTTTCAAGGAATCGGACGAGGTTGGTCTTTTCTTTCTTTTTTACCCAAAAAACTTTTTTCTTTTTCCTCTGGGCGGTGATTCAAGATATTTTTATCTCTTGTTCCTGGCCAGGGGTTTTTTGTTTTTTTCTGGTACCGTGAATACTGGTAGATATTAGATTAGTAAATATATATATATATATATATATATATATATATATATATATATATCATTAATATCAAGTTAAACTCAACGATGTAAACCATTATAAATTTATTTCAACAATCTTTCAAGACTGTTCCTTCAGATGGCAAACAATTTTTGATGAAGTTTTTACCGTTATACAGGAGAATACATTATATCTTATGTTAGACATTTAAGGAACTGCAAATCAATAATATATATATATATATATATATTTAACATTTCTAAACATTCATCGTTAACTTAAAATTATTAATATCACCCCTCATGGACCTGGTGATGGTTCAGTAGAACCGAAACGCTATAATATCGACCCGTTAATTATCATTCCTTCCACTTGGATCGTTGTTATCAATTTTTCTACATATATATATATATATATATATATATGATAGTATAATAAAATAAAATATTAATCCAGTGGATTATGAATTAGATATTACTGCACTATTATCCAGTGTAGCATCTAAAAGTGTTTTGATAAACAAAGTTTACATCTTTTTAAAAAAATTTTGGGTGAGTTTTCTTTATTTTTAATATTTTTTATATGTAAAAAAAATTATAAGAACTTAATTTTATTACCTCAATTCTAAGTGCATCCTAGTTTAAATCTAATTAATTATTTAATTGTTTTTTTAAAAAAACTATAGGTTTGATATATTGATTACCTAACCTAAAGTGACCATAACTAGATTCAAAATTTAATTTCTGAAAGTCAACAGATTTATTAAATTTTAAAACCATCAAATTAATCTGTTAATGTCACCATCATTTGTCTAATGATATAAATTTCAGATTATGATATGATTATATTTCTATAAATTTTTGGTACATGGGAATTCAATGATTACAAAGAATGAGGGAATCATATTTATTTATTTCACCTAAAATAATAAAAACAAATTAGAGGGACCTTTTTATCCAGCGCGTTTTCAATAAATACACTGGAAGTATCTTAGAAGTATTTTTTTTTTCACTGTGGTGGAGATATTTAAAAAAAAAAATCCTCAACTCCCATGATTCCCATCCAACTTCCCAAACTGACTAAGAATGTTGAATTGTCTTCGCAATATAGCGTAACAGCTAAAAAGGCTCGATGCTTTTTACACCCAACCTTGTACAAGACAGAGAAACAATCATCCGAATAATTTGTCCTAAATATATAATTCCAATTACCAGGGAAGGAGTAGCGCCCTCCCCTACACATTGGTGTAGTAGCTATCGAAAAGGGAGCCTTCGGGTTACCCTCGACTATGGTCGCCAACTTTACTTATATAATTCCAATAGCACTCTCATAACTGAGAAGACCTGAATGTAGTGTTTTAGCATTCCTCACACACACTCACATATATATATATATATATATATATATATAAAGAGTACTAAAAAGTTCTCAGCCTGACCAAGAAGAGAATTACCTCAAACCATGAAGTTTATATTCTGTTCTATATTCATAAAATGTGTATGCTTTTTTCATATTCATTCTATTATTCAGCATACCTGGCACATTCTTTTTTAAAAAAAATTTTCAGCTCTTATTTAAAATTTAAAAAAAAATGTATTTCTTGTTTGGGGTGAGAACTTTTCAATACCCCCTTGTGTTCTGTCTCTGGGTTTTCATTTGGATTTTCTCTATATAAATCCCATTTCATTCAGCCAATTTCTTACAGTTATTTCACCAATATTTACTCCTGTCTTGACCCATTTGTTTTTTATTTGTTTTGTACATTTTCTATTTTCAAAACATGTTGCTTTCAGTTCTCTATCCTAACGCTGTGATGTCTTTCGTCATCTATCAATATGTTTTCTTTTTTTAACCGCCCCATTTCTTTTACATCTACACCAAATTTTAGACTCAAATGACTTGGAACGACCACCATCTTTCCCCACACTCCAATGCAGATTGCCTTTTTGAATGAGTTTTACAATCCTTTCCATTGTTTCAATTGACTATTCTTTTTTAGAACCATATTTCCTTTCAATTAGTTATGCCTGACCACTTGTTGAGCTATGTAAGAACTGTTTAATGCTACACATAAAAAAAACATTTAACTCTATAGAGGACAGACAGACAAACTCTTTCCAGTTATCAATATAGATTTTTTTAATAATAAATTCATGTTTGTATTTACCTAACCCCTCCACTACAGACAGGATTTGACACAAAGTCATTTTTTAAGCAGAGAAAACCTGGTTTGAATACAGAGTTTTCCTTCTTGACTAGTTGCATTCCAATTGCTAAAGAAAACAGTCTGCCCTACTATTTACTTATTGCTGGAGTAAGAGAAGATGGATTCATAGCTTTTCCAAGGACATTAGTTTAAAATGAAATGCAAATAATCTTGTCAAGAATTTGAACTCTGGTTGCCTTGTCCATTTCCTATAACAATTATCATTACATTAAGTACACCCCCACATTTTTAAGCATAAACCCTTCACCATGAGCAGGATGTGACACAAAGTCAGTATCTAAAATGTTTCAAAAAATTGGATGTCATTTCAGATGTTCAGGGTGTTTAAAAAAATTGGATATCATTTCAGCTATACAGGGTGTTTCAAAAAATTTGATATAATTTGAGATTTTCAGGGTGTTTCAAAAGTATTTATATCATTTGAGATGTCCTGGGTGTTTAAAAAAAATTGAATTGTTTTACCAGTTGTTTGCTGTTTTATTTCTTGGCGTCTGAGTTGCCCCTGTTGGGGAAGTCCCGAGGGGGCCGAAGGTATTTTTGGATTTTGCCAGACACGTGTGGGCTGTGACCCTGCGTCCGGACCCACTTTAAAAAAGGCCTTGTGCTGTACTTGTCTGGTGGTGGGACGGAGAACAAATAAAGTTTCAAAAAATTTGATATCATTTGAGATTGACAGGGTGTTTCAGAAAAATTGATATCATTTCATCATCTAATAATTTGACAAATTCTCATTCAAACGATCTCAAATTTTAACAGCATCTACAGAAACAACTCAAAATTCTATGTTTTATATTTAAATGCCTTTTTTTTCCCGTGAATGGCATGAATAGAAAAAAGCCCTAAAACAGAATTTTTATTTTTTTTTACGTATGCTATTTGAATTTGGGATCATTTGAAAATAAATAGGTCAAGTTATTAAATGATAAGATGATATAAATTTTTGGTTTGGTTCAGTTTAGTTTGATTTTATGGCATATCAACCATAGTTGGTTATTTAATACCAAACCCTGTTTATACATATATGTTAAATATATGATTTCTAAATCCATTTTGTAGATAACATTTTTAAATGAGCCTGAGCTCATTTTTTTAGCTCCCAACTAAATGGATTCTCTTATTTCTATCTAGTACAAATAATTCTATTTACTGTTAATCATTTGTTTGCATGCAGTTAAATGTTTTCAAGTTTTGCCATTTAACACTAACAATTCAATTAAACATCAGTTATTTGCTTACACAGTTAAATGTCAAACGGTTCTATTTCTCTCAATTCAGTTTAGTACATCAACAAAGTTAAATTGTTCTAAGTATTGCAATGTATCACTAACAATTCAATTAAACATCAGTCATTTGTTTACACACAGTTAAATGATCAAACAGTTCTATTTCAAGCAGTTCGGTTAAGTACAAGTTATTTGTTTGCACTCAGTTTAAATGTCAAACAGTTCTATTTGACCTATAGATAGGACCTTATTAAGTGCTACCACTCCGAGCCAGAGTGTGTAACATATTGACCTAGCTGTCAATCAGGGAACTGGTGCATCCGGTCAAAGATATCAGGGTATAGCCTTGACCGTGGACAGGTTGAATTCAGTACAAATGTGATGCTCACAGGAAGCAGGTGGGCATCAAACAATGATATAACCCAGTGCGACAGGAAGTTCAGTTAGTTGGAGTCAGAGTTTTGGAGATAAGATGCCAGTGTAAGAACCAGGTCCCAGCAGAGGCTGGGCCCTCAGGGCCCCCGGTTGAGCAACCCAGGAGAACGGAAAAGAAGTGCTGCTATAGCCAGAAGAGCTGGGAGTCAATATGTTGCAGTTTTTTTCAATCTCCAACTCACCTCTCACACATAACCCTTTCATAACCCTTTCGTACTATTTCGAATAAAGTCAGAGGTATATTTTTCTAAAGAAGTGTGTCCGCTCGTCATTATTGTGTTGACTATGTTTCTGCATGCATATGAGTATGGTACAAGTGGACCTAGGAGCGATGGCAATGAAGAGGTACTCTGCATTCCCCAAAGCTCCAGGATTACTAGAGCCTCTCTATCTGATTGTTTAGTGTCATATGCAGGACTCTTGGTGAAGAAGTCTTACCTCTCTACAGAGATGCAGTCGGTGTATTCTAAAAGCCCAGCCGACTGGGCCTTATGAATTTTTCTGAAACATACTGTATATGTATATTCGTGTTGAGTATGAGCTTGTTTGGAATTTGTCTGAGTAGGTAACTAATTTTTCATGGCATTAATTTTTCATGACACAAGCAGCTAATTTATATGGCAGTTGGAGTAATGGATGGTTAGTCAATCAGAGCTAATCTCTTTGTTGAATAAGTTTACTTCTGCAAACCTTAACCAATGAGTTTTAGTCTCATTGGGTGTCCCATTTATACAGCTTTGTGCCATATCTAACCAAAAGGCTTGAACCCCTCTGGTGGTATAATGATTAACAAGCTCGACTAGCAAGCCTTTACAAGTGAATTCGAGTCTCATTGGGTGCCCTATTCATACAGTCTTGTGCCACATCTAAGCATTTCTTTTTAGTTTCCTTATAAAAACAATATCTTTTTGTCGTTTGTTCTTGATTTTAATGGCATCTCAATACATCTTGGGTTATTTTTTGCTTAGAAGTTAGGAAATCACATTTATTGTGTATTCATATTTATATTTTTTGTGTAGTTGTTTCTTAAGAGTGTTTTTTTTGGCACATGGTCCTGTTGAATACAAATAATCTGCAAACAGATCTGTTTAACCTATAGATGGGACCCTAATAGATACTATCACTATGTCCGAGTGGACCTTGGAGTAATGACAATAAAAGAGTACTCCACATTCCCCAGATATCCAGAACTTGAACCTCACCATCAGATATAGTTTAGTGTTATATCTAGGTGACCACTTTCTTGAGGAGGGGGTCTTACCCTTCTGCAATGGATAGAATCAGAATATTCTAAGCCCTGCCAACAGAATAATTTTGATTCGAAATGTGCCTGAAAATCGTTTTTTATTCAGCTCAAACTCTTTTTTTTTTCTAAATTTTTATTTAATATCTGATAATAAATTATTGATATTTTTTATTATTTTTTTAGGTTTCTGTGGAATGCGAAACGAATATAAATACAACTGGATTCAGTATGGTCAGTTTTTCTCCGTTGATCTTGTCTGAAGGAATTCCAGAAGGAATTGTTAATATCAGGTTGGTCTTATTTTTTATTGTTTTGAAGCCAAGTTGCTCCTTGTAAGAATTAGGGTCAAGTCACATTTAAAACACTTGCCCTATCACAAAAATTAATAGCCCAATTGGCTGGGGGCTGTAGAATACACCGACTGCATCTCTGCAGAGGGTTAAGATCCCTCTGAGAATGAGCGTCTTAGATATGACGTTAAACCATCTGATTGCAAAGCTCCAGCCTTGATGTTTTGGGGAATGTGGAGTACTCCTTCATTGCCATTGGTCCCAGGTCCACTCTGACCCAGAGTGGAAGCACCTGATAGGATCCTATCTATGGATCAAATAGAACAGTCTGTGTGCAAACAAATAACTGATGTTAAATTGTTACTGTTATATAACAATACTTGAGATTATTTAGCTGTGTGCAAAAAAGAGCTATGTTGTCTACAAAATGTTATCTACAAATTATATATATTTAATATATATGTATAAACAGGTTTTGGTGTTGATACGCCATAAAACCAAACCAAGCCAAACAAAAATTAAACTTTGATAAGCCTTCTCAGAGATAACTATATACATTTATCAGTTTCATATTACTCCCAGGCCCACTTTGACCCGCAGTGGTAGTACTTGCTAGTATCCAATCTATTAGTCAAATAAATCTTTTTGAAAAAATTTAGAGTTTGAACTCGCCTACTACAGTTCCGCAATCCAGTTTGTTAGCCACTACACCGCTGGGACTCTCTCTATACAGCGGGCATAATGATTATCACCCTAAGAAATGGACTTGATGACTCAAGTTCAAATCCTAGGTGTTCACTTTTCACTGATGCTCTTCAGAAAGGCATGAAGTCATCTCTTCTATCCCTAGCTATGTGTAAAGAGAGTAGACAGGGTTTTTAGCTTTGGTATGGCAACCAGTCTAAGAGAAAGAAAACTCTGAACTCAAACTAGCTGTACTCTTAGTAACAATGAATATCTTAATAAATAGCTTAAATGTTACTTACATAAATTAAAAAATGAATGGTTTATATATTATATCTAGCAATTATATATTACTCCTAGGTCCACTTTGACCTAGAGTGGTAGTACTTTTTGGGGTTCCATCTATGGATCTTTTTGAGATAATCAAGTGTTTAAAATGATTGTGAAACTACATTTTTGTATTATATACAATTGACGTAACTCAATTAATGAAGAATCGAATGTCTGTTGGAATTGAAGCATAATTTTGCCTGGAAACATTTTGGGGAAAGATATCTTCATTCAAAGATTTCCCATTATTCTAACAGATTTTCTCTTTCAGTTTAAAAAAGTGTTGGGTATCACCTACCTTTTCAGCATAATGAGCTGTTCCATCTGCCATATATGGCAGTAGCGGAGATCAGTCTGCGAATAAGCCTACAAGTCAAACAAGAAGAGCCGTTCCTATTGTTGAAGTATATCATTACTCTATCAATAATCCTATGTTCTTAGTACTAACAGTCTCTCTCTTGTAAATACTCTTTCCTGTAAATATAAATATTTTCCTCACATATCGTGGTTTGTCTTATTATTACTACTACTTGTGTTCACAAACCAGAACACAACAAAAAGTAAACTTCAGTTCCCTATAAGACTCAGCTTTGCTGTGTCCATATGTGATTGAAGAGCAGATTAATGATACTACATACTGACAGGCTTTGTAAAGAACACATGCAATTGTCTACCAAAACCAGAAAGTTTTCAAGATGTTAAATATATGATGACAATAATCTAAAGCAATCTGCTAAGCGTAGAATTGGATGCTTCCTGAAAAAGAATAAATTTATGGAGTGGTTCAATCAGTCTCCTGACTAGAATTCCATTGAGAATTTGTTGTAAGAACTAAGAGTTAGATACCAAAGAAAATAAACGATATAATAGAATGAAATAAAAGAGAAAGCAATTCAAAATACAATTACTGCTCTTTGCCAGTGGAACTCTACTGTCTTATTAAGGATGTGATGGAAAGAAATCCCTCACTTGGCATCTCATGAAGGCATGTAACGGTTGTGTTATTTCTATGCTGGGCTCTTAAGCCAGGCAAATGTCCATGTCTAAGAAAGAAAACATTTAAAAAAAAAAAAAAAGACAGCATAAGATAACTAAGTCATGGCATCAATGTTACCGTTATCATTGTCAGAAATAGAATCGCCAACCTGTGTTCAAATCCTGGATAAAGTTGTTCACATTTTATTTTGTACTAATACTCTTAGGAAAGGCATGAATTGATCTCTTCTCCCCCTCAGCTATGCGTAAATAGTAGGGCAGATTTGGCTCTTTAACCTTTCTATAGAAAATAGTCTTAGAGAATGAAAACTTTGAAATTCAATCCTGTGGTACTCTGCTTAAAAACTGAACTTGTGTCACCTCCTGCCCGTGGTGGTCGGGTTGGATAAATACATAAAATAAGTAAAGTTGGCGACCATAGTCGAGGGTGACCTGAAGGCTCCCTTTTCAGTAGCTACTGCACCGGGGTGTAGGTAAGGGCGCTACTCCTTTCCCTGGATTGTTCCACTTTACCCTTGGTCCTAACCTTATAATGCTGAGTGCTAAGCAAGGCAGCATCAAGTACCATTTTTAGAGTCTTTGGTATGACTCGACCTGGGATTGAACCCCGGTCTCCCGGATCATTGGCAAACACTACTCATTAGGCCAATTAGGAAATCATAATGGTTACTCTCTCTTTGGTACAATTAGCATAATGGTTATTGTTGTAGGAAATGGAATCAAGGACTTGAGTTCAAATCCTGAACAAGGCTTTTTGCAATTCACTTTGTACCAATCCCCTAGCAAAAGGCATGAATCCATCTGTTCTCCCTCAGCTCTGTGAAAATAATGGAGCAAACTGAGTCCTTTTGCCTTATTTAAGCAACCAATCCAGGAGAAGGAAAGCTCTTAATTCAAACCAACTGTACTCTACTTAGAAATAGAGCTTTTGTCTCATCTTGTCCATGGTGGAGTGGTTAATAACTACATACAATTGGAGACCATAATTATTACTCTTTGGCTTAAAATACCCCAACTAGGGTTGACACACTGTATAACCAACCAACCAACCTACCATTTTACTTGATTCTGATGGAAAAAAACTAACCTGCACTCACTCAAACTAAGGAATCATATAACCATTATTATAATCAGCTACAATTTTAATTTGAACTTCTAACCAGGCATCGACAAATATTCAGCAGATAGTTTAAATATACTGTTATATTATTGTTTTGTATACTTTTTATTACCAATTGAACTTTCCTGTTTTATATTCTATGTACAACACTAATAATTATTGGATTCTTTTTTTTTTTTTTTCAGCCTGATTAATGCTGGTCGTCCCGTGGAAGTTCGTTGTTTTGGAAATTCTATTCTCATTAATTCATCCATTTGCCCCAATAATACACAATTTAAAAAGGAGACTTCAATCAGTGATGCATGGTAAGTTTGTTCTTCTATTATATCAACAGGGTTACATGATTTTACCTTGACTGTGGTGATGAACATTTGTACACCTTTAACTGAGCACAAGTATTTAAGTTTTTATGTATAGACTAGTTGTCCTTAGTCAAGGGTGACCCGAAGGCTCCCTTTTCAATAGCTACTACACCAAGATATTGGAGAGGCCGCTACTCCCTTTCCAGGATTGCTCCACTTTACCCTTGATCCTCACCTTATAGTGCTGAGTGCTTTGCAAGGCGGCATCAAGTACCATTTTTTAAGTCTTTATTATGACTCGACCTGGGATTTAACCCCAGTCTGCCAAACCTTTGGCGAACACTATACTCATTAGGCCAATGGCCCGGTAACAAAACTAGATATCCATATAAAAAGATTACACCGATTTTATTTATATTTGATTACAAATTTTTGGTGCTGTAAAGTATGGCCATAAATAATACCTAATAATATCCATTTTGATAGTATGGTAGTTTTAGTTACAAAGTTTAAATGCTGTAATACTTGAAGTTTATCATTATGGCATTTCTTAATGTTCTCAGGGGTGGGTGTCCTCGTGGTGTAATGGTTAAAGCGATGGACTGGGAATCGTTGTACGCGAATTCGTACTCCAATCGCACTATTACATTCACTTTCGGGCAAATACCCTTGGGAAAGGTATGAACCCCCTTATCCTCCCAGCGATGGGTTAAATAGTACCACTACTGTTCTTCTAGGAGAATAGCATTGGCATTAAATAACCTACAAAGGTTGATATGCCATTAAACAAAGAAACCAAACCAAACCAAACCTTAATGTTCTCCATATGCATATAGAGAATGAAGATCATCATCATCATCATCATCATCATGACAAGCCACTTGCACGGATTTCCGTGACCCTCTCTCACTATTTGTCTCTATTGTCCATCGCTCCCAATAGGTCTTCCAGGTTACATCCTCTATCAGTACAGAGCTGTTGTAGATAGGTTCTAGTTGGTCACCCAACACTTGCTTGTCCGTGTGAAGGAGTCCACAAGAAAACATCACTTATGAGTTCATCCTTACTTCTCCAGCAGTGTCCAGCATTTCTTGTTTGCCTAATTAGGATGGTTTTCGAGATGGGTGATAGGTGGCCATACAGCTGCTGTTTAGTGCAATGTTACCTTTTTAACTTAAGGACAAGTCTCTCTGAAAGCACTGGTCCCAATTAGATCACTTAAGTTAAGCAGCAATGAGTATGTTCCATACTTAGATGGGTGACCATTTAGGAATAACAGTTGCCATAAGTATCTGAATGTACCAGATGAATCAAAGTAAATTCTACAAGTTTCAGATAACAAGTTCATATGATGATATCATATCTGCTATTTTTTTACCAATGGGATCCAAGCAATTCAGCACTGATGGACCACAAGGGAAATGATTAGTTGTCTAAATTTCTAAGACAAAGCTTGATGATTTTTTATCAATAAGGGTTTTCGGACTATTGTCTTCATCTTTGTTATTTCCACAACGTTTCGGCCGATATGTCCTCCAGCCTTCCTCAGGTGTTTGTCGAACTTGGGAACCTTCACGGAACTTCGAATTACATAGTTCAAAGTTCCGTGAAGGTTCCGAAATGTTGTGGAAATAACAATAAAGATGAAGACAATAGTCTGAAAACCCTTAATGATAAAAAGGGAAATGATGTTGAATTAGTCACATTCCATAAGAGTATCTTGGTCAGCTTATAAACTTTTTGGTTGATCCTTGTATATAAGAAATACATTCTAAGAATACCTACCATAAACTGTTTTCTATGTTGTCTTATGCACCATTGCTCCCGAGTTCGTTCTTCCAAGCTATAACTTTCTCAGTACTCCTGTATGGTTGCAATCCGTGGACTCTAACAAAACATCTGGAGAAAAAGCTAGATGGGAACTAATTCTGTGCTGTTTTGAACAAACCTTTGAGCAGCTTCCTACAAAACAGCAGCTGCATAGCAACTTACCTCCTATCTCACAAACCACCCAACTAAGATGAACAAGACATACAAGGCTCTGTTAGAGAAGTAAAGATGAACTCATAAGTGATGTTCTTCTATGGACTCCTACACATGGACACACCAGTGTTGGTCATCAGGCCAAAAACTTATATTCATCAGCTCTGTACAGTTACTGGATGTCATTTAGTGTAGTGCTTCTCAAACTATCTGATGTAGTTTACTGGCAGGTTATTTTTCCAGTATATGATACCATATTTGCACCATATTCTTATTTAATTTATGATCAAGTCAAAGTGTTTTTATCTGTTGTATTGTATCACAGCAAGTAAAAAGTATAATGTAATATAATGGCCAAGGGATTTCGTTTTATGCCTTTGGGTTTAGTTCAGCTGAGAACCTTTCGGCTCAGGACATGGGTTAGCTAGGTGCAACATGAACGCAGGTGTTCATGCACGCGCGGAGCGGATGTGTCATTCAGAGATGTCAAAATAAAAATTCCAGATAGGAGGATGTGAATGACATCATGCACCGGAAGCGTGCGGAAGATTTTGGGAGATTTCAAAAAGTCTGTTAGTTTAGTTGAGAACTAGACAAAGAACGAGAAGGGTCGACTTTCGGGGCTCGCTGAGGCCAGACGAGTTTGCGCTACGGGCACCACACACGTGTGTGTGTGTGTGGGGGGGGGGGCAGATCAAAAAGCCAGCATAGAAAGATTGTGCATCTCTCTTCCTTATGACGAAACCTTTAACTCAAAGGTAATAAAAGGTTTCGTACCTGAACTAAGAAGTCATTACATGTTTTTCGTGTTTCGGGATTCCTATGTTCTATGTATATATGTTATAAACACTCTATGTACGTTTCACATATCCGTATCATGGGTATGTTACAATAATATTAGATAATTCAAAAAGATTTTAAGCATTTTCATTTTTACATTATATGTTATATTAATTATGATAACGGGAAAATGGAAATTCCCCAAATAGTGGCAGTCAAGGACTTGCGTACTGCCACTTTGAGTTGCACTAGTCTAGAGGCCCTACCAAGAGTGATGGCCAGTAGAGATGAATGACAAGAAAGAGTCAAGAATCAACATCGTTTCCCCACATAGTGGTAGTCAAGGACTTACGTACTGTCACTTTGAGTTGCACTGGTGTAAAGGCCCTACCATGCATGATGGCCAGTAGGGATGGATGACAAGAAATAGTCAAGGGAATCCATGTTATCGTCACACCTTGATGATGATGAGATATCTATGGAATAAGAATAGACTTTTGATTTCATTTCCTCACTAGGGTATTGAATTAGTTGAATGAATTGAAACACTATATAGTCTTTCTGCTGAAAATCCCAAGAACGTTATTAGACATCAATTACCTAGGCTGATAAAGACTGGCGAACTGATCAAAATGTTCTGATAAAAATATCAATTCAGCTGCCGATTAAAAAGTAAGTAAATAAAATTGTTGTACCCAGAAGACAGTATCTTAATTTTGCACCTTTCTTTGATTGTTATCTACAAAATCTCTTCCAAGCCACACATATCAGTTAAGTGCTTTTGCTCGTTCCAAGTAGCAGCACTTTCTTATTTATGACTTATCAATGAAGTTCTGAGTTCTCTCTACCTTGAAATGCCAGAGTTGCAGACAAAAATAAGAATATTGAATTTCTTTTGCCATCAATGATTCTCGCAAGAAACACTAATAGGATTTCTGACCAATTGTCAGTTGGTTCTACAGCCAATCATCTTTTTACATTGTCGATAGGAACTAAGCTAAAAAGAAAGGTGGGGAGTGAAAAGACTACTAGAGCTTTTTCATCAACTTACCAACGTAATGATATTAGGAGTGGGGAATAAGATGGAATTGTGATAGGCCATGCCAAAGAGGAATTTCAGATGGTTGCTATGCACTTTGTTAAATAATACAGTTCTCACAAAATCTTACATGCATTATATGATCAATAAAGTTAAGCAATACTCACTTTAATCAGAACTTGATTGAGTAACTAATGGATGTTATACCTTTTACAAAGTAATCATCTCACTCAAAAGCTTATAAACATGATATAATCAATTGTTAAGCAATGGTTAGTCTAATCAGAATTTGATTAACGAATGGCCGTTAGGCATGTTATTAAGCTATAATTTCTCGCAAAAGCTTATACACATTATATAATCAATAAAGTTAAGCAATGTTCAGTCATGTAAATAGTTTATTGGGTAACAAGTGGGTCACATGTACTTTGCTAAATAATATGGAAGTTTACATACATCCTATAATCTATAAAGTTAAGCAACGTTCAGTCAAGACGGTACTTGATTAGATGACCAGTTGATGTCATACACTTTCCAAAGTAATACAATTTTTATCATTGAGGGTTTTTGGACTATTGTCTTCATCTTCATTGTTATTTCCACAACGTTTTGGCCAATATGTCCTCCAGCCTTCTTCGGATGTTTGTCGAACTTGGGAACCTACACGGAACGTTGAACTACTTCCTTTATTGAATTCACAGGGGTCGCCTGTTCTGATTCCATTCGCCATAACCAGGTACAAGTGTTAAGTATTCCTGTATTGTTACTCTTGGGAAAGGTATAAATCTAATTATTCTCCTTCAAGCTATGGGTAAATAGTAGGGCAGACTAGATTCTTCAGCCTTGGTGAGGCAACTAGTCTAGGAAAAGGAAAACTCTGAATTCAAACCTGTTAAACTCTGCTTAAAAATTGACCTTGTGTCGTATCCTGCCCAAGCGAAGGGGTAAAAAATACCCACTTTAATTGGCCTTCGGGCTTTTGACCTTGTGTCAAGTCCTGTCTGGTGGTAGGCAATTACAATTTTTGTATTGTTACTCGACTGCAGTTAGGATTGAACCTGCAACCTCCAGATAATTGTCCTCTTAGAAGCTTTGGGAACCAACGCCTATAACTGTTATGCTATGTGTCCTGCTGGACACCCTTAACCCGAAAACCTTTAATGATAAAAATCATCAAGCTACATCTCAGAAATTTAGACAACTAAGTAATATAACACTCAAAAAAGCTTATACTCATTGTATAATCAATAAAGTTAAGCAACGTTCAGTGTAGTCTATACTTGGTGAGATAACCAATTGATGTCATGCACTTCCTGAAATTATACAATCCTTACCAAAAAGTTAACGGGTAGTCCAAAAAGCGTGGGGGTGTCCTTGTGGTGTAATGGTTAAAGCGATGGACTGCGGAATAATAGTAAGCGCATTCGTACTCCAGTCGCGGTATTACATTCACTTTCGGCAAATACCGTGGGAAAGGTATGAACCCCCTTATCCTCCCAGCTATGGGTTAAATAGTACCACTACTGTTCTTCTATGAGAATGGCTTTGGCATTAAATAACCTAAAAAGGGTTGATATGCCATTAAAACAAAGAAACCAAACCAAACTGAAAAGTGTCATGGCTGAAGTGCTAGGCTGCAACCTTGAAGTGTGTGAATTCAAAGTCCAGTCACACTGTTATTTTTACTTACAGACTAATACCACTGAAAAAGGCATAACCCTCCTTATCCCTCCCAGCTATGGTTTAAATAGTATCACTGCTGTTCATCTACAAGAATGGCCTTGGCTTAAAATAACCCATAAAAGTTGATATGCTATTAAACAAAGAAACCAGACCAAACCAAAATGTTTGCTTGCATGATGTAATAAAATTGAGCAAAGCTTCATTTAGTCACTAATTGATTAGTAGACATATTAGAACACTTACAAAAATTTTCATCGACTCACTAGTAAACATAGACAATTTTTTTTATATACATTTTTCCGATTTTTTGACAAAATACTACTCCAAAAAGTAGATGCACTCTGTCTATTGGTAATATAATTTGATCACTCATACATTCTGTATCCCACGGCCTTCCTCAAAGTTTCTAAACTTATATATTCATCTTATATTATATATTCATGTTACATTAAGTTTCTATACTTATATATTCATGTTGTATTAAATGCAGACCTATTTTTGACCTCCTCATACTTTCAAATGGAGTAATAATCATCAAACCATAACTTATGCTATATTCAATTGAAAATGTTTTATTTGAGCTTGTGAAGGTCGGACTTAATTCAATTAAGTCAGTATAATGGTTAACCGTCTGTCAGTTAAACTTTCTTAGCTCTGAAGACATTAATTTCATTCAAACAGACATTGTGATTATTCTTTGTTCCCTTATGAAATGTGACTCTTCTGACCTATGATTAAAGTTGAAATGAAGCAAGAATTGATCCCAACAAATTATGGCTTTCTTTTCCTTGCTACCCTCAAATTTGTCATTGTTAGACATTAAGCACGTGTTTATATATATATATATATATATATATATATATATATAATTTTGCACAATTTCTATATAAGCTTGAATATAATGTTCATAGTCTTGGGCAAAGACAGAGAAAAACAGAAAACAACTATTCAAACAAAATATGTCAAAGGACTTTAAAGAAAATTGTTTATGAAAAAATTGCTGCAAAAATATTGGTTATATATATATATATATATATATATATATATATATATATATATATATAATTAAGTACAATTTCTATATAAGCTTGAATATAATGTTCATAGTCTTGGACAAAGACAGAGAAAAACAGAAAACAACTATTCAAACAAAATATGTCATAGGGCTTTAAAGAAAATTGTTTAGGAAAAAATTGCTGGGAAAATATAGGTGTTATATATATATATATATATATATATGAAGAGTAAATAAAGGATTGTAATCCAACAATATGTAGAAAAACTGATAACAACGATCCAAGTGGAAGGAATGATTTATTATTTCACATTTCTAAACATCCATAGTTAACTTAAAATTATTAATATCACCCCTCCTGGTCCTGATGATGGTTCAGTAGAACCGAAACGCTATAGTGTCGACCCGTTAATAAATCATTCCTTCCACTTGGATCGTTGTTACCAGTTTTTCTACATATATATATATATATATTCCTTTACAAAAATATATGCCTCTCTGTATGTAACTGGGCACACAGACACATATACATACATATACATATATACAGACAAATGTATGTATGAATTTACTCATTGCTTCAGCTGAACTCAATTTATAAATAGAGTAAAATTGGTTTGAATACAGAGTTTTCCTTCTCCTAGAGTGGTTGCCTAACTGTTGTGTCCTGTTTGTTGCCAGAAAGAAAATACGGAAGAAGAGAACGTGGATGGAACAAGTGTATTGAATAAACAGAACATATATACAAAATAAGAGTGTTAGTACAGCAGGTAGAAGTGTCCGTCCGAAAACTGCCGGGTTCGACTGCTTGGAGGAGGTCTCTCCGAGAGTAAATAGAGTTAGCATTCATGAAGGAGGAAGAGTTCATTATCATGTAGGTAGGTCACAATAATGCTAACTGAAGCAAAAGAACTCAGATTGCCCTACTATTTACCCATAGCTTGGGGAAGAACAGATGGATTCATGTCTTTCACAAGGGCATTAGCATAAAGTGAAATTCAAACAGTTTCATCTAGGATTTCAACACAGATTGCTGATTCTATTTCCTGCAATGATTAATATCATAATTTTGTTTTGTCATTTTTGAATTCATCCTGTCTCTACACAAAACTATCAATGTATCAACGAGGATCATTAAATATGTTTCCAGACTTTTTTCGTCCAGGCACTTTTATGGATAGTACACACATGAAACTCTAGTCCCTTTCGGAGTAATCTCCTCCGGCTGCAATGCGCTTGTTGTACCATTCCAAAAACTTCTGGAAGGCCCCATGGAAGTCCTCTTGTGTGAGCGTGTCAATGACCTTCATCACAGCCTCTTTCATCTCCTCAATTGTCTCATAACGACAGCCTCTGAGCTTAAGGAATAAGCAAAAGTCACAGGGAGCAAGGTCTCAACTATAGGGAGGCTGAGGAACTATCTTGATGCCCATCTTGGTCAAATAGTCTGTGACAAGAATGGAGTTGTGGACTGGTGTATTGTCCTGCTGAAAATGCCACTGACCCGATTTGAAGAGTGCTGGCCTCTTCCGACGGAATCTCTTCCTGAACTTCCTTAAAACCTAAACATAGTAACCCTAACCCTAACTCGTTGGCCAATCAACTCTGGTGTATTGACTTCCTTACTCCTTGCGCACATCTCATCATCCCTCACAGACTCCGTGCCTTCCTTGAATCTCTTATGCCACTCAAAAACTGATGCTCGATTCATGCAAGATGCTCCAAAAGCAGTGTGAAGCATTCCATACGTTTCTGTGGCATTTTTTCCAAGTTTAGAACAGAATTTTATTGCATATCGTTCTTCTAAAGTGTCCTCACATCCAGATTGCATTTTTGGAATTCACCAGCTGTGATAATCAGGCTTTAGTAGGGTGTATTCCAATTGCTGCTGTAGCTGTTGATTTGAACCTGAAATCATAAAAATTAGTCAGTCATTTCATAAGATGTATAGCAATAACATAGTGAATTTTCAAGAGTCTATGACATTTTTAAATGCTTGTACAAAAATGTCTGGAAACTTATTGAATGCACCATGTATGTATTTGTATATATATTTCCTTTTATTTCACTGCTGGAGAAGCAAAGACAAACTGATAAGTAATGTTTTCTAAAGGAGTTTTATACATGGACACACCAGTATTGGCCGACCAACAAAGACTTACATTAAGTCTATTCAGACCCTGGATGAAGGTTGAAGGACCAGCCAAGATTGATAGATGATAGGGACAGATAGCAAGAGAGAGTCAGGGAACTCCACAGTCAATAGGACTTGATGATGATGATATATATTTATATAAGGGTAATTCAATAAATATGGGGCATTTTTTTGAAAAAAGCAAAATACATTTTTTTTTAGAATTTTTTCCATAAATATAAACTCTGCATTGATTGGAATAGGTTAACAGAAAAAATCATTAAAATATTTGTTTTGATGCTATTCAAAATAGCCAAAAATCAGAGTGGTCCAAGCTTGAACAGAGGTCTGTCATCAGGTTTTTGCTAGTTGAGAAGTGCAAATCATATGTAGTTCACAAAAAAATCTGTGATGTGTATGGAGAATTTCTGAATTCATCCTGTCTCTACACAAAACTATGAATGAATCTCTGTATTTGTATATAGATTTTCTTTTATTTCACTGCTGGAGAAGCAAAGATGAACGCATAAGTGATGGCTATGGCGACACGAGTTCAAATCCTGGACGAGACTGATTGCATTTCACATAGCACTAATACCCTTGGGAAAGGTATGAATCCAATTATTCCAATTATTCTCCCTCCAGCTATGGGTAAATCGTTGGACAGACTGGGTTCTTCAGTGTTGGTGAGGCAACTAGTCTATGAAAAGGAAAACTCTGAATTCAAACCTGTTATACTCCGCTTAAAAAAACTGACCTTGTGTCATATCCTGCCCGAGTGGAGGGGTTGGTAAATATGGATATGGATGTGTATGGAGAATTATGTTTTATTTAAAAAATTCTTTACAAATATGTTAAACATGGGTTTGCCATTATCAGCTTGAGTTGAAAAGAGAGTTCATAGGGTGAAAACACAGACTCTTTGGCAAAGAAAAAGTCCTGAGTGTAGCAGTCAGTAAAAAAGATCATACTGACAGTGTTTTGAAACATGAAGGACCCATTACTTGATTTCCTTAAAAAGGCTACAATTGTAAACAGTGCTTCCTATTGCCAACTCCTTTGGCAAAATTCAACAGATATTTTTGCTAGATTGAAATAATTTTTGCTAGAGACCAATTCCAAACAATCCAGGATTTACGTTTATGGGAAAGAATTCGAAAAAAAATTATTTTGCTTTGTTTTAAAGGATTCTCTTTTTTTTGTCGAATGACCCACATATATGTGTATAACAAGATTTTTATTTGATCAATACACTGAAATCTCACTACCTTTGAAAATAAGGCAATTTCCAGTCAATTTTTCAATTGAATGAAATGAGAGAGAAAGATGAGTTGAAAGAATTTCTGGTGTTCATTAGAAATGCAGATTGTTTCATTGACGATAGACAACCGATCAAAACACTGACTTCTAACCAAGCCTGTCGGTCCAAATGGGGCTGTCATCTCTGGACCCAAGACAATCCGACCAACTACGACCCTCTCTGACCAACCCGACTCTCCGAACTAACTAATCTCTGAAATCTTCTTATTTCTTCTAATATTTCTCTTAATCTTTAAAAACTTTCCTTAACACGTCAGCTAAATCAGCTCTCATTGCATTCAAAATGTATATTTTCAACATCCTGTCTGCTGTTGATTTCAAAACATCCTGTCAATTTCATATTCTATGACACATGCATCCATTGACCTTCCTTGAATACAAACTCTTCAATTCAAAGTTTTTAGCTAACTCACAATTTATTATTACAAATTGAATAATTAACTAATATAATGAATTCCAATCCTTGACTATATTACAGAGAATAAAGCATTTACCAGCCCATTTTTCAATTGAATGATAATTTTATCATGCCGAATGGTATTTTTTATCCTACAAATCTTCAATATAGCAATATCAACAATGAAATGTTAATTAGAATTCTTCGCTCCTTAAATAGAAGCATCAATATCATCATCTATCACTGTTACTTTTGGAACCCAATGGGTTAACAAGTCATCTAGTCTTGAAATAATAATGCCTACTTCCTGGAACCACATCTTTACCTAAAGGAACGTAGTTCTTATCTTTTCATCTACTTTTCAATATGCATCAAAGAGAATTAATATATTCTGATGGGTGTGTATTGTTACATCTTGACTTTCATATCCTCTTATCAATCATCAAATTTTGGCATTTTGTCTCTTGTATCTATAAATTATATTGGATGTCATGATTTCTCTATTCAAGCCCCAAGTCTGTCGAAAAACAAGAATAAGATTGGCTCTTATTTAAAGAGATAAGCAAAACTTGAATGTGTTTTGTTTTTCTTTCTTCATAATTAAGGTAAAACTTCTCAAACACACGTCATTATTTAGAAATTTTGCACACACATAGACACATATATATATATATATATATATACATTTTGGCAGCATTTCTTCATTAATATATATTTCATTGAACATAATAGACATTTTTTGTGTACATATTTTTTTTGTTGATCCTTTCATATTGCCGTATTGATTTTATAATATTCATTGGGAATTGGTTAATGTATCTTCCATAATTATTTATTTCCCAAGTACTTTCTGCCCGACTTTGGGCCATCATCAGGGGAGGATCTATTACAAAAATGATGTCACTTTTTTATGTACATTACTACTTTGTAAAAAGAAAAGTGTATGTACCATTGCAGTGTGTAGCATATACTTTTAAATTTGTTTCTATAAATTGTGTCAGTAGCTAAATATTAGGAACATACAACCCAAACTTAACAGAATTAATTTTCAAACCAGTGCTAATGTACTTATACGTCTTTAGCTACTGACACTATTTATAGAAACAAATTTAAAAGTAAACACTACATGCTGCAATGGTACAGACGTTCTTCTTCATACAAAGTAGTAATGAACTTACAAAAGTTCAAACGAAAAGAAAAATTAAAAGAAAAAAATGATACTGCTTCTTTTCTTTAAACTTTTTCACAGAATTGGAGAAATTTTTTTCAAAATTTCACTTCAAAATGATATAAAAATTCTCAAAAATTTCTCATCCTTTGATAGTCAGTTGTATATAATTTTCTTTTAAAACTGCTTTTCCCATGGATTGTTCCTGACAAAAGGAGTTGGTATTCCTGATGAATATCTCGGTGTTCCTTGGACAACAAGACATTGTTAATCTTGAGTACTGATTGATTCTCTCTTGATTGTTTTTTAATTTAGCAGTAGATAAACTGATAACCGATAACCAAAAGATAATTTTATGTGTGATGGAGGCGGTGGCTCTATTTGCACTGAATGTCAGTTTTTAATCCTCTATATTCTTAATATAAATGAGGTAGGTATAAAAATTCTACTAAAAATCCTAAAATCTTTCCTAAATTGAAACATCAGTATAATCATGGATTGCTATTATAAAAAGAACCCAACTGGTTTATGAGTTGTCCAGTTATGAATAAGAAGCCATAGAAATTATGTTTATTTACTTCATGTAAACATAATGTATGTATTTAAGCAACTACTTAAGGGACATGGTATGGTACAAGGTCAATTTTTAAACTGAGCAAAGTTAAGTTTTATTGAATGAACATGTAGATACTAAAATAATTTGTTAAAACAGGCTCAAAGTGACATCACCAAGTTATGTATACTGTGACAGTGCATAAATATTTATTCCAGAATGGGAGTTTATTTTATGCACATGTGACGTCGGGGCAGTCTGGCATTTGACCTCTCACAAAATAAGTCCTAGTTAAGATTCCTTTTTCGGGCATATGGGAACTGGCAGATAATGTGGGGGTTAATTTGGGGCTAGACTGACCGCCGCTGGCAAGGGAGTTTCCAAGTTTCACGTTACACACACCCACCAAGCCACTTCGTTTTCCTACACCCCTCCCCCCGGATAACGGAAAACATGGACTTCTAGGTTAAGATAAAATAGTATTCACTGTGGTCGGCAATTCCAATTTCCCGTGTAATGTTTTTAAAGGCGAGTACGACGTTTAGCGAGAATAAATTGAAGCAAATGAAGCTGAAACAGATATATGCAAAAGAAGGCAACTCGATGGGTAAACAACACAACGAATAAATTTCGACACGAGGAGACATTTAAAATATAACAAGGTTTTTAGTATGTGAGGACCAAACAAATATTTAAGGTGCCGGCTATATTACCAGCAGACAGACTTAATCACAAATGTCTCTCTTTCTTTTTCTTTTCTCTCTTTCTTTCTTTACTTTTAAAACTTGAAAAAGTAGTTAAGTCCCGCTCGTTCGTTTACAGTTTATAAAACGAATTTCTTCAGTCTATTTCTTTCCTTTTCTGAATACATATAAGTTCCAATATTTGGGAAGGTTAGGAGGAAAAACAGTTTAAGATGTACTTAGCTTTTAACTGGTTTACTTCGTAGATTATTTTCTGTTATGGGCGAGCGGTGTTCTGTAGAAATTGGCTGGAAGGCACCGGTTAACTTCTGTCCAAAATTCTTTCCGCTCTTCCCTGGAGTTTCAGCGACAGCTTCAACACATCTTGTCACGCCAACTGCTGTCCCAGAACTTTGATTTCTTTTCACCAGTTAGGTACCCGGGAGATTTTTTGGCATCAGGTCAGCACATCCTCTCACAGCGACCTCCGTCCTAAAAACTGAAATTCTTTATCCCTATTTCCTCTGACGAAAAGCGTACTACTTCTGGCGCTAAGGCTTCAGCCAATCATTTGGCTCCTTCCTCTACCTCATCCTCATCCGGTCGTACTACTCAATAACCTGCATTCCCTTCTTCGTCCTACCCGGTCATGGAGTGCAGGTAGTTTGACCTTATCCTGGCTGCCCTTAGCGGTCAGTTGTGCTTGTTAGTCAAACACAAAAGGGAAAGGGAGATTAAATCTTACTTCTCCCCTCTCAGTGGCATATCACGTGACAATACAAATGATAACTAAAACATCTTTTTTTTTAATCCATATTCACTATTTATTGGGTTCAAAACACAGTCAAACATTTTTATATCAGTTTACAAATAGTCACTAAACTCAACATGATAAGAGAACTATGTTTTCTGGATCAAATCCCTCCCCCATCGGAATCAGAGTTACTAAAGTACAAATTAAAGAAATTACCATTTTGCTTTATTGTTGAAATTGAACTTTCACTCGCTATCTAACTGCCCAGTCAGTAGTATCTCTGCAGATGGATAAAACTCCTTCAATCCACTGAGCATCCTGAATATGATACTAAACCACCCGATGGTGAGGCTCCAGTCCTGAAGCTTTGGGCAATGTGGAGTACCCCTTCATTAGTATTGCTTCCAGGTCCGCTCTGACCCAGAGTGGTAGTACTAGTTAGGCTCCCATCTATTGCTCAAATTGAAATACATTTCCTATACATGAAACCATTTAACTGTGTGCAAACAAATGACTTTTAAATTAGTATTACTTTGTAATTGATGAATCCATTTAATTGTTTGCAAATAAAACTATTTATGTTTGATAGCAATACTTGAAGCCATTTAACTGTGTGCAAACAAATGAGCTCTGGCTTGTTTGAAAATTCTAAAATACAAACTATTCATTCATAAATCATATGTATTAAATATATATGTATAAACAGAATTTTGGCATTAAATAACCTACAAGGGTTGATATGCCATAAAACACAACTAACTAACCATCTTGTTTTAACTTTAGAAATATGTCTTCAGAAGCTGGTGATGTAACTCACTAATCATATGCAGATTAGTCGTCACAATCTCTTATGGAGCTGCAGAATACACCAACTGCATCTTTGCAGAGAGGTAAGATTCTCCCAACGAGTATCCTAGATATGACACTAAACAATATGATGGTGAGACTGCAGTAATGCTGAAGCTTTGGGAAATGCAGAGTACTCCTTCATTGCCATTGCTCTGGCCCAGAGTAGTAGCACCTGGTAGGTTCCTATCTATGGTTCAGATAGAACTAAACTAAATTGTTTGAAATAGAACTGCTGTACTTTGGCTAAACTGAATTGTTTGAAATAGAACTTTTTTTACATTTAACTGTGTTAAACAAAAACCTGTACTTATGCTAAACTGAATTGCTTGAAATAGAACTGTTTATATGTATGAAAATAAATTTGGCATTAAATAACCTACTATGGTTGATATGTCATTAAACCAAACCAAACCAAACAACCACCTACTAGTGGCTTGTAAAAATAAAATGTGACTACAGCATCATATGAAGAATTCCGGGAAGTACACCATGATCAAAAATAAGTTTACTTGTTTCCAGTGTCTCACATGCATGTTCATGGAACCAAATTCCATCGACCTCTAGCAGGATGTGACACAAGATTAATTTTTAACCGCTGTACAACTGGTTTGAAATCAGTTTTTCTTCTAGACTGGTCGCCTTTCCAAAACTAAAGTACAATGTCTGCCCTACTATTTATTAAGTTAGAGGGGAAAAAAGATGGATTCATGCCTTTTCTAAAGGCATTAACATGAAGTGAATTTGAGTCACTGATTCCATTTCCTAAAATGATAACTGATATACTGAGTGCGCCTCCTAAGTAAAATTTCTCTATTTCCACACAGTAAGGATTGAAATTACTTGCCTTTCTTTGTATTAGAATATCATCTTTTATAATGTCTTTGCTGATGTTAATCGAGCTGACAATTCACATGCCCTGTTGGTGAGGCTTAGAATACATTGACTGTATCCTTTACAGAAAAATAAGACACTTATCCAAAAGACACAAAGCTACATCTGGTGTTGAGGTTCCTGTTCTAAAGATCTGGAGAGTGATAGTACCTTTTCAGGTTTCATCTATGGGACAAATAGATGTTTGCAAATTATTTGTATTAGATAGGAATACTTGATATATAACTAAGTACGAAAAAACTTAAGAAACTATTCCAAAAATGTAAATAAAAACATACAATAATTTTGATTCCCTAACCCCTAGGCATAAAATATCCCTAGATGAGTTGACATGCCATTAAAATCAATCAATCACCAACATTATTTTTATGAGTGAGTAAAAAAATTTTTTGATATTTTGGTTCGTGGTTATTTGTGGTGCATATATCATGTGACTGAAACAATTCGAGCCATATAAGGTGCTTGATGTGATTGATAGTATAAGTAGTTATTGCACAGACGCATTCACTTTGTTGGTTGGTTTGTTTGTTTGGTTTTTATGAAACATCAACCTTTGTAGGTTATTTAATGCCGAATCCATTTTTATACAAATAATCTTTTTTATTTCAAACAATTTAGTTTAGCATAAGTACAGTTTCATTGTAAAAATCATTTCTATTCCAAGCTATTCAGTTTAATCAAACAGTTCTAATTCAAACAATTCAGTTTAGTTTACGTATAGATTTTATTTACACACAGTTAAATGTCAAAACGGTCCTATTTCAAACAATTCAGTTTAGCATAAGTACAGTTTCAATGTCCAAAACAGTTCCATTTCAAACAATTCAGTTTAGTATACAAAAACAGTTCCATTACAAACTATTCTGTTTAGCATACAAAAATAGTTCCATTTCAAACAATTCAGTTTAGCATAAGTATGCAGTTTAAATGTTAAAAACATTTCTATTTCAAGCTATTCAGTTTAGTCAAACAGTTCTAATTCAAACAATTCATTTTAGCTTAGGTATGCAGTTTAGTTCTATTTAACTCATAGATAGGCCCTATCAGGTGCTACCACTCTGGGCCACAGTGGACCTGGGAGCGATGGCAATGAAAGGGTACTCCACAGTTCCCAAAACTCCAGTATTACTGGAACCTCACCATCAGATTGTTTAGTGTCATATCCAGGACATTCATTGGGGGAGTCTTATCCCTCTGCAGAGGTGCAGTCAGTGCACTCTACAGCCCCAGCTGACTGGGTAAGCTTCACTTTGTGTGTGATTTGAAAGCCACACAGACAAATGTGTAATGTAGTCTAATTTGGGAACTGACCCATAAGGCTGTGACAGCAACCAAAAGCATTTGTGTTGTTTGAAAGGTAAAGGCACAGTTGATTATAATCATCATCATCATATCACGCTGGTAGCACGGATATCCCTGACCCTCTCTCGCCACTCCTCCCTATCGTTCATCGCCCTAGGTAGGTCTTCAGGACAACATCCCGTATCTTCACATAGCTGCTGAATGTACATTCGTGCTGGTCGTCCTGCTTTTGCGCGGCCATGTGTGGGGATCCATAAGAGTACATCTCTTATGAGTTCATCTCTGCTTCTCCAGCAGTGTCCTGCATGTCTGGTTCGTCTAACTTGAATACTTTTCGTGATAGGGGGCAGGTGGCCGTACAGTTGGTGTCTTGTGGGGTGTTGCTGCCAGGACTTGTTCAGGATTGCACACAGCATTCTTGTGTAATTGCCATCTAGCTTCTTCTCCAGCCGTTTTGTTAGAGTCCATGTAGTGCATCCATATAGCAGTATCGATATGACCGCTGCCTGGAAGAAACTGCATTTCATTTTATCGGTTAGGTCTGATTTCCATATAATCGATAGCCTATTGATAGCTGTCCATGCTTTCGTTAACCTCGTTTCGATGTCCTTTTCGGTTGATTCGACGCTGCTTCCTAGGTACGTGAATTTGTCTACTAGTTTAAGAGGGGTTCCTTCTAGAATGGAGATATCCCCCGTTTGGTTATAGCACATATATTCCGTTTTGTGTGCATTAACATAGAGGCCTATGCTTGCTGCTGCTCGTTCCAAACTATGCAGAAGTGTTTCAGCTTGGTCAGGTGTATTTGCCAGTATCGACCAAATGGTTCAAGAAATTTCGCTCGGATTGCAAGGAGCTCAACAATCAGGTAAAGCCTGATAGATCTGAAACCATGATTCCAAGTCTGTGCTTCTAGCTATTGAGGCAAACCTGGCAAATCACACTCAAAGAGTATCAGGTGAACTCAGCATCTCATAGTCTAATTTGGTTTATCACCTTCACAACCTTAGCAAAAGCATCCACGTCTGCTAAATTGTTCCTCACATTTTCAAAATATTACACTGCATTTGATTCACCCTCGTAATAAGATCAGTACGATTTACTTAGAAAGTGATGATGATGATGTCAACCTGCAGTTTCTTATGGTTCTATTTTTTTTTTTTATCTCTTCTCTATCAAGCAAATTTCTCCAAACCGTAATCATCTGGACATGTCACATACATTTACCATCATTACCAAAACCTCTTCTGGTAATCAACAACGTTTATCTGCATCCCTGCTACCAAGATAGCTATTTGAACAATGAATGAGGGTTCTTGTAGGCAACAACTTTTAATGATAACAACGGGTTAGTATAATTCATGTCATAAAGGATAGGATTATTTATAATATGGATCAGCATTTTTGCCTTGTCTATGAAATGAGTGTGGGGGTATCAGTCATGTTGGCAAGTAGAGAAAATGGAAGACTCACATGACTGAAATCCTTTTAGATCACTACAACCAACAGAAGAATAAAAGAAAGAAGAAAGCAAAGAACAAAGAATGAAAGAACACAAAGCATAACTGAGAAGGAAGAAGACAAAACAAAAGAAAGTTATAGTGAGAGAGAGGGAGAGATTAAGCAATCTCACTCTCACTCTCTCTCTCTCTCTCTCTCTCTCTCTCGTTAACTATCTTCTGATTTACCCATAAAAAAGACTTATCTATCTATCTATCTATCTATCTGTAATCAGCTCACTGGCATAATGGTTAGAGTTAGACCGGGGTTCAATCCAAAGACTCAAAAAAGGGTTCTTGATGCCTCCTTGCTTAACACTCAGCATTATAATGTGCTGATCAACAGTAAGTGGAAGAGTAGTGCCCTCCCCTACCCCTCAGTTTAGGGGAGCCTTCATATATACTCAGCCAACTTACTAATATATATATAAATGAATAAAAATGTATAGAGAGGAAAAATACAAGGTGTTCAGAGGATAATTTTATTTGTAGGAATATTTGCCAACATTAAAAGTTTTGGTTTTTAAATGTTCATCAGTGCATGTAAGTTACTAAATGAAATGAAAAAGATGAGGAAGCTTTAAAACATCCCACTTCCACTTTAGCATTTTCTTTTGAATTTATGAAATGCAACTAATATTACAAAATTTATTTAAAAAGAAAATATGTGTGATGTGTGTGTGTGTGTGTGTGTGTGTGTGTGTGTGTGTGTGTGTGTCATTTAGTTCATATCTACCTATTGTTAGTGTTCCCAAAAATATCTATCCATCTTTAACAGTGATAATGTTCTTTCTCCCTCTGTCTGTTTAATTTGACTACCTGTTTATCTCTTTCTAAATATATATAATCGATGAAGCCGAATTATTTTAAATAAGGGATTTTGTAAAGTTTCAGTACCAATATGACCAAATAAGAAGACAGATTGAAAAAAACCCAGTCTCTGTTTGATAGTATTGTAGTTTGAAATGATACTAGATTCCACATTTTTCAGGTGGTTTTTTTTTTTATATGTATGCTCTTTTTAAATTCCTTTTGTGCTTGTAAATTTGTTTATTAAGACTATAGCTAGTTTCACCTACATATTTTTTTAGTACTATTCAGACATGAAATTTAATATATCCCTGCTGTGGATTCGATGTGGGTATTGTTATTTTTATTATTAATTAAATTCCTAATTGTCTTTGAATAATTAGTGACTGTTTTAATTTCAGTTTGTTTAGGCTTTTTTCAGTGTTTGTGGATAAAATGATATATATATGACGTATAATTATTTAAAAAAATTATTATTTTGAATTTCTGGAGAATATTTATGATTGTCAATTTTGGTTTGGTTTCTTTGTTTGTTTAATGGCATATCAACCTTTGTAGGTTATTTAATGCCAAAGCCATTCTCCTAGAAGAACAGTAGTGGTACTATTTAACGCATATCTGGGAGGATAAGGGTGTTCATACCTTTTCCCAAGGGTATTTGTCCGAAAGTGAATGTAATAGTGCGACTGGAGTTCAAACTCGCTTACTACAATTTCACAGTCCATCGCTTTAACCATTACACCACGAGGCCACCACCATTGTCAATTTTAAGAGCTTATATTTTAACACAATGTATAAAGGATTTCGGCTATTGAAGTCACATTAAGGAATTTTCTGTAGAGTCAAATTCATCATTTAAAAATTTGGTGTTATGATGTGAGCAAAAATTGATATGGTCGTTATTTATTAGTGGATTTGTGATAAATTTTAAATTCTAATTTAGTACCATTTGGAACAAGCAGCCACAGGCATTGTCTTCCATGTCAATGTACACAAAATGGAATATATGTGCTCTAATCAAACAGGTGATATCTCCTCACTAGACGGAACCCCTCTTAAACTAGTAGACAAATTCACTTACCTAGGAAGTAGCATCTCATCAACCGAAAAGGACATCGACACGGGGCTACCAAAGGCATGGACGGCTATCAATAGGCAATTGATCATATGGAAATCAGACCAAACCGATAAAATGAAATGCAGTTTCTTCCAGGCAGTGATCGTATCAATACTGCTGTATGGATGCACTACATGGACGCTAACAAAACGGCTGGAGAAGAAGCTAGACAGCAATTACACAAGAATGCTGCGAGCAATATTAAACAAGTCCTGGCGGCAACACCCCACAAGACACCAACTATCCACCTTCCTCCCATCACGAAAACTATCCAAGTTAGACGAACCAGACATGCAGGACACTGCTGGAGAAGCAGGGACGAGCTCATAAGTGATGTTCTCCTATGGACCCCCACATATGGCTGAGCAAAAGCAGGACGACCAGCACAAACATACATTCAACAGCTATGTCAGAATATGGGATGTAGCCCTGAAAACCTGCCAGAGGCAATGAACGATAGGGAAAAGTGGCGAGAGAGGGTCAAGGATATCCGTGCTAGTGGCATGACAAGATGATGATGATGATGATGAGTAAAATGTTCCAGAAAAGTAAGGTATCGTTATTTTCTAGTTCATAAGTAAAATCAATGGTTGGTTCAGTATTGTTTAATCTATCCATAATTTGTGTTAAGTCATTATTCTGTGGATATATGAGTAATATGTCATCTATGTAATGGAAATAGTTAGCATCTTTGGGTATTATGAATTTGATGGGACCAAATTCAAGAAATTCAAAGAAAAGGTATGCAAGGATTCCGCTTAAAGGTTAAGCTATAGGTAAACCAGATTTTTGTTTATTAAAAAATATTGTTATATCAAAAAAAGTAATGTTGCATACGTAATGTGCAAATTTTAATTATCTTATAAATATGTAATGTTTGTTTTCATGATGTGAATTTCTTAGCGTTTGATACATTTGTTAACAGGAATATTGGTATATAATGATTTTATGTCGAGACTGACTACAGAATTGTTTTCCATGTTTAAATTTTTAATCTTGTTGAGTAAATAACTGGAGGGCTTGTTGTGCAAATTATTAATCATGTCCAAGAGATGGGAAGAACATTCTGGCTAAAGATTTTTGTGATATTAGCCGGAGAGGGGGGGGGGCAGTTCCAATCCCAGAAATAAAAGAAATTCCAGTTAATGGGTTTTAGAAAGACCAGAAATTTTGGGAATTGTTTGGTAATAATCAATTGATGAATCCCAGAATTTGTCTCCATTCGTGATTAGATTTTTATAGGACTTATAAAAAAATGTCTATATTTTATTTATGGTTTGTAGAGAAATGTATTTATATATATTTTTGTCATTTAATAATTCCCTTATTTTATTGTAATAATGAGTTGAATCCATAATGACAACACCACCATTTTTATCAGAACGTGGGATGGAAAAGTTTTTCTTCTTGGACAAATCTCTCAATGCAGCTATGTGTCTCCTAAGTTAAACCAAGGTCGTCTTTGTTGACATTAGTGGTTACAGTGAGTAGTCCTTTTATAAATCCTTTGTTGAAATTGAAATCATTTGTCTATAGTTTATGAAATTTACAATGGTGAGGTTATTTACTCCTTTAGCTAATTCAAAACCAAATTGAATGGCTGTTTGAAAACAGTCAACTCTGCAAAGTATTCAACTTTGTTGAGTTGACTGTTTGAAAAATTTTGAATAAAGGTCATTCCTCCCAATGTGTTTCCATCTGCAGTTACATAAAAACTGTACTTAGTATTTTAACTAGGAAAAGAGAGCGTTGTTTAAAATCATATTTCCATTCTGAGTTTTTTGGGACATTTTGTGGGATATGCATATATTGTTACAAAGATCTATTCCCAACTATTTCTCCTTTTTGAAAGTCAAAGCTTCTGAAAATTTTAGACTCTCAATGGAAGATTCTAAGAAAATTTTCATGTGTTCTGGCAAAAATGTGGAACTTATTAAAAACATCTATATTTTATTAATGGTTTGTAGAGAAATGTATATATATATATATATATATTTTTATCATTAATAATTCCCTTATTCTATTGTTATAATGTGTGGAATCCATAATGACAACACCACCATTTTTATCAGAACATGGGATAATAAAGTTTTTCTTCTTGGACAAATCTCTCAAGGCAGCTATGTGTCTCCTATTTTAAAGCAGGGTCGTCTTTGTTGACATTAGTGGTTACAATGAGTTGTCTTTGTATAAATCCCTTGTTGAAAATGGAATTATTATGTCTATAGTTTATTAAATTTACTCTGGTAGCAAATTTAATACCAAATTGAAGAGCTTTTGTTTCATCTGTGTTGTTTCATTTGTTGAGTATTTTGAGTATGTTGAGTATGCTGCGTATTTTGAGTATGTTGAGTATTTTGCTTTATCTGTTGAGTATTTTGAGTATGTTGAGTATTTTGAGTATGTTGAGTATTTTGTTTCATCTGTTGAGTATTTTGAGTATGTTGAGTATTTTGAGTATGTTGAGTATTTTGTTTCATCTGTTGAGTATTCAAAAAATTTTGAATGAGATTATTCTTACCAACATGTTTCCATCTGCTGTTATTTACATAAAAATTGAGATTTGTTTTAATTTGGAAATGTGAGTGTTATTTAAATTAGATATTTCCATTTTGAGTTTTTCAGACGTTTTGTGAGACATGCATTTTTTGTTACGAAGATTCATTCCTAACATTATGGCTTTTTCAAAAGCTGAATCTTCTGAAAATTTTAGATTCTCAATGGAAGATTCTAAGAAAAATTTTATGCATTCCGGGAAAATGAGGTGGGATGATCTGAGAACATTAGATGTGCTGATGGGTATGACTTTCTCATAGATGCATTCAGTTAAAAAGATTATCCTGTTTTTTTTTATAGAATGTGCAGAAATCAGTCGATTTTTATATTTTAGGATCATTTTGAAATCATCCGTAATTTTGTTTGTTGTCTTTTCAAAGAAGATGAGATATCTGGGGAAAAACTGAAAATAGATTTGACAGTGTGAAAATATACAGAGATGAAAAAACACAAGGTCTTCAGAGGATAATTTTATTTGTAGAAATATTTGTAGACGTTAAATGTTTCAGTTTTTAAACCTTCATCAGGGTGTGTAAGTTACCAAATGAAATGAAAAAGATGTGAAAGCTTTCAAAAATTCAACTTCTGTTAGTAGCGTTCTGTTTCAAATTTGTGTGATGCCACTTTTATCATATATCATTTTACCCAACTGCGGTCTTGTCAATACTGATGTATGGACTACATGGACACTAACTAAACATAGGGAGAAAAAAGTTTGATGGCAACTACACAAGAATATTGCGAGCAACATTGAACAAGTCCTGGAGGCAGCACCCCACAAAGCTGCAGCTGTACGGCCACTTACCACCCATCACAAAAACTATCCAAGTTAGACGAACCAGACTTGTGGGACACTGCTGGAGAAGTAAGGATGAACTCATAAGTGATGTACTCCTGTGGACTCCTTCACATGGACAAGCAAAGGCAGGACAACCTGCTAAAAACTACATATAACAGCTCTGTGCTGATATGGTATGTAGCCCTGAAGGCCTGCCAGAAGCAATGGACGATAGAGAGGGGTGGCGAGAAGGGGTCAGAGATATCTGTGCCGAATGGCATTACCTGATGATGATGATCAACCACAAACATCATAAAAAAAAAAAAAAACTAAACAGCTTGAAATTAAAACAATCACTAATTATTCAAAGACAATTAGGAATTTAATTAATAATAAAAAATAACCATATCTACATCGAATCCATAAAATTTTATATCTGGATTGTAATAAAAGAAATATGTTGGTGAAATATACTATAGTCTTAATAAATGAATTTACAAGCACATAAGAGCAGACATATACAACGGTTTCATCAAACTTTATTTAAAAACTAATCACAATTTTAATCTTAAAGATTCCAAGATTTTAATTTACATACATAAGAAGAAAAAAAACGCCAGGAAATTGTTGAATCTAGTATAATTTCAAACTACAATACTATCAAACAGATTGGATTGTTTTTCAATTTGTCCTCTTATTTGGTCAGAGTGGTGCAGAAAAGTTACAAAATCCTTTATTTAAAAAAATTCAGCTTCACTGTTTATATATATTTAGAAAGATAGAAAAACAGGTAGTCAAATAAAACAGACAGAAGTAGAAAGAAAATTAGCAATGATAAAGACAAATAGATATATGATGAAATACTAATAGCAGGTAGATACAAACTGAATCATATAAACATTATAAATTTTGGATGTTAGTTGCTACACACATATTCAAAACAGAGTGCTACTGGCAGAAATGAAATGTTTTAGTGATTTATTAATATTTTAGCTTAAATGTGGCACAAGGCCGTATGAATGGGACACCCAATGAGATTCAAACTCACTCAGGTCAGTTTGCTAGTCTAGCTGGCTAACCATTACACCATCCAAGGTGCCCAAAAATGGAATATTTTAAAGCTTTCTCCTCTTTTTTGTTTCATTAAGTAACTTACTTTGTCTAAAAACAAAAACATTTAACATCGGAAGATATTTCTACAAATAAAATCATCCTCTGCAGACCATGTGTTTTTTCACCTTTATACATTCTCCAATATATATATATATATATATATATGTGTGTGTGTGTTTCTTTGTCTTCTTATATATATAAGGAAAGAAACTAAGAAACATATTTTCTGTAAGTTGAATAATGCTACATATTACCATAACAGCTAAATTTCTCATGACTCTCACTCTCTCTCTATATATATATATTATTAATGCCCTTTGCTATATTAATAAAGTGCTCAGTCTCTGTGACAGAACATATATAAATCTAAGTTAGGATAGCAAAGACACAGTTATTTTCTCATTACTCTCTCTCTCTCTCTCTCTCTATATATATATATATATATATATATATATATTATTTATGTCCTTTGCTATATTAATAAAGTGCTCAGTCTCAGTGATAGAACCTATATAGATCTAAGTCAGGATTGCAAAGACACAGTTATTTTCTCATTACTCTCTCTCTCTCTCTCTCCCTCTCTCTCTCTCTCTTCTTCTATATATATATATATATATATATTTATCAATTTAAATTTCCATTGGGAGAATGCATCTCCTTCAACAACAAAAAAGCAAAATTTACGTTGGTTATACCACAACAAAATTATGAAGGAGGCTCACTCAGCACCTTTCAGATTCTGGGGTGTCCTTGTGGTGTAATGGTTAAAGCGATGAACTGCGGAATCGTAGTACGCGAGTGCGTACTCCAGTCGCGCTATTACGTTCACTTTCGGGCAAATACCCTTGGGAAAGGTATGAACCCCCTTATTCTCCCTCCAGCTATGGGTAAATAGTAGGACGGACTAGGTTCTTCAGCCTTGGTTAGGCAACTAGTCTAGGAGAAGGAAAACTCTGAATTCAAAACCTGTTAAACTCCGCTTAAAAATTGACCTTGTGTCATATCCTGCCCGAGCGGAGGGGTTGGTAAATAGTACCTTTCAGATTCTAGCTCCATATTTCAACATTTAAAAAACATTATTGTCTTAATGCAACATATAGAAATATTTTAGTTAATAATACAAAAATTCTCCATCGAGACAATAAATTAGAAATCTTAGAAGCTTTATATATAAAATTTAAACAATCCACTTTTCACAAAATTAACTTCAAATTTAGTGGTGATATTTTAAGATGTTTAAAATAGAACAATCCATATTACAAAAGACAGAACAAATTTTATTCTACTTTATGAAATAGAAATATTTAAAAATAAACTGCCTCTACTGCTCAGCATCACCTTGATGATAAAAACAAGCCTCACTTTAGTGATAAAGATATAAATAAAATAATAATTTAGTTTAAATATTAAACAGCTTTAATATAGAAATAAATATACATATTATCTTGATAATGTTTTTGATAAGAACTGAAAATACTTGGTATACTACAAATGGCTCCTTCGGAGAAACCATTAACGGATTTCAAGGTTATAACATCAAAAAAAAAATTAGGACTCTTGTAAGAAAAAAGAAAAAAACTTCAAAATAACAAGGATTTTATTTTATTTAATCAAACCTGTTTAAATATATATATATATTTACTAATCTAATATCTACCAGTATTCACGGTATCGGAAAAAAACAAAAAAAACCCTGGCCAGGAACAAGAGATAAAAGTACCTCGAATCACCGCCCAGGGGAAAAAGAAAGAAAAAAGTTTTTTGGGTAAAAAAGAAAGAAAAGGCCAACCTCATCCGACTCCTTGAAAAAAATCAAGGGGTACGCAGTCAGTGGTCAAAAGAAAACCAAAAAACCCTCCGCGAATGCTGCAATGCTACAATTACTAAAGTGCTCAACACAATACAATGGAGCCAATTATAGAATTAACTTAAATTGCGAGTCGAAAATCTTCTACTAAAGTTTCACCTTAACGGATCATCAGGAAGCCTACCTTCGACTGAATTTTAAGGAGAAATCGCCTTCTTTTATTCACCAAAAACCCCACCTAGCCTAGAATTTGCATTAAAAAAAAAAAAAAATCTAAATAACTAAATGAAAGATACCATATTTTTATTTGAAAAGAAAAAAAAAAAATTCTCTAAAACCTTTTCCTAATTATATAGTAACCACGCCCTTTTGTGTCTACAACTATTTAACACCTCCGATCTTTTATTTAACATATTCTTACTTTTACAATTTGCTATTACCAATTTTTCCTCCATACAAAGATTACAAGTTCTATTACCTGCCCTATATTTACGGCATTTCTTTATTACTTCCCATTTCATTATTGGATCTACTCCTTGTTTTTCCTTAAGTTCCCACACATAACTAGATAAAGCAGTGCTATACCTATACTTCTCGTGCGAAAAACTTGTTCTATGGTTATAGTACCTAGTTTTAAAATCCCCTTGGGTCGACACAAAGTATATCTTTTTATTTCCCTTATTATTCGAATCACTATATACTTCTACTTTATACACTACACATTCCTGCTTACATTTGCCTTTGAGGGGACACCTAACCTTATCCCTACAGTTGCATTTATCAATCCCCTTATTTTTCTTTGTACCTAATTTAGCTATATTACTCCTATTTATTATTCCATTAATGTTTGGCATGCAACTGTAACTCAATTTAATACAATTCTTATTAAATACCTTATGTAATTGGCTCCCACTAGGGAAGTTTCTTTTTAATATCTTGAAGAACTCCTTTCCCAAGTTATTAACTACTTCCATGTTGTAAGGGGGATTAAACCATAAAATTTTCCTAGGTCTATTTCTTCTTCCTAGTGTTCCAATTCTATCCCTATTCCTATATTCTAAATTGACCCTATATCCGTCATTCTTTAAAGCGTCCTCATATTCCTGCTTAGTTCGTTCAAAAATTTCCCTGTTGGAGGAGTTATTTGATAATCTATGCTCTATTCCCTTAGGTACATGTTTAAACACCTGTATTGGGTGATTAGATCCCCTGTTTACATAACGCAGATCTTGGTTCCTTTTTCTAAATGGAGATACTGTTCCACTATATAAGTTTCAAGTAACATCAAGATAATCAGTTATTTTTAGGTCTGTTGTTACATCTAATCTAAATCCAAATTCCTCAAACAGCTTATACAATTTTTTTCTAATCCCATCACACTTCTTCGGTGTACTTTTATCCACTATAATCAGTCCGTCATTACAATAAAGTCCATGGCTACTAGGGTCCATAATCTTATTAATACTATACAATAATACATACCCGACGAGCTCACAAATTTCTGCACCATCACATGCTCCAATTGAAACGTCAAAATTTCCACCCTCCCCTTTTTTTATCCATACACTATCTTCATAGTATAACAATGTTTTACGACAATGCTTAATTATTTCCACCTTATCTAAAGGTATAACCATATATTCTTTAGCCAAATCTAACGCTCTATCCAATGTCCTTTCTGTTATCGAAGGATAAAAATCCTTTATATCATATTTAATAAAGGAGCACCTATCATCCTTCTCATACTCCTCAAACCACTTAATACAGTCATTAGTGCTCCTCCACTGGTTGATGTTTAATGCCAGCCTAAGTGATTCACATATTTCTTGTACGATTATCTTACTAATCCTACCTATTTGTGTCTTTGCCGGGTTAATGAGCCTACATTCCGGATTAGACTTGAAATTACTTTTGTGGTCTTTTATAGTAATAAAACAATTCTTGGTATTGTATTTTTCTACTCTATCAACAATACCTAGTTTATGCGCCAACATTTTTGCTTCGTTATTTAACTCTTTTTCGAGATCAGGTGGTGCTTTCTTATAGTTCTTAACCACCTCCTTAAATATCATTTGTTCATATTTTTCCTTTTCTATTTCATATAAATTGCCCGACTTATCTGACTTTACAAATATTTTTTCGGACTCCTTAAATCTCCTCATATCCTCATACATTTTTTGTTGAATATTATTGCGCATTTTCCTAAATTTTATCCCCTTAACCATTCCTATCATTTCAGCTTCAAATTTATCCATCTCTTTGATATGGGGGGTGTTTCGTAGTTTTAAAACCATATTTCTCCCTTTCCTCCTTTTCTGTACAGTTAATTGTATTGAGAAAAAAATGTGCTTTCTACCTCATACTTTTTATAAAGGATTCTATCCTCCTCAACAGAACTAACTTATACTGATGCCTATCAGGTATTGGTATGTTCTTGTATGAATAACTTACGTTCGCTCTCTCCATAGTAACAAGAGCAGAGAAAGTGCTCAATGGACAAACACCAGAGCTTGAATATTTACTAAACTAATATCTACCAGTATTCACGGTATCGGAAAAAAACAAAAAAAAACCTGGCTAGGAACAAGAGATAAAAGTACCTCGAATCACCGCCCAGGGGGAAAAGAAAGAAAAAAGTTTTTTGGGTAAAAAAGAAAGAAAAGGCCAACCTCGTCCGACTCCTTGAAAAAAATCAAGGGGTACGCAGTCAGTGGTCAAAAGAAAACCAAAAAACCCTCCGCGAATGCTGCAATGCTACAATTACTATATATATATATATATATATATATACAATTATTATATATATATATATATATATATCTGCAGAATATGTGGTGCTTGTTGACTATCAGTTTCTCTTTATATGATTATCAAACCAAGAGTTGCTTGTTCAGATAATCACATGACTTGATCATGTGATAAATATTTATTATTCTTTGTTTAGTCTGGCACACTAGCTTGCGGTTACTCACAATAATTGTGGTCTCTCTGGTGGTGCTTGTTGCTTAACCGTTACTATCATGGGAATTGAATTTTGTAACCTTAGTTAAAAATCCTAGACAAAGCTGTTTTTATTTCATTTTGAACTAATACTCTTAAGTAAAGCATAAATCCTTATCTTCTTCCTCCAATTATGGGTAAATAGTAGGGCAGTGCTTTCATTCTTCCTAGGACGTACAAATTGTCTTGGCTAAGAAGTGCTTTCATTTTTCCTAGGACATGCAAATCCTCTTGGCTAAGAAGTGCTTTCATTCTTCCTTTGATATGTAAATCGTCTTGGCTAAGAAGTGCATTCATTCTTCCTAGGACATGCAAATCATCTTGGCTCAGAAGTGCTTTCATTATTCCTTGGACATGCAAATCATCTTGGCTAAGAAGTGCTTTCATTCTTCCTAGGACATGCAAATCCTCTTGGCTAAGAAGTGCATTCATTCTTCCTAGGACATGCAAATCCTCTTGGCTAAGAAGTGCATTCATTCTTCCTAGGACATGCAAATCCTCTTGGCTAAGAAGTGCTTTCATTCTTCCTTGGATATGTAAATCGTCTTGGCTAAGAAGTGCATTCATTCTTCCTAGGACATGCAAATCATCTTGGCTCAGAAGTGCTTTCATTATTCCTTGGACATGCAAATCATCTTGGCTAAGAAGTGCTTTCATTCTACCTAGGACATGCAAATCCTCTTGGCTAAGAAGTGCATTCATTCTTCCTAGGACATGCAAATCATCTTGGCTAAGAAGTGCTTTCATTATTCCTTGGACATGCAAATCATCTTGGCTAAGAAGTGCTTTCATTCTTCCTTGGATATGTAAATCCTCTTGGCTAAGAAGTGCATTCATTCTTCCTAGGACATTAGTATGAAGTAAATGCAAATCGTCTCGGCCAAAATTTTAACATGACTTGGTGATTCTATTTTATACTCGTTTCATACACACACATATATATATATATACAAAAGAAATATGTGTGTACGTTTGTTTGGAAACAGTTATCACCTTTTAACAATCAATTATATATCTAAGCAGTGAACAAATACATAATGTAAAAGAGAAAAATTCTTCTTTAAAAGTTCTGAAGAGGGTTAGATCAATCGAGAGACCACTTTACAATTGGTTGAGTGGTTTGCCTACCGAAGCAGAAGCTGTAAACGGAGAATAGTTATTGTTAAACAACCAGCTGATATCACTCAATATAGATTTACCAAGATTATGGCCACAATCAATAAAATCACTGTTATTTGTTGAACCTACCGAAATATATAGTGGTGCCATCACACCAGAAAAAGGCCAGACAAAATAATCATCTGGGAATAAAAAGAAATGCCCATTATCTCCGCCTTTTTGCTTCTTAGAAATTGGGGAAAATGTACGAAGAGCATGCAAATGACTAAAAATATGATGCAACTTTAAAATTAGTCAATTATTTCTGCAGACTGGCGGTATGTGAGAGTGGACACTATGGTATTTGTAAATCTGTACATCACTTTTGATACCCATTTGTCTCATAGAACTGTGGATGTGTACCCAGTTCTTGAAACAGACCAAGGCAAGGTTTTATGAAAGACCAGCAGTTGCCCATGCAGCAGGTCTCTTGCCAAGATCTGAAAACAGACCTGGGCATAGTTGTATGGAAGAGCTGCTGTTGGCCATGCAGCAGGTTTCTTGCCTGGATGTGGGTATAGGCCTCGGCAAGGTTATGGAAGACCAGCTGTTGCCCATGCAGCTGATCTCTTGCCTTGATGTGGGTACAGGCTAGGGCAAGTTAGTTTGGTAGACATGTAGTTGGCCAATCATCTGGTCTCTTGTCTGGATGTGACAACAGACCTGGACAAAGTTGTATGGAAGATCTACACTTGCCCATGCATAAAATCTTTGACCTATTCGGCAGGTCACTTGCCTAAATCTGATCACAAGCTTGGGAAAATTGTATGGAAGAGCTGCAGTTGCCCCTGCAACAGGTCTTGCCTAAATGTGGGTATAGGCCTGTGCAGGGTTGTATAAAAGACCTACATTTGCCCATGTTGCATGTCACTTGCCTTGATGTGACAACAGGCCAGGACATGGTTGTATGGAAGACTTAGTTCGCCATGCAAGAGAACTTTTTCCATGATCTGAGTACAACCCTAGGCAAGATTATATGGGATACCTGCAGTTAGTCATTGAACTTGTTTCTTGCTTGGATGTGGGTACAGGTCTGGTCAAAGTTGTGGAGAACCTACAGTTGCCCAAGCAGCAGTTCTCTTGTCAAGATGTGGATACAGGCCTGAGCAAGGTTGTATGGAAGACCAGCAGTTAGCTATGCTGTAGGTCTCTTGCTTAAATGTAAGTGTATGCCTGGACATGGTTGTATGAAAAGACTTTCAGTTGCCTATGCTGCAGGCCTCTTACCCGGATCTGTTAGCTGGCCTGAGTAATATTGTATGGATTTCATTAAAGGAACTTTTTGATATCATAAAAGATCAGTTCTGTTTTTTTGCCTCAAGAAATTCTTTGATATGATGAAAGAAGGATTTGTGTTTTGATTCAAGGAATTCTTTGATATCATAATAGAAACATTTTAGTTTTATTCAAGAAATTCTTTGATATAATAAAAAAAAACACTTCTGGGCAATGTTCAAGAAATTCTTTGATATCATACGAGATCATTTCTGATTTTAAATCAAAGAAGTCTTTGATATCATAAAGGAATGGTTCTGGCTTTGATTCAAGGAATTCTTTTTTTTTTAATTTTTTGAACTTGGAACCAATAACTGAGTAAAAAGTGTTAGATTGAGTGATAGATTAATCATCTGGAGAATTAACTACATCATATCTACAATATGAAGATTACTGTTGCTATATAGCAAAAATCACCTTTGCTCCTTTGTTTTCATGTCATCACTTTACATGAGCCAGCCAGTAGCTCACTAAAACATATTATAGTTACAGTAAGTCAAAGTTCAGTCCTGCCCACTTGACTGGCTCGTAGAATACACTGACTACATCTCTGCAGCGTGGTAAGACCCCTCCCGCCACAATAAGTATCCTGGATATGACATTAAACAATCTGATAGTGAGGCTCCAGTAACGCTGTAGCTTTGGGGAATGCAGAGTAACCCTTCATTGCCATCGCTCCCAGATCTACTCTGGCCCTGAGTGGTAGCACCTGACAGGCTCTTATCTATGGGTCAAATAGAACTTTTTAACATTTAAACTTTCTGCAAACAAATGACTTATGCTAAATTGAATTGTTTGAAATAGAATCGTTTGATCATTTAACTGTGTATAAACAAATGACTGATGTTTAATTGAATTGTTACTTATACATAGCAATACTTGGAACCATTCAACTTTGTTGATTTATGGTAAATTGAATTGTTAGAAATAGAACTATCAGATCATTTAACTGTGTGTATCTACAAAATATGTTTACAAACCATATATTTAATATATATGTAAAAACAAGATTTGACATTAAATAACCAACAATGGTTGATATGCCATAAAACCAAACAAAACAAAACAAAGTAATTTGTTAAAAACAATCCCTTTAAATTACGTCAAATACTTCAGAAACCTTCTTATCAAAATAGATTCCATTTACACAATTTCTGAAGACTATCTCACCACAGTTTTCTTAATTTTAGATTCTCTTAGTGAATAGATTTTTTATCACAAGTGGCTATCTCATCTGAAAAAGACTTTTTTCTGTCACTCAAGATTAGACAAAGACCAAATCTCCTTTTTGTGTGTTAGGATGGAATCCGTTTTCCAAGTTTCTGGATTTTTCCTAAGGTTTGTAAATGACATGCTACGAGTGGCAGATTACACAAGTAATAAAAAACCAGACTGAAAGTCAAAGACACTTCTTAGATTTCTCTGAATGATATAAAGAGATATTCTTAGTGTAACGGTTATTGTCATATGAAATTTCATTGGCAATCCAAGTTAAAATCTGGTGGGGGGGGTGTCCTCATGGTGTAATGGTCAAAGCGATGGACTGCGGGATTGTAGTAAGTGAGTTCGTACTCCAGTCACACTATTATGTTCACTTTCGGGCAAATACCCTTGGTAAAGGTATGAACCCTCTTGTCCTCCCATTTATGGGTTAAATAGTACCACTACTGTTCTTCTAGGAGAATGGCTTTGGCATTAAATAACTGACAAAGGTTGATATCCTATTAAACAAAGAAACCAAACCAAACTGAATTTTGCCCAGTCAGCTGGGGCTGTAGAATACACTGACTGCACCTCTGCAGAGGGGTAAGACCCCCCCCCCAACGAGTGTCCTGGATATGACACTAAACAATCTGATGGTGAGTTTCCAGCAGTGCTGGAGCTTTGGGGAATGCGGAGTACCCCTTTATTGCCATTGCTCCCTGGTCCACTCTGGCCCGGAGTAGTAGCACCTGATAGGGCCCTATCTATGGGTTAAATAGAACTAACAGCATATTAATGCTAAACTGAATTGTTTGAATAAACTGAATAGCTTGAAATTGAAATGTTTTTGACAATTAAACCGTACTTACATTTAAACTGTGTGCTTATGCTTAACTGAATTATTTGAAATAGAACTGTTTTTCAACATTAAAACTGTATTTACACTAAACTGAATTGTTACATATAACTGCTTGAATAGTTTGAAATAGAAATGTTTTTGACCATTAAACTATGTATTTATGCTAAACTGAATTGTTTTAGAAAGAACAGATTAATTACATAAAAATGGATTTGGCATTAAATAACCTACAAAGGTTGATATGCCATAAAACCCAAGAAACCAATCAACCAAACCAAGTTAAAATCCTGGTTGTGGTTGTTTGTATTTTACTCTGTGCTAATGTTTTTAGGAGAGACATGAATCCATCTGTTTTCCCCTTACAATGGGTAAATTTGGGGGCAGTCTAGGTTCTTGAGTCTTTGTTAGGCAACCAGTCTAAGAAAAGGAAACCTCTGAATTTAAACTAGCTGTACATTACTGAAAAATTGACCTTGTATTATATCCTGCTCGTTGTGGTTGGATAAATATAAACATTGTATAAAAAACATGGTACTGTGAACTTTTGCGTCTGTCTAACGATATTTTGAATTATATCATTTAGTGATATTTAACTTGTGAGCTAAACTTTCTGCTGTTATGAAGAGATTTTCCATTGAGCCAGTTAGAGTGAAATTCTGATCTAATTGGTGAATTATACAAATAAGATTTTTTGAGCAAAGCAGCTCAAATATGATCTTTGTTCCAAGAACTCTTTATCATTTATCAAACTATATTCACGAATATGCCTTAAATGTTTCTTTGTGTTCTTTATAGTTCTGTTGTTGTAAAATAAGTACTTGAGGTTTTGAATATTGATTCTGTTGGTATCCTTTCATAAAATTTGGTAGTTATTAGTCACCACTCATTTGTGTAAAAGTGATGAGTTACAAGTTGAAGTGAGATTATATGGACATCGGGGCATTCCATTATTTGCAAGTAGCTAAGTCCATTCTCTGGACAGTAATTGGTTGCTAGCCCAATGTATAGGTATATTAGTGTATATATATACTGGCTTGCTTCAGTCATGTTATGGGCTTGGTATTGTGTTACTGCCCGTTTTATTTTTTGTCTGCCAGCTGGATGCTAGCTAGGGCCATTGAGCTGGTAAGTGATTTTATTCTTGTTATTCATTTTACATGTTAGAGCTGTGACTTCTACTGATTTAAGTTCTTTAGACTTTAAATATAGATTTGAGTTCATTAGACTTAGAATATTGATGAAGTTCTTTACAGACTGTCAGTATTAAACATCCATTTTAAACCAGACCATTGGCTTAATGAGTAGTGTTTTCCAATGGTCTGGGAGACTGAGGTTCAGTCCCAGGTCGAGTTATACCAAAGACTCCAAAAAATGGTACTTGATGCCACCCTGCTTAACACTCAGCATTATGAGGTAAGGATCAAGGGTAAAGTAGAGCAATTCAGGGAATAGAGTAGCGCCTTCCCCTACACCTCGGTATACTAGCTATTGAAAAGGGAGCCTTTGAGTTACCCTCCACAAAAGTCGCCAACTTTACTTTTTACTTAAATTTTTAAAAATTTTCAATTCATTTTTTTTTTTTTTTTTTTTTTTTTATTACTATGCTTATCACAGCAAGTCTCCTCAAGTCACCAGGACTCTTCTAAGTATTCTACAGTGCAGTAGTTTGAATGGTTTTCATTCTTCCTTTGATTTCCAACTCTTCCAGCCCTCTTTTCAAGCTTTTGGGGACCATTCCGAGCATGCCAATTATAAGTGGTATCACCGTCACCCTCATGTTCCACAGCTTTCTTAGTTCTCTGGCAAGGTCTAAGTACTTTATCTTTTTGTTTTCTTTGATTTTTTCTCTGTGGTCCGCTAGGAGTGCAAAATCCACTATACTGCAAGTTTTCTTCTTTTTTTTTATAATTATCACTTCTGGCCAGGATTAGGTGATCTATTTGTATCTCAAAATCACATCGAATTTTATGTACAAGGTGCATACAATAAGTTTCTAGACTTTTTTTCGTATGGGTACTTTTATTGATAGTACACACATAAAACTCTAGTCCCCTTCGAAGTAGTCTCCTCCAGGTGCAATGCACTCGTTGTACCTTTCCAACAACTTCTGGAAGGCCCCATGGAAGTCCTCTTGTGTGAGCGTGTCAATGACCTTCATTACAGCCCCTTTCATCTCCTCAATTGTCTCATAACGACAGCCTCTAAGCTTAGGGAATAAGCAAAAGTCACAGGGAGCAAGGTCTGGACTAGAGGGAGGCTGAGGAACTGTCTTGATGCCTATCTTAGTCAAATAGTCAGTGACAAGGATGGAGTTGTGGACTGGTGCATTGTCCTGCTGGAAATGCCACTGACCTGATTTGAAGAGTGCTGGCCTCTTCTGATGGAATCTCTTGCTGAACTCCCTTAAAACCTCAACATAGTAATCCTAACCCTAACCGTTTGGCCAATCAACTGTGGTGTATGACTTCATTACTCCTCCCACACCTCTCATCATCCCTCACAGACTCCCTGCCTTCCTTGAATCTCTTATGCCATGCAAAAACTGATGCTTTATTTTTTCAAGTGTCTACGACAATTTGAAATGCCCATACGAAAAAGGTCTGGAAACTTATCATATGCACCTTGTATCACATTTTCCTGGTTTGTGCATCTACTGTCACAATTTCTTGCACAATTCTCAGTGGATCACTTTTCCTGCCCAGTCATATCTACTGTTATACTCCTTTTGTGCTAGTTTACTACATTCCCTTATTATGTGCTTAATAATTTTGTCTCTATCACCACATAATCTACACTGTTGTATATTATAAATCTTTACTTTAATATAATTGCCGCTTATGGCATTGTCTTATGCTTTGCAAAAATCTCAATTCGGAATCAGTATGCAACAAATTATTTTTTATTTCAAATTTTTTAATAGGTTTGGTTTCTTTCTTTAGTGGCATATCAACCTTCATGGGTTATTTAATGCCAAAGTAGTCAAACCTGACCGATAAAATAAAATGCAGTTTTTTCCAAGCAGTGGTCGTGTCGATACTGCTGTATGGATGCACTACATGGATGCTAACTAAACGTATAAAGAAAAAGCTTGACAGCAACTACACAAGAATGCTGCAAGCAATATTGAACAAATCCTGGAGGCAGCACTTACCTCCCATCAAAAAAACTATCCAAGTAAGACAAACCAGACATGCGGAACACTGCTGGAGAATTAGGGACTAACTCATAAGTGATGTGGACCCCTTCACATGGATGAGCAAAGGCAAAACAACCAAATAGAACCTACATACAACAGCTCTGTGCCAATATGGGATGTGACCTTTAGGACCTGCTGGAAGCGATGGATGATAGAGAAGGGTGGCGGGAGAGGTTCATGTATATCCATGCTGATAGTGCAACATGATGATGATGATGATGATTTAACCCATAGCAAGGGGAGGAATTAGGAGGTTCATACTTTTCCCAAGGGTATTAGTCCCAAATTAAACCCAGTAGTACGACTAGGGTTCCAACTCACTTACGACAATGTCACAATCCGGTACATTAGCCTCCTCACCACAGCAATCCCACCCATTTGTTAATTGGACATGATATTGTCTAAGGACGCATGAGATGATTATATTAATTCTGTCTAAGATGGATTATCCTCTTTCAGTGTCATCTCTTACAGAGAGAAGAGTTTAGGAATTAGTCATCATCTTGCCTCAAGATATCAAGATGAGATTATCCAAACTCAGTCAAGTGAATAATCTTCCACGAGTAATTATTCTAAAAACTATTATTTATCGTTATTTAGAAAATTTCTGGATTGCTTCATCTAATAATAATAATGATAATAATAATAAGGATTTATGAACAATTAATCAATCACCCTGTCCACAGGGTTTAGTACACATTGACTCCAACCTCTCGTCTAATTTCATAACTTAAATAACATTCATAAACATTTTGAACATTTTTCATTCCCACATTTTAACAATCCATTACAGTTGACTTTCCTAGATATGTTACCATAACAACCATATAGATATTTTTTTTTCCTTTATTCTTTCCTGAAATTCTTCTTTTTTCCAAATCATTATCTGATAAAGCTTGTAATAGACAAAATGTTATATTGAATAAATAGATATGCCGCTAAATTTGGTTTTCACATCATAATTCTTTCCTCAATCCCCACCCACCCACACACACATGTATATTGTACCACTGTGCTTTCCCAAAAAGTTGGTTCTAGTCTCAGAAAAGATGTTGCGATGAAGAAAGAAGAAAAAAGGTTGTCAGTTGATCTCACTGATAAAAAAAACAGACAAACAACTTGTTAAAAAATAACTCACTCATGTTTTATTTTAGATGTGACAAGGTTTTTTGAACTGATCTCATAAATTGGATGATATAAAGTGGTTTTTGTTCATTCAATGGGGAAAGATTCATTCTTTTATTAATTGTTACCCGCCCCAAATGGGAAGCGGTGTTTTTGCTAAAGCCCTTAAATATAAGTCTGTTTCATTTTTCATCTAAAACTTAACTCCTTACTTTTTATAAATCTAACTCTCTTTTAATTCACATATGACTGATACACTCACAGATTTCCTACTGCTGGAAATTTGAACTATGACCTGCCATCTGTCAATCACTCTTACCAAATGTTTGTCATTTCTGGTTGGTAGGTGGGGGAAGACATTACATTTATATATATATATATATATATAATCATCAAGTCACATTGACAGTACAGACTTCCTTGACTCTCTCTTGCCATCCATCCCTATCATCCATTGCTCCAAGTAGGTCTTTTATTTGTAATCTCTGATAATATTTTAAAAGTGCTCAGAGCTAAGTTATTATGATGAAAATCAAATTAAAAACCATTACTTCAAGAATTACTCAGTTTAGTTTGTTTTCTTTATTTAATAGCATATCAAACTTAATGGGTTATTTAATGCCAAAACCATCCTTCTAGAAGAACAGCATTAGTACGACGTAACCCTTGATGCATTTCTCAAAAGTATCAATTCAAAATTGAGCGCAAGTCCACAGTACGGTACATTAGTCATTTTACTACGGCCCTCCTCCCACCACCAAGATTATTTGGTGTTACTTTTGACTTGTCAGCTAATCAACACTTTCCATCTACCAAATATATTTCCCAATTTCCATCCAGCTTAAATATTTCAACAAAACCCAATATTTTGTTCATGCATTTTTTGCTAACCTCTAACAACTAGCCATCCAGGTTCAATAGCTTCCTCTATCCTTTTCCATCCTCACCTACCTGAAATTACATTATGGGTTTTATATATATATATATATATATATATATATACACACACACACACACACACATATATATATATATACATGCACACACACACACACATACAGATTTATATTTACACTCACACACATATATGTATATATATATATATATATACATGTGTGTAAATATATATATATATATATATATAGTCATCCACAGACTGTTTCGTTCTATCAGAGCTCTTCAGTGTAACTAGACACATAGGATGCTTGAAGCCGGGATCAAAACCCGTCCAATTTTACATTAGACTAAGTATCAGACTGCTCGGCCAACAAGCATACCACATTGGCTAAGAGAATTATAAGGTATTATGTAGCAACAGCAGCAGCAGCGTCCATTTGTTTACATTTTTTTTATACCCTATCTGCTACCAGAGTGCTCAATTCTTTCAAAAAGCTTTGCATTATGCGAGCGGAAGCTGAAAATTCCTTTGCCAGAGTGCTCAACCCCTATGGAGGAGCGTATATATTGTCGTCCACAGACAGACTGTTTCGTTCTATCAGAACTCTTCAGTGTGGCTAGACACGTAGGATGCTTGAAGCCGGGATCGAAACCCGTCCAACTTTACATTAGACTTAGTATCAGACCGCTCGGCTAACAATATATATATATATATATATATGCACTACCCCTAGCAAAAATTAGGGAATTAGCACATATAGAGTTCACCTTAGTTTTTTTATTTAGCAGTAAATAAACTAACAACAGATAGCATAAAAATATTTTTTATTTGATTGCTGAACACTCTGGCTTCCTGTATCATATTTTTACAAATCATGTAGAGGAAAATGAAATAACAAATATTGAGAGAAAAACATTAGAATCAATACATAGATATCCCTCCTCCTACTTTTATATTCACAGTCGGCTGGGGCTGTAGAATACACCAACTACTTCTCTGCAGAGGGTAAGACCCCCCCAACGAGTGTCCTGTTATTGACACTAAACTATCTGATGGTGAGGTTCCAGCAATGCTGGAGATTTGGGGAATGCGGAGTACCCCTTCATTGCCATCGCTCCCAGGTCCACTCTGGCCCGGAGTGGTAGCACCTAATAAGGGTCTTATCTATGGGTTAAATAGAACTACATGCTTCTTTCACTATACTGATTTTTGCATTTAAACTGCGTATTTATGCTAAACTGAATTGTTTAAAATAGAACTGTTTTGACATTGAGACTGCGTACTAGTGCTTAACTGAATTGCTCGAAATAGAACTGTTTTTGACGTCTAAACTGTATTTACTTATGCTGAACTGAATTATCTGAAATAAAACTGTTTGACGTTTAACTCTGTGTATTGCCCAGTCAGCTGGGGCTGTAGAATACACTGACTGCACCTCTGCAGAGGGGTAAGACCCCCCCCTAACGAGTGTCCTGGATATGACACTAAACAATCTGATGGTGAGGTTCCAGCAGTGCTGGAGCTTTGGGGAATGCGGAGTACCCCTTCATTGCCATTGCTCCCAGGTCCACTCTGGCCCGGAGTGGTAGCACCTGATAAGGGTCCTATCTATGGGTTAAATAGAATTAACAGCATACTTATGCTAAAATGAATTGTTTGAGTAAAACTGAATAGTTTGAAATAGAAATGACTTTTTCAATTAAACCGTACTTACATTTAAATTGCGTGCTTATGCTTAACTGAATTATTTGAAATAGAACTGTTTTTCGACATTAAAACTGTATTTACATTTAACCGAATTGTTACATACAACTGCTTGAATAGTTAGAAATGGAAAAGTTTTTGACCATTAAACTGTGTACTTGTGCTAAACTGAATTGTTTTAAATAGAACAGATTATTTACATAAAAATGGATTTGGCGTTATAAAACCCAAGAAACCAAACCAAACCAATCCTACTTTTATGAGAGACTTATTTATCTCAGGAATGCATTTCTCTAATTTAAAGCTATATTCTTTATCAAAGTAGTTCCAAATTTTCTGAATAGCAGTTAATAGATCTTTGGTTGATAAAATCTTCTCAGAGACCTTTTTTTGTTCATTTCCACCATAGATTCTCTATTGGATTAAGATCTGGACGATTCACTGGCCATGCCATATATATATAGAGAGAGAGAGAGATACTAATTGTCGACTAGATGGCAGTGCAAAAATTCATTTAGGTGACAACATCTTGTCATCAGTCCCATCTTTTATTTAACAGACTATCTTGGTAGTTTTTTCTTCTAAGCAGAGCCTACACCCTATTCCTATTTTAATAAGCTATAATGAAATACATTATATATATATATATATTTCTCTATAGGTTATTTTTACTGTTAATTTAGATACATTTGCTAGTTTGAGAAAAGGCATTAAAAGTCACAATATATGTGTTTACCTAGCCCCTCCACCACAGGCTGGGTATGTCCCTAGGTCAATTTTTAAGTGGAGTAAGCTGGTTTGAGTTCAGAGTTTTCCTTCTCTTAGACTGGTTGCCTAACCAAAGCTAAAGAACCTGGTCTATCTTACTATTTACCCATAGAACAGATGCCCTCCCCAAGAGCATTAGTATGAAGTTAAATGCAAACAGCCTCATCCAGGTTTTGAACTCAGTTCACCAATTTCATTTCCTTCAGTGATAATCATTATATTAAGTGTGCCTCCATAAAAGTCAAAACGTATAATTATACGTGTTGCATTCAATAATTTTCCAGACTTTTTTTGTACAGGCATTTAAAATTGTCATAGACTCTTGAAAATTCAGTATGTTATTGCTATACATCTTATGAGATGACTGACCAATTTTTATGATTTCAGCTTCAAATGAACAGCTACTGCAGCAATTGGAATACACCCTACTAAAGCCTGATTGTCACAGCTGGTGAATTTCAAAAATGCAATCTGGAATTTAGAAGAACGATATGCAATAAAATTGTGTTTTAAACTTGGAAAAAATCCCATGCGATGAAAGCTGGATCAACTACTATGACCCAGAGACCAAGAGACAGAGTTCCCAGTGGAAGCATGCTGGTTCTCCCAGACCCAAGTAGGCCAGACAGAGCAAATCCATCCACAAACTTTTGATGATCCCTTTTTTTGACAGCACTGGCATGATATACATGCACTGGGTTCCCACTGGACAGACAGTCAACAAGGAACACTATGTTGAGGTTTTAATGGAGTTCAGGAAGAGATTCCGTCGGAAGAGGCCAGCACTCTTCAAACCAGGTCAGTGGCATTTCCATGAGGTCAATGCACCAGTCCACAACTCCATCCTTGTCACTGACTATTTGACCAAGATAGGCATCAAGACAGTTCCTCACCCTCCCTAGTCCAGACTTGCTCCCTGTGACTTTTGGTTATTTTCTAAGCTCAGAGGCTGTCGTTATGAGACAATTGAAGAGATGAAAGAGGCTGTAATGAAGGTCATTGACACGCTCACACAAGAGGACTTCCATGGGGCCTTGCCAAAGTTGTTGGAACGGTACAACAAGTGCATTGCAGCCGGAGGAGACTACTTTGAAGGGGATTAGTGTTTCTTGTGTGTACTATCAATAAATGTGCCCATACAAAAAAGTCTGGAAACTTATTTAATGATCCCCCTTGTATACTATTCCTGTCTTCTTACTTCCAGTATTTGTTGTATGTCTCACCAATAAGTGTGGTACAAGGCCTATTTAAGGTGGGTCCAAGCACAGGCTCGAAGCCCAAACACACCCAGCAGCTCTAAACATACCTTGGGTTCCATCAACATTCCTTTAAAAAGGAGTGCCTCAGGTGCCAGGCATTAAACCTAACCCATCCAAAGATAGAACCTGGGAAGATGGTCCCCTGAGGCTTGAGGAGAGCCAGTCTTAACACACATGACATGAACATTGGCTTTCTGGTAACCATATCAGGCGGCCTTGATTGACTGCCACCAAGCTAAAATACGCCCAACCTGATCCGCATACCAGCAAACGCAGCCAGCCAAAGTGAGACACAGCCCAGTGGCCGAGCAGACACAACCAACACAGAGAAAGGAATCGAGTGAGCAGATGCAGCACAATGTCATACTACACTCTGAAACCTTGGTCCGCACTTGGCCCATGACACCTTTTTTCCTGTTTCTGTTATGTCACAATTACCTGGAGTAGTTTCCATAGCGTAGTGATATCAATAAATCAAAGTTGAACTCCAGTTGTGATATGTTCACTTCAGACTAATACCTTTAGGAAAAGTATGAACCACTTTATCCTCTCCCCCCCCACAGCTATCAGGGGTTATATAGTGTCACTACTCTCCTTCTACAATGATAACTTTGGCTTTAAATAACCTATGATGGTTGATATGCCATTAAACAAAGAAACCACCAAACGATGGCTATTTGTAACTTTTCTCCGTTGTTTTTTTTTTTTTAAAGTAAATATGTAGAACTGATTTGTTGATATTTGTCTGCAGTTTTGATTGACTGATTTTAATGGCATTTCAACCTGTTTAGGGTTATTTTATGTCTAGAGGTTAGGGAACTACATTGTGCATTCATATTTATATATTTTGTTCCTAAGAGATTTTGGGTTTTTTTTTTTGTCTTTGTTTTGTTTTTTTGCACACAGTCCTATTGAATACAGATAATTTGAAACATATCTATTTGACCCATAGATGTGACCCAAACAGGTGGTACCACTCTGGATCATAGTGGACCTGGGAGTAATTGTAACAAACGAGTATTCCACACTCCCCAGATCACCAGAACTGGAGCCTCAACATTAGATGCAGTGTAGTGTCATAACAGAACACTCCTTTTGGCAGGGGTTTTACTCTTTTCCCGAACATACAGTCTGTGTATTCTAAACCCTGCTGACTGGGTAGCTGTAGTCTTGAACACTTAACTCATCTGCAGTCTTGAGCTTTTTACCCATCGACACTGAGTACTTCAGCTAGTTGGTTTATGAAGTCATGTGTCTGAGATAAAGGGTTTCAGTTCCTCATCATAACCCGTTGCTGTTAGTCACACATTTGATCAATTTTTATTTGCCGCATCTTAAATTCACTCTCACTCAAGCTCTACATGTTATTGAAGTTGAAACTGTGGAAGACAAAACTTTTCATCTGGACGGACATTTTTCTCTGCTTGAGTGGATCTGCCTAAATGTGTAGGTGCATACACCATTTATCTGTCGGCAGAATTGATCCAGACAATGTGCAGGCAGGCCAGCATAATATTCATTCTGTTCGAGATATTTGATTTGATTAACCCACTGACTTTTGAGTCCTTGGAGAAATTAGATGTGTGATAAGTGGTACCAATCTTTACAAATGGTGAGTTGTTGCTTTAAATGTCACTACACACACTGTCTTGATGTGCACATACACAGACATACATATGTGGGGAGGGGCGTTGGTTATTGTCATGGGAAAGGGGCCCAGTGACTCGAGTTCAAATCCAGGGTGAAACTGTTTGCATTTCATGTAACTCTAATGCCCTTGAAATAAGTATGAATCCAAACTTGGGCAAACTCGGCGTTTTAACCTTGTCAGGGCAACCAATCTATGAGAAGGAAAAATCTGATTTTAAATCATTAAAAAATGGACTAAGTGCCAAATCCTGTTCATGATGGTGGGGTGGACTAAATGCATATACACTCATCTATCTATCTCTCATTCTCTCTCTCTCTCTCTCTCTATATATATATATATATAAGTGTATAGGGATGAAAACACTCAAGGTCTTTAAATGATGATTCTATTTATTGAATTTATTGAATTTTTTTTTTTTTTTTCAAGAAAAAAACAATATTTGGTCACATTAGGATAATGAATTTATTTCCATCCTGTTAAGTGCATTGATATGAATCAAAGACTCTAAAATAATTTTTAACAGGTTTTCATCAGATCCAATATGAAAATAAAATAAATTACAACCTGATAGGAGGGATTGTCAAAGGAAAGAAGGAGAGGGATAAACAAAATCCATTTCAGCTATGTATAGCCTTTACCCATGTAAGGCTCGTTCCAGTCCCTTCTGTTTCAGATTATGACAACAACAAAACCAATAAAATTAACAATTTAGCAATTACATATCCAAATTTTAACCATTTCTAACAAAATTATCAATTTTAATTCTAGTATGTCATCATTTTTTCTTTGAAAGGTACCAAAACCCCTGCTGTTAATAGTAAGACTTCTTTAAACATATTAAAACATCTATGCCAATTTAATAAATCATAGTTAAATATTAACTTTAACTATCTAGTCAAATTTTTCCTTTCCTTTGCCTATCCCTCTTATCTGGTTGTAATTTATTTTATTTTCATATTGGATCTGATGAAGTCCTGTCAAAATTATTTTAGTGTCTTTGATTCATATCCATGCTCTTAACAGGATGTAAATAAATTTATTATCCTAATGTGACTGAATATTATTTTTTTCTTGAAATAATATTATTTGCTCTGTGAATTTATTTACATTGAGCTCTTTACCAGGAATATTTAAATATTTGAAATTTGAATAATTTATTTGTCCTGACAGAATTGTTCTCTACTCTGGATTTACTGGATTGAAGAATACCTTATATATATATATATATATATATATATATATATATATATATATATATATATATATAGAGAGAGAGAGAGAGAGAGAGTCATCCACAGATAGATCTGTTTCATTCTATCAGAACTCATCAGTGTGGCTAGACATACTAGATTCCTGTAGCTGGGATCGAAACCCGGTTGACTCAAACGCCAATCCAAGACTCTACCCCTCAGCCATGAGGAACCAACAGCAGCGAAGTAAATTTTAAATGGTTATGAATCACAATTACTATTGTTTACATACATCCGTTTAACGGCTACCGAGAGCTCAATTCATATATGAAGAGCCTTGTAATAAACGCTAATGGCAACGCAATTACTTCATTTGCTAAAGAACTCAACCCTACGGGGGTAGGGGAGTATGTATATATATATATAATTAAACAGTATAGACATTTTTTGTGTACATATTTTTGTGTTTATCCTTTCAAGTTACTCACTTGAATAAGTGCTAAATGCCAAGGTAACTATTTTTTTTAATTAATATTTCATTCCTTGTTTATTTTTGTCTCTGTAAATATAGCTTCAGTCTCAATATTTTTTAAGTACACCTCATATATCATCATCATCATCATCATGTCATGCTATTAGCATGAATTTGCTGACTCTCTCTCTCTCTCTCATCATTCATCCTTATTGTACATTGCTTCTGGCAGTTCTTCTAGACTACATTCTGTGTCTGCACAGAGCTGTTGTAGAGAACCTCGTTGGCCAGCCAACACTTGCATGTCCACATGAACGGATCCATAGGTGAACAGCATTTATAAGTTCGTCCTTACTTCTCCAGCATTCTCCCACATGTCTTGTTCATCTTATTTGGATGGTTTTAGAGATGGGAGGTAAGTGTCTATACAACTGCTGTTTTGTGGGATGTTGCTTCCAGGATTTACTCAATATTGCTTGTAGCATTCTTGTGCCATTCTCATCAAGCTTTTTCACTGTACATTTAGTCAGCGTCCATGTGGTGCATCCGTATAGTAGAATTGATACAGGTACATCTGACTTCTATATGATTGATAATTAAAAAGAAAAAAAATGATAAAATCACCGACTCTTTTCTGATTCTCAAGGAAATACATAACTTGAATAGAGGGATTTTCTTCTTTTTTTCTCTCTTTTTAATAATCATATTGTTATTTTGGCTCTCTGATATTTTTTATTTCTATCACTATTTTTGTATTGAACACTGTTTTATTTACGGGAAGTCTCTGTAGCATAATGGCTAACATGCTGGAGTGTAACATTGTTGCAAGCGAGTCATGCTATTACCTTCACTTTCTGAACAATACTCTTGTGAAAGGCATGAACCCCCTCCTCCTTTAGCAGTGGGTTAAATAGTACCACTACTATCATTCTACAAAGATGGCTTTGGCATTAAATAACCCATGAAGGTTGATATGGTATTAAATAAACATACCAAACCAAACCAAACTATTTTATTTGCTGCTGTTTTAGTTTATAAACTAACATTTTTATTTTTTAAACAAACAGTAATTGTATTCGTCTTAAAGTATAATACATACATACTTCCATACATATAACTGGTTTTACAGGAATTTTAAGTTTGTAACTTTTTGGAAGTTCATAAATTCTAGGAATTATAAAGTGGTAACTGGGCCATTGGCCTAATGAATAGAGTGTTCACCAATGATTCGGAGGACTGGGTTCAATCCCCAGGTCGAGTTATACGAGGATCATTAAATAAGTTTCCAGACTTTTTTCGTATGGGCACTTTTATTGATAGCACACACATGAAACTCTAGTCCCCTTCGAAGTGATCTCCTCCGGCTGCAATGTACTTGTTGTACCGTTCCTACGACTTTTGGAAGACCCCATGGAAGTCCTCTTGTGTGAGAGTGTCAATGACCTTCATCACAGCCTCTTTCATCTCCCCAATTGTCTCATAATGACAGCTTCTGAGCTTAGGGAAAAAGCAAAAGTCACAGGGAGCAAGGTCTGGACTATAGGGAGTCTGAGGAACTGTTTTGATGCCCATCTTTGTCAAATAGTCTGTAATAAGAATGAAGTTGTGGACTGGTGCATTGTCCTGGGGGAAATGCCACTGACACAATTTGAAGAGTGCTGGCCTCTTCTGACGGAATCTCTTCCTGAACTCCTGAAAGTTTAAAATAGAATTTTATTGCATAGTGTTCTTCCTCACATCCAGATTGCATTTTTGAAATTCACCAGCTGCGACAAACAGGCTTTAGTAGGGTGTATTCCAATTCCTGATGTAGCTGTTCATTTGAACCTGAAATCATAAAAATTTATCAGTCTTCTCATAAGCAATAACATAGTGAATTTTCAAGAGTCTACAACAATTTTAAATGCCTGTATAAAATAGTCTGGCAACTTATTGAATGCACCACATACCAAAGACTCAAAAAATGGTAACCCCCACCTTGCTAAACACTCAGCGTTATAAGATTAGGATCAAGGGTGAAGTGGAGCAACCCAGGGAATGGAGTAGCACCCTCCCCTACACCTCGGTGTAGTAGTTATCGAAAAGGGAGTTTTCGGGGTCACCATCGACTAAGGTTGCCAAATTTACTCTCCAGGCAATGGAGTAGCACCCTCCCGTACACCTCGGTGTAGTAGCTATCGAAAAGGGAGTTTTGGGGGTCACCTTCGACTAAGGTCGCCAAATTTACTTTACTTAATCAATTAATGAAGACCAGAATTTATCTTCTTTTATAATTTTTTATATGACGAATGTTGTATAGTCATAATGATATCAATCCCAACAGTAATACAATACATATACAAACACAGGCGGACTCTTTCATTTCAGATACGAACGGGTTTATTAAATTTCCATGACAACACAAGGAGAGAGAGACAATTCTTAAAAGCCTATGCTAACCATACTATGTTGATCCCACCCCAATGTGCGGCACATCTTGTGATGTTTATGATCTCAATTAATCTCTACCGGTTGAGATCCGAAAAACTCAACAGCATGCCTTAATGGTAGAAAAGCTAACTACCTTCAACGTCAAATACCCAACTTTTCAAAATCCTCAAATTCTCAGGACCATCTCTTCTGGGCTTGACATCATCCACACTCCAGCCCCATTTCCTGTCTGGGGATTTATTATGACAAATGGTGATCGTCATATCCTTTGCGTGCGAGCATAAAACTGCACCAAATGACTATGCACCTGGACTAAGAGACTCAAATAGTTCAAAGCCCAACCAAACTGAATGATAAAATATAATTAACAAAAAATGATTAATATAAAAAAAATCGTTCCTTAATTATATAACACTAATTGAAAATGTCTATATTTTTAGCTATGGTCTATTGTGTAATTTGTTCATGGGTGTTTTTTTGTTGTCTGATAATACTGTTTTTTTGGTTGTTATATTCTGTAGAGTCCATAATGACTACACTTTGATCTTTATTTGAAGGTATGATGATAATATTGTTACTTTTGGACCAACCACTTAATGCTGCTATTAGTCTTCTTGGTACTAAAGTGTGATCATTGGTATTTACATTGGTGGTCTCAGTGAATAGTCCTTCTATGAATCTCTTCACCTAGTCTGAATCATCATTCTTGTTTATAAGGTTCACTTCATTGTTTTATATATATATATATGTATGTAAAACAATGAAGCAAACACTATACTCTCCAATGGTAAAGACGCTCTTACATAGTAGTAATATGCAAAAACAAAAGTTACATCACTTTTGTAATAGGTCCTCCTCTGATGATGGCCTGAAGTTGGGCAGAAAGTACCAGGGATATATACAACTATGGACAATACATAAATCAATTCCCGCCGAATACGATAAAAGCAATATGGCAATACGAACGGATCCAGAAGAAAATATGTAAACAGAAAATGTCTTATGTTCAATTAAATTTGTATATATGTATGTATATATATCAAAAAGATTTATAAATTTAAAAAATGATTTACAATTTTTACTTGCCACACACGACTCAGAGTTTTACATGCATATTAGTCACATAATCTTCAGGTCAATTGCAGTACGTTTGTTCTTTGCTGTTTTTTCTTTTTACTCAAAATGTGGGTAGCCGTGTTTAAGACATAGGTGAGAGTTTGATGCCTGTGCCCTAGAGGCAATGAAATAGTTGTCTCTCTTCTCTTCATTGCCATTCATATCAGTTATTTCTGCATTGGCCTAGCGGGTAGAGTGTCTGGGAGACCTGGGTTCAATCCCAGGTCACGTCATACCAAAGACTTTAAAAATGGTACTTGATACCTCCTTGCTAAACACTCAGCAATATAAGGTATGTATCAAGGGTAAAGTGGAACAATCTAGGGAAAGGAGTAGCACCCTCCCCTACACCTCAGTGTAGTAGCTATTGAAAAGGGAGACTTCTGGTCACCCTCGACTATAGTCACCAACTTTACTTTCCAGGAAAAGGAGTAGCACCCTCCCCTACACCTCAGTGTAGTAGCTATTGAAAAGGGAGACTTCTGGTCACCCTCGACTTCAGTTGACAATTTTACTTTCCAGGAAAAGGAGTAGCACCCTCCCCTACACCTCAGTGTAGTAGCTATTGAAAAGGGAGACTTCTGGTCACCCTCAACTATGATCACCAACTTTACTTTCCAGAAAAAGGAGTAGCACCCTCCCCTACACCTCAGTGTAGTAGCTATTGAAAAGGGAGACTTCTGGTCACCCTCGACTATGGTCACCAACTTTACTTTCCAGGAAAAGGAGTAGTGCCCTCCCCTACACCTCAGTGTAGTAGCTATTGAAAAGGGAGACTTCTGGTCACCAACTTAGTCTACAGTTAAATGACATAAAAATTAATTCAAGTGACAACATTCCAAAAAAAATTCAGTTCTTTTATTTATGATTTGACATTTGACAATTGGTAACTTATCTATATCATCTTTTTCCCACCTTCCTATGCATAGTTCACCATAGTTCATCTATTTGAAAATCTGGTTTTATGGTTTGGGAATCTTTTTTTTTTCTATTCCAATTCCTCGGCTCCAATATTCTTTCATCATCATCTTCTCAAATTTTGTTAACTATCACCACAACTTTGTATATTGCATTTTTGCTAGGCAATTGCTCCCTAATGGACATCTTTCAGTATCCCTGCAGTTACATCTTTTACTTGGTGTAGCAAACAAGACCAAATCTGGAAATAGAGAAGATCAATACTTTTTACATCTGTCAAAGATTTAGCAAAAGTTTTACATTAATTATCAAGCCAAATAATAGCATGACAATACCAAAAGACTTATTTCTCTTCTCTAACCGACAAAGGCAGACAAAATTTGTGTTTCACAACAAAGTCTGTTTCCTTTGATGACAATGTTCTCTTCTTTACGCTCTCTCACTCTCCCTCAGGTTTGTCCTATGCACTCCAACTGTTATATAATTGTGGAGGAATTTTTTTTTATATTATCATTTTTCGTTTTTGTATATCTTACCTTTCGGTTTAGTTAGGATGAGAACCTTTTGGCTCAGTGCATGGGTTAGTTAGGTGCAAACATTAATGCAGATGGTCACGTGCGCGGGGAGGATGTGTCATTCACAGATGTCACAATAAGGGCCCCAGATAGGAAATGAGACCGGGGGAAGTGAATGACGTCATGCCCGGAAGCGTGGGCTGAGCATTTGGGGATTTGAGAAAAGCAGTGAGTTGAGTTCCTGCCTCCGAACGAGAGAGTTGAGATTCAGAGCTGGGCAAGGCCAGACGAATTTGTGCGTTACGGGCGCCGCGGATTGGTTGGGTTGAGAGCTGATGATGTAAAAGCAGTCAGCATAGAAAGATTGTTTCTCTCTCTCCTCATGTCGAATAACCTTTAACTCAAAGGTAATAAAGTTTCGTACCTGAACCAATCTCGTGAATGTCGTGTATTTCGGATTCCAAATGTCACTCTCATACTGATTTTTCAGAAGACTGCCATCTGTTCCTTATATACATAACAACTTATTGATAAATGATGGTGACAGTACTTACTCAAACATGTGCATGCACACAAATCATATGGCAAATGGCCACTTATACAAAAAGTATACAAAGGAGTACAACCTTTTTGCTTCAGATAAGTGCTAATCATCTCACTCAGCTTTCTGTTGTATAGCCACATAACACATATGCATGCAGAATCATAATGACGTCACAATAAGGACGAGCAAAGACACTTCTTTAGAAAAATATACCTCTCACTTTATTTGAAAGGGTTCGAAAGGGTTACTAAAGGTTTTACTGTGTGAGAGGTGAGTTGGAGGCTGAACGGAACTGCAACATATTGACTCCCACTCTTATGGCCATAACAGCGTTTCTTTCCCGTTCTCCTGGGCTGCTCAACTGGAGGCCTGGGGGCCCAGCCTCTCTGGGACATGTTCTTCATTCCAGCATCTTCTCTCCAACTCCTCTGAACTCCAACTGCTCAATCGGGGGTCCTACGGGCCCCTTCTGCTGGGTGCTGGTTCTCTCTACCGCATCTTATCTCTAACTGATTTGAACTTCCTGTCACTGGGGTTATATAATAATTTGACGCCCACTCTTCTTCCTGCAAGTGTCACAATTTTGCACTCAATTCAACCCCTCAACAGTCAAGGTCATATCTTGATATTCCTCGACCGGATGCACCTGTTATTTACACAGGTGCATTTCCTATTTTGACAGCTTGGCCAGGTCAGAGGTCAATGTACAACAATTACCACTTTGTTCATTTAAAAGTTATAGTCAGTTTAGAAATCATTTTTTGCACATTATTCGTATGACAATAGCTTATATTTAAATGGCTAAACAAATTCTGCCATGAGAAGTGGGGCTGTAGAATACACTGACTGCGTCAGCTCTACAGAAGAGTAAAACCTCCTCTCCAAACAAATGTCCTGAGTAAGACATTAAACAATCTGGTGGCGAGGCTCCAGAAATGCTGGAACTTTGTGGAATGCAGAGTATCCTTTTATTACCATCACTCCCAGGTCCACTCTGACCCAGAGTGGTAGCACCTAAAAGGGTCGTGTATATGTATCTAATAGAACTGTTTGATATTTATACTATTTGCAAACAAATGATTTATGCTAAATTGAGTTGTTAGAAATAGAACTGTTTGATCATTTCACTGTGTGTAAGCAAATAACTGATGTTTAATTGAATTTTTAGTGATGCATAGCAATACTTGAAACTATTTAACTTTATTGACTTATGTTAAATTGAATTGTTAGAAATAGAACTGTTTGGTCATTTAACTGTGGGTGAACAAATGACTGATGTTTAATCGAATTGTTAGTGTCAAATAGCAGTACTTGAAAACATTTAACTGTATGCAAACAAATGATTTATAGAAAAAAGAATTATTCATAGTGGATAGAAATAAGTGAAACCATTTAACTGTGTGCAAAAAAAATGAGCTCTGTCTCATTTAAAAATGTTATCTACAAAATGTGTTTAGAAATTCCATGTTTAATATATTTGTATAAAGAAGATTTAGTATTAAATAACCTACAATTGTTGGTATGCCATAAAACCCAACCAAACCGAACCAAAACCAATTTCTGCAGCATTTCAGATTTGGTGAAATGTTTGTTGACAAACTTTAGAAATAAGCTTCCTGTATTTGTTTTAAACTTTTTGTGTATAACTCATTTTTCTTCCTTGCAAATATTCCCTCAACTGTTCAGCAATGAAAAGAATTCAAATACTGCAAAAACCTATTTCATTTATCTGCCCGTGGTGCTTATTACTCGCAATGGACAGATTTAAAATCTGCAAAATTTCTGGATTTATTAGAAATCCATTTTCACATTTTTCATGGGCCTCTAGATATTTATTAATTGGATGTTGAATCAACATCATCATTCATAGTCAAATATTGTTGTCAGCACAGAGTTCTCTGACTCTCTTTCACCATCCATCCCTATCATCCATCCCTCCTAGTTGGTCTTCTAGACTGTATCCAGTGTTCACCCAGAGCTGATCTATTTAAGTCCTTCCCAGTTGATCAGCACTGGCATGTCCACATATAAAAGTCCATTAGAGAGTGTCACTCATGAATTTGTTGTCCAGAAATGCCTCACATTTTATTCGTCTTACTTGGATGGTTCATAAGATGGGAGGTAAGTGGCTGTACAACTACTGTTTTGTGAGGCATTGCTTCTAGGATTTATTCAAAACAGCATATAGCATTCTTTTGCAGTTCCCATCTAGATTTTTCACCATTCCTTTTAAGAGTTCACTAGAGAACATCACAGGACTTTGTCCTTACTTCCCTAGCTTGTCGAGCTCATCTTATTTGGCTTGTGAGATAGGAGGTAAGTGGCTTTACAGCTGGCTTTTTTTTGTAAGGTACTGCTTCCAGGATAACCAAAGGACAATTAAAAATGGTATTTTATGCCATCAGCATATTTCATAAGCCTGATACAATCAAAGATAATCAAAGGGCAATTAGATCATGGAATTATATTTTATTTTTATTACAAAAATACTTTTTAGGCAACCAATCTAGAAGAAGAAAAACTCTGAGTTTAAATCAGTTTTCTTCGTCATCATCAAGTTGCACTGACAGCACAGAGTTCCCTAACTCCCTCTCACCATCCATCCCTACCATCCATCACTCTTGGTAGGTCTTCTAGATTGTATCTAGTGTCCTCACAGAGCTGATGTATGTTGGCCTTTGCTGGCCACCCAACACTGGCACATCCATAATTACCAGTCCATAAAAGAATGTCGCATATGAGTTTGTCCTTACTTCTCCAGCAGTGCCCCGCATGCTTTATTGATCTTACTTGGATGGTTTACGAGATGGGAGGAAAGTGTCCATACAGCTGTTGTTTTGTGAGGCATTGCTTCTAGGATTTGTTCAAAACAACATGTAAAATTTTGCCATTTAAATTTTTCCCCATGCTTTTCGATGAAGTCATGGTGGTGCCTCCATACAGTAGTACTGACACAGCCACAGCTTGTAAGAAATCCCATTTTATTTTATCAGATTTGAATCAATGTAAATTGAACCTAAAAGCCACTACAACTAATTCCTGTAAGTTCATTCTGTGACACTAATATTCTTTTTATATAATCTAAACTGTTCTACTATTTCTACCCAATAATAACTGTTATATTTGTATATAAATTTAATTCATTAAATGTAACATATATGGTTTGGTTATGTTTTATGGAATATGAACTTCTGTTGTTTATTTAATCCCAAATCTTGTTTGTGTGTGTGTATATATATATATATATATATATATATGTTATTACAAACTATTCTCTAACAAATCATATATATATATATATATATATATATATATATATATATATATATATATAACTATTCTCTTACAAATCATATATATATATATATATATATATATATATATATATATATATATGATTTTTAAGAGCATAATTTGTAATTCACATTGAAGTTTAATATGCTTGAGCACATTTGTTTTCACACAGTTGAATGGTTTCAAGTATTCTTATCTAATACTAATAATTCTATTCAATAATAATCATTTGTTTGCAAACAATCAAATGGTGTCGAGTATCGCTAACACAAATACTTCTATTCAATATTAATTATTTCTTTGCACACATGGTTTCAATTTTTGCTGTTTTCCATTAATGATACTATTTGTCAAGTATTCCTATCTAATATGAACAATTTCCCTATTACTGTATTGTTTCTAATGACTTGTTTTGATAATCCCTTGTAAATGATTGAACAGTTCTATTGGACCCATAGATGAGACCCTAACAGGTACTAACACTCAAGATCAGAGTGGATCTGAGAGTAATGGCAGCAAAAGGATACTCTACATTCCAAAGTCCAAGACGAGAGCCTCACCAGATGCAATTTAATGTCATACCCATGAAACTTAATGGTTTAAAGTATTGCTATCGAACTCTAATAATTCTCTTCAAGATTATTTATTTGTTTGCACACAGTTAAATGGTTTCACGTATTGTTATCTAACAGTAAAGATTTTATTTAATAAGATACTTGTTTGCTACAAGAGCAATTTGAAGAATACAGTCTGAACAATCATATAGGTGCTTGGACTTGACACTGACTCGCCATCAGATCTCTTTAACCACCTATCTATTCCAATAAAGGCCAAATTGGATTATTGCATGTCACTTGAATATTGCGGTTGCCAGGTCACAAACCTCCGTGCTGCTAGGATCCCGCCCTCAAGCATGATAGGTCTCACTCAAGGTCAACAAGTGGCCTTGTTTGGGGAGGGAAGGCTTATCCTTATGCAGAGGTGCTATCTGTGTATTCTACGGCTCCAGCCTACAGGACATCTAAATGTAACAATTATTACGGGACAAATATACCCAACAACTATCTCTGTCCCATTAAGATTATTAAATTTGCATATAAATTTCATATGCTAATTATAACAATTATTATGGGACAAAGACAAGCATGAATTACTTTATTTGTTAGCAATAATAATCATTAAAATTTCTCAGGGGGGATTGCTAATTATAGATTACTTCTCTTTATTTATTTGCAATTAATTATAATATGAATTCTCTAAACAGGATATGAATTGACATCAAAAGTAACTTTTAAGCATATAAACATAATAAACATTTGACTAAATATAATGATTGATGTAATAGCATTTTTATTTATATCTATTGGATAATTTTCATTCATTCTTGTTCAAAACACATAAATTCTACTTTCATACCTAACTACGTATTGATCCATTGATGATTTATAACTATCTATATGCCTTTGTTTATATGACCATTCATAAATATCTATGAACCTAATCTCCCTGCTAATCTCACAGGATATTACAGAGATCCTATTTTTATATGCTTGTGGTTTGTTATAGCACAACAACAAATGGCTGATTGTTTGTATCTACTCAATCTTCTGTTACTGGCTGAATGTGACACATGGTCAATTTTTTAAGCGGAGCTCTGTCAATTTGTATTCAAAGTTTTCCTTCTAGGCTATTACTCTGTCAGCATGGCTTAGAATATATTAACTGTATCTCCTTTCAGAGGGGTAAGAATTTTTCAAAAAAAAAAAAAAACAATATTACACTAAACTGATGAGGATCCTATTCTGGAGATCTGGGAGAGTGTGGAGTACTCCTTTGTTGCCATTATTGTAGTTGGTATTAATCCTTCTATGTTAGTTCCTCCTTTCTAGGGACATTCCACCTGGTTTAGTCACAGACGCCTCTCGCCTTAGCAGTAATCTCAATCCACACTCTTTCATATGCCTCCTCAGGTGCCAAAACTAACTCTTTATACACACCTTTTGCAGAGGCTTAATTTGCATGCAGATGACATTGTTTCTGCTGTACTCTCTCTTAGAACGAGTTCAATTAAGATCACTCTCTTTAAGTTCTTGTATTGACATCAGCCATGTTTTCCTGTCAACCCTGCACGCTAGACATGTTCATATGTGTTTTGCCTGAGGCAGTAATTTATCTCTTTCACCATAATTCACCTGTCCGCACTGACTTGGAAGTGATAGTACCTGTTAGGGTCCTACGTATGGCTCAAATAAATCTGTTTGAAAATTATTAGTATTGTGTGACGGGTCTCAGACCCAAGACTTTATCTTTTTACGGGTGATTTTCTTTTTCCTGGAGTTTAGGTGATATCGCGACTTACTTCAATGCTGGTTCACACAAAACTAAAGATTCTTTTCAAATTTCTCTGTCGTGTGTCGGCTTTTTGGTGCAAAGATACTGCCAACCAATCAGAATCATTCTTTTCTCTTTCCTAGCCGAATCACGCCACCCACCGCTTCAATAGGTTACAGAGTGCAGGGAGATATAGTTGGTTTACCATTTCCCCCTACCATGATTTACGAGCAAGAAGAGCAGGGGTGTTGATCTCCCCTTCGCCCTCTCAACATCCTACCTCATCACAATTAGATGGGAATATTTGATACCATATAACTGTATGTAAATTATTTGTATTAAGAAAAGTTCCTCAATGTTAAAATTGTTTACTAAACATTATTATTAGTTATTTAAAACCTTATCATCATCATCATCATGTCGTGCGGCTAGCACGGATATCCCAGACCCTCTCTCTCCACGTCTCCCTATCATTCATCGCCTCCGGCAGGTCTTCAGAGTTATATCCCGTATCATCGCATAGCTGCTGTATGAATGTTCGAGCTGGTCGTCCTGCTTTTGATTGACCATATGCGGGGTCCACAGGAGTACATCACTTACGATCTCATCCTTGCTTCTCCAGCAGTGTCCGGCATGTCTGGTTCGTCTAGCTTGAATAGTTTTCGTGATAGGTGGTAGGTGACCATACAGTTGGCGCCTTGTGAGGTGTTGCTGCCAGGACCTGTTCAATATTGCTTGCAGCATTCTTGTATAATTGCCGTCTAGCTTCTTCTCCAGCTGTTTAGTCAGTGTCCAAGTAGTGCATCCATATAACAGTAGATCAAATCAATGATTATCATCATTAAATTGGAATTGCTACTTGAAACCATGAAATTATGTACAAATCAACAGTATTAATGTTATTGTAGTTTAAAAAATAACAATATAACAGGAAGGCTGGATAATATTACCATTTATACAAAAATGGCAGTTGAGGTTGTAGAGTTCTGTTGATTCCTGTTATATTAAAAGGAAGAACAAATGAGTTGATGAAGATATTGATAGTTTTCGATTTGGAAGTTTTATTAACAGCTTGAGATGAAAGGAACCCTTGTGTTGTAAGTCGCAGGAAGAAGAAACAGTCGTAGACTTGAGAAGGAATAAAGACGTTGAAGTCAAAGCAGGAGTTGAGATACTGTCGTCAGGACAGGAATTAAAATGCTGAAGTCAAAGCAGGATTTGAGATGATGTAGTCAGTACTGGAATTAAAATGCTGAAGTCAAAGCAGGAGTTTAGATGCTGTCATCAGGACAGGAATTAAATAATGAAGTCAAAACAGTAGTTGAAAATATCGAATTTGTTTCTCAAAGGATCTGTTGGTTTAGAAGGAAAGATGAACGAGGAAAAAATGATTTCTCATACACCAATGGTCCATAAATTGGATGTGCTCTCCTCATGGTGCTTAGCAGACTGCTTGAAATATGTGGGAGAGAGTTTGTGAAGAAGAGTCAGTGAAGCAGAGTGAATGTGCTCTCTCATGTTGACTGGTCTTTCCTGCCACTAGGAAGCGAAGAGTATGTGCTCTGTCATGTTGGCTGGCTTGTCTTGCTGCTTTCCAGTGGGGAAGCGAAAAAAGAGATTGAACTCTATCATGTTGGCGAAAAATGGTTGGCGCAACCTTTTTTGTTGCCTCCGGGAGGTGGTCCAGGCAGAATGGCATCAGTCATTTTCATTGGGCGAAATATATAAATTCAAACTCCAACGGCCAAAGCAATTCCAAATCAAAATGATAATTTGAAATTCTTTCTGCTACAACAAAACACTACAGAAACCATTAAGAAAATTCGTAGTGTTTATGGCCAAGATGTCATTACCAACCACCAAGTTTGAGACTAGTTTTCAAAGTTTTGTTCTGACAATAAATCATTGAAAGATGAGCCCAGACTAGAATACTCATCAGACCTCAATCAAGATGCTTTGAGAGAATTGGTGAAATGCAATCAATGCAAAAGGTCTTGAGAGTCAACACTTGACTTCAGCACATCCCAATCTGCTGCCATTTGAGAAAGATAGAAGTGAGCAAACTGGACATTTGGGTTACTCATATTCTTAGTGAGAAGTATAAAGAAGACTGCATATCCATAGAAACAGGTCTTCTTTAAAGGCAATGAAATGACCTATTTCTGGTTGGTTGGTTAGTTGGGTTTTATGGCATATCAACCTTTGCAGGTTATTTAACACCAAATCTATTTTTATGTGAATAATCAGTTCTATTTCAAACAATTCCGTTTAGTCAAGCAGTTCTAATTCAGTTAATTCAATTAAGTATAAGTACAGATTTTGGTTACACACAGTTAAATGACAAAACAATTCTATGTTAAACAATTCAGTTTTGTATAAATACAGTTCCAATGTCAAAAACAGTTCTATTTCAAATGGTTCAGTTTAGCATAAGCATGCATTTTAAATGTAAGTACGGTTTAATTGTGAAAAACATTTCTATTTCAAGCTATTCACCTTAGTCAAACAATTCAGATTAGCATAAGTATACCATTAGTTCTATTTAACCCATAGATAGGACTCTTATCTGGTGCTACTACTCTGGGCCAGAGTGGACCTGGGAGCAATGGCAATGAAGGGGTACTCCACATTCCCCAAAGTTCCAGCATTACTAGAACCTCACCATCAGACTGTTTAGTGTCATATCCAGGACACTTGTTGGAGGGATCTTACCTCTCTGCAGAGGTGCAGTTGGTATATTCTACAGCCCCTAACCAACTGGGCAAGACCTATTTCTCAAGAATATCATTACTGGTGATGAAAAAATGGGTTTTTATGACAATGTTCAATGCAAAAGACAATAGATTGATAAAGATGAATCTATTTAGTTTACTCCAAAAGCAGAACTTCTTGAAAGAAAAGTAATGCTACATCTATACCTGAATCATCATGGTATTATTTATCCTGAGTTTTTAAACTCCAGTCAGACATTCAATACAGACTTATATTCTTAACAGTTACTACATGGGTATAAAAATTTAAGAAAACTCCCTGCACTCATCAATAAGAGAAACATTATGCTTCTCCTCTTAACTTAAGGTCACATTCAGCAAGAATCATGCAGGAAAAATGTTGGATTTAAGCTGGTCTGTTTTACCCCATCCACCATATTCACCAGACCTTGCATCAAGTGATTTCCATCTTTTTCATTCTCTACAAAATCTTCTTAATGAGAGGAAATTTTCTCAAGAAGGTAAGACGAAAATATTTATGGAAAACTTCTCGAGCTTAAAACCAAGTGAATTTTACTTGAGAGAAATCAAAATGCTCTCTTATGAATGGTTAGAGGTGAATGAAAATGATGGTGAATATACGATTGATTGAAATTAATTATTCATTAAATTATTCATGAATAAATTTTGTTTTATCAAAACAGAAATTATATATGACTCAACTGAATATTTCCCCTTACCTGAACGTTCAGGGGAACAGATATATTCTTTCCCACATGTATTAGTACTACATACTTATGTTGTATAGTCATCACCATGACCAACTATACAAACACATAATACGTATACATCTACATCTGCATGCAGAATCATAACGATGACACAATAATAAAGACAAGTGACACAGTTATTAGAAAAATATACCTCTCACTTTATTTGAAAGGGTTGTGTGTGAGAGGGAGTTGGCCATCTCTATTGGCCATAACCGCATTTCTTTCCCATTCCCCTGGGCTGCTCAACCGGAGGCCTGAGTGCTCAGCCTCTCTGGGTGCTGGTTTTCTCTACCGCATCTTATCTCCAGCTCGTCTGATCCCCAACTCTCAATCGAGGGCCTGAGAGCTCACTCTGCTGGGTGCTGGCTTTCTCTACCACATCTTCCCTCCAACTGTTCTGATCTCCAAACTAACTGACTTCCTGTATTCACCGAGTTATATAATAGTTCAACGCCCACCTTCTTCTTGTGGGCATCACAAATTGCACTCATTCAACCCATCCACGGTCAAGGTTATACTCTGCTATTCCTCGACTGGATGCACCTATTATTTACATAGGTGCATTTCCTATTTTGATAGCCCGGCCAGGTCGTAGGTCAATATACAACACTTAGCTAAATAATAAAACTATCACAAAAACTTACAGGTATGATATAATCAGTAAAGTTAAGCAATGCTTATGGAAATCAGTCCTGGATTAGGTAACTAATGGATACCATGCACTATGTTATATAATGCAGCACTCTGGCAAAAGCTTAAATATATATTACATAATCAATAAAGTTAAGCAATGTACCGTCAAGGGAATAGTTGATTCGGTATAGATTCATGCCTTTCTCAAAGACATTAACACAAAGTGAAACACAAAATTCCTCATCCCGAATTTGAACTTGGTTCGCTGATTCTTTTTTCTTCAAAGATAACCATCATGTGGTAACCTCATCTCGACAACTGACCGATAGAAAATGACATTTTATTAACTCAAAAGAGTTAGAATGTACCAGAGGAATAAAGCAGTTTCCAAACTTTCAATCGCCCAGTCGGCCGGAGCTGTAGCATACACCAACTGCTTCTCTGTAGAGGGGTAAGACCTCTCCAACAAGTGTCCTGGATATAACACTAAACAATCTGATGGTGAGGTTCCAGTAATGCTGGAACTTTGGGGAATGCGGAGTACCCTTTCATTGCTATGGCTCCCAGGTCCATGCTGGCCTGGAATGGTAGCACTTGATAAGGTCCTATCTATGGTTTAAATAGAACTAACTGCATATTTATGCTAAACTGAATTGTTTGAATTAGAACTGTTTGACTAAACTGAATAACTTGAAATAGAAATGTTTTTGACAATTAAACTGTGTACTTACATTTAAACTGTGTGCTTATGCTAAACTGAATTGTTTGAAATGGAACTGTTTTTTTACATTGAAACTGTACTTACACTAAACTGAATTGTTTAATATAGAACTTCTCTATTTATACTAAACGGAATTAGCTGAATAAGAACTTTTTGAATAAATTGAATAGCTTGAAACAGAAATATTTTTGACAACTAAACTGTTTACTTATCCTATACTGAATTGTTTGAAATAGAACTATTTGCATAAAAATAGATTTGGCATTAAATAACCTACAAAGGTTGATATGCCATAAAACCCAAACAATCAACCAACATCCAAATTTACAACTTAATGAGAAATCATTGTTTGCACTTTTTCTAATATTTATAATTTCTCATTGGAGATAATTATTAAATGTTAATTCCTGATCAATCAAAACAAAAGTTGAAACGGGCTTATTTGGCTATGAGCATGTGGTATAAAGATTATCATCATAGGAAATGGGCACTGCAAAGCGAGTTCGAATCCTAGACAAGGCTGTTTGCATTTCACTTAGCACTAATACCTTTGGGTGAGGTATGCATCCAACTATTTTCCCTCCAGCTATGGATAAATAGTAGGACAGACTATGCTCTTTAACCTTGGTATGGCAACTGGTCTAAGAGAAAGAAGGCTCGAACCTGTTAAACTCTACTTAAAAATAATCTTTTGTCACATTTTGCTTGAGAAGAGGGGTTCCCTAAATGCATAAATACCTTTGTGCACATGTGGGGTGTCCTCGTGGTGTAATGGTTAAGGCGATGAACTGCGGAATCGTAGTACGCGAGTTCGTACTCCAGTCGCGCTATTATGTTCACTTTCGGGCAAATACCCTTGGGAAAGGTATGAACCCCCTTATTCTCCCTCCAGCTATGGGTAAATAGTAGGATGGACTAGGTTCTTCAGCCTTGTTGAGGCAACTAGTCTAGGAGAAGGAAAACTCTGAATTCAAACCTGTTAAACTCCGCTTAAAAATTTACCTTGTGTCATATCCTGCCCGAGCGGAGGGGTTGGTAAATAGTACCTTTGTGCACATGTGGTGCCGCAGTTATGATTATAGGAAATGGAATCTGTAACCTCTATTCATTTCCTGAATGAGGCGGTATGCATTTCCCTTTGTGCTAATGACCTTTGGGAATAATCTATTTATTCTCCTTCTCTGTGCAATATTCGAACCCATTTTGAATAATATCTTCCATTTGACCCACAGTAGACATTTCTGTTTATATCAAGTTGTTGGCAAAGACTTGGGTTCACTTCTCACGCTGATAAAACTTAGCTACCCAATAGCATGTCATCTATTGATGATTTTTTTCTTATTCAAACCAGCATGGATAACCACTCATTACGACAGAGCAATTGCCCTAGCCCCGTCTGTGCACCATCATTGTTGAAAATGAAGTCGGCAACTCAAGTTTAATATCATGGACAACACGGTTAGTGTTTCACTTTGTGCTAATGCCCTTTGGAAAAGGTATAAATCCATCTCTACTCCCACCAAATATGGGTAGCTATTAGAGCAGACTGTGTTCTTTAGTCTTAATTAGACAATCAGCTTAGGAGAAGGAAAATGCTTAATTCAAACCAGCTTTACTTTACTAAAAAAAATTGACCTTGTGTCATATCCTTCTGTGGTAGAGAGGTTGAGTAAATATAATTCCACTGAAAAATTGATCTTGCTTTGTGCACATGACAGAGGGGCTGGGTAAGTAGATATACAGCTATGTGCAATATGTGATTCCACATGCAACTCTATGCTGAACGCTTACTTATTCTAGACAGGAGAGAGACTTTCTTATTATCATAAGACTCTCTTCGGAAAACCTTAAGTATCAAAGTTAATGAATTTGTCTTGTGTGAGTGTCGACTTCAAGAGGGCCAGAAGTCTTGAAATATCACTTTATTGATTAGAAAGTTGACAAATGATTTTGATTGGCTGGTACCGCAGAGTCCGAGTAAAATTAAGTTCTTAGTAGTTCTTAATTTTAGGAATGGTAAGTACCACCAGTGACTCTCTTTGTAATTACAAAGACTGATTAATCAAGTATTGATTATATAATATAAACAAATAATGATTGTTTGGGTTGAAAGTTCTGTCAGAAAGACAGCATTTCTTATTTCTTTTCATTTCACATATACAGTTTCTCATAAAAGTATTCACACCATTTGGAATTTTGCCTAATTTGGTGTGTTACTTTAATCAAAAGTAGGAAATAAAATCGGTGACCTGAGTTCAAATCCTGTACCGGACCATTTACATTTTACTTCATGTTAATGATCACGGGGAAGGCACGAAACCATGTCTCTACCTCCTAGCTATGGCCAGACTAGGTTCTTTAGCCTTGGTTAGGTTACCAGTCTAGAAGAAGGAAAACTTTGCATCCAGAACCACTTAATTCCACTTAAAATATTGGCCTTGTGTCACATCATGCTCTTAGTGGAGAGTTTGGGTAAATGTATATTCTGAAGTACACTTAGTGTGAAAGGAAATGGTATTGGAGACCCAAATTCAAATCCTAGATGAGATTGATTGCATTTCACTTCACACTTACACCCTTTGGAAAGGAATGAGTCCATCTGAACCCTCCTTTCTCAAGTTATAGGTTAATAGTAATTGAAGATTAGGCTCTTTAACACTGCTAAGGTAACCAATCTAATAAAAAGAAAACTCTAAATTCAAACTAGCTGTACTCTGCTTAAAAAATTGACCTTGTGTTGCATTCTGTTTGTGGTGGAGAGGCTGGTAAATGCATGCGCCTATCCTTCAGTGTCTGAAGCATGACATTAAACTGATCTTTTGTTGAAACTATATTAAATAATTTCATTGATGGTCTGTCAGAAAAGAGTTAAAATTGGTTTGTAGTGAGTTCCCATGGCATAATGGTAGACTTAGACATCATAGTGAGTGAGTTCAAACCCCAGTCAAGCTACTAATACCCTTGAGAAAAGTATGTACCCTCTTATCCACCCAGCTATGAGTTGAATTGTATCACTACTGTTCTTCTATAAGGATGGCTTTGGCATTAAATAACCCATGAAGGTTGATATGGCATTTATAAAAACAAAGAAATTGTCTCCAATCATATTAGCACACCCTGTCAGCTGAAACTTTAGAATATTCTGACAGTACTTTAGCAGAGGGGTAAGCCTTCCCCTCTCCCAACGAAGCTACCTGTTGGCCTTGAATGGTAACTTGTAATGCTAGAGGACAGGATCCTGGTGGCTGAGTAGTTCATAATCCAGCAACCGTAATAGTCATGTGACCTGTAATATTCAACTTTGGCCCTTACTGAGATAGACTTTGTCAGAAAGCCTGATTTGGTAAGTCAGTTGTTCATGTCAAGCCCTATCACCTATATATTTGTCCCACTAGTATTCTTCAAATTGCTCTTATAGCAAACAAGTATCCAATCCTATTTTATTTTGAAGATGCTGGAAGACAATGGCCGAGTTTCAATTGAGATGAAATACCAATACTTGAAACCATCTAAACTGTATGCAAACAAATGATTAATATTAAATAGAATTATTGGTATTAGATAACAATACTTGAAACCATTTAACTGTGTCCAAACAAATAATTGTTATTATTAACTGTGTGCAAATAAATGCTTAATACTAAATTAGATTGGAATACTTGATAAATAGAATTACTAATTTTAAATAGCAGTACTTGAAACCATTTAACTGTGGGCAAACAGATGATAAATATCAAATATAATTATTAGTGTTTGCAATACCTGAAACCATTCAACCATGTGTAAACTAATTAATGATATTAGATAGAATTAACAGTGTTAGATAGCAATACTTGAAACTATTTAACTATGTGCAAACAAATGAGCTTTTACTCATTTAAAAATAAATTTACCTGCAAACTATTCACTTACAATGTATACATATTTCAAATCAGATTTGGCATTAAATAACCATTAAGGTTTGATCTGCCATTAAACCAAAAAACCTAACCTAACTTTAATATAGGCTTTGTGTTGTGCACAGGCCAAGCGAATTGCTCTACAAAACAATTGTATTCTGAAAGCCAAAAACTATAGCTGTTGAAAAGGTATTTGTGTGTGTGTGTGTGTGTGTGTGGAAATAAACAAAATGAATTTTCTTTATTGGGAATCCTTTTTGAGATAAGCTTCTTAATCTGAGTATTAATTTTATTGCAGACTTTTGTCCTCATCTCATAGTTCTATACCCAAGCCTGCCAGAGGGTTACTTGGTCAAAAACGTGGTGCGATAGACAACAACTATGGAAGGCAGTAATTACTGGGGATACAGTTAAAAGACCCAGCATTCCTATTTGAGGTCACAGTTAATCACCTGAAGACGGCCAGAGTTGAAACGTAGTGAGAAAAACGACAAAAAAACTACCAAGATGAGGACAAAAGTCCGCAATTAAATTGATACTCAAAATGAATTTTATCATCATCATACAACCATTTCTTAACACATTTTAGAAAATTAACACCATATCAAAAATCGGTATATGTTTGGTACAAGAAACATGTTTTTTAATAATGCCTTGGGAAAGGCATGAACCTCCTTATCCCTCTATGTTAGACTGTAACATCATAGTAAGTGAATTCAAACTCCAGTCATGCTATTACATTCACTTTCAGACTAATACCCCTTGGGAAAGGCATGAACCTCTTTATCCCTCTCTGTTAGACTGTAATATCATAGTAAGTGAATTCAAACTCCAGTCATGCTATTACATTCACTTTCAGACTAATACCCCTTTGGAAAGGCATGAACCTCCTTATCCCTCTATGTTAGACTGTAACATCATAGTAAGTGAATTCAAACTCCAGTCATGCTATTACATTCACTTTCAGATTAATACTTCCTGGGAAAGGCATGAACCGCCTTATCCCTCTATGTTAGACTGCAACATCGTAGGGAGTGAGTTCAAACTCCAGTCATGCTACTACATTCACTTTCAAACTAATACCCTTGGGAAAGGCATGAACCCCCTTATCCCTCTATGTTAGACTGCAACATCGTAGGGAGTGAGTTCAAACTCCAGTCATGCTATTACATTCACTTTCAGACTAATACCCTTGGGAAAGGCATGAACCCCCCCCTATCCTTCCATGTTAGACTGCAACCTCGAAATAAGAGAATTCAAACTCCAATCATGCTATTACATTCACTTTCAGACTTATAAACTTGGGAAAGGCATGAATTCCTTTATTCCCCCCAGCTATGGGTTAAATGATACCGTAACTATTACTCTACAAGGATGATAATAGGTATGACGGTTGATATACCATCAAAAACAAAGAAACCAAACCAAATACTAGTATGGAGGCCCTGAATGCAATTTTTATTTTATAAATGGTCATTGATGCAATTAAGTAATTCAAAAAGTGATGAAATGTTTTGTTATTAGTAACTGCAGTGATGCCTTGTAACTACTTTGAACAAGTTATTATAAGTTTGAAAAAGTTTTAGGAAAAATAATTAAGAGAATAATTAGAAATAAATTCAATTAGTCTTGAATAGGCTTCAGATACCATTGGGAATTGAACTCAAAATTAAATTAATCAAAGAAAATGGGTTAAAACTAGTGGCCCTAATCTATCCCCAAACCAACCCTATTTCTTTCATTTGGTTTGGTTTGGTTTCTTTGTTTAATGGCCTATCAACCTTTGTGGGTTATTTAATACCAAAGCCACCATTGTAGAAGGACTGTTGTAGTGCTATTTAACCCATTGCTGATGGGAGATGGAATAAGGGAGTTTATGCTTTTCTGAAGGTTTTTAGTCTGAAAATGAACATAATAGTGCGACTGGGAGTTTGATCTCACTTTTTACGATGTTGTAGTTCAGCATATTAAACACCATGCCACAGGGATCCGTTAGCGTTTCTTCGCCGCGGATCTGAGAAAGTGGCTTTGAAAGGCAGCTAAAAATTTAAAATGAAAGAAAATACTAGTCAAAATTATTAACAATAATGCTTGACAATGCTTCAGTTAAAAACAGGAATAAAAAATCAAATTTTTTTTTATTCTGCAAGATATTTTTTTTTTTTTATTCAAAATTCTAAATTTTAAAAAATTTAATGAAACAAGCATTAGCTAGTTTTTAAATCTTGTTACAAAATTTAAAGATAGAACCTTTTACTAATCAGTAAAGGTTTTTTTTTTCTTTTTTTTTTTTTTAATTTCTTGTATGAATGGCATATCAACCTTTGTGGGTTATTTAATGCAGAGCCATCTTTGTAGAAGAAAAGTAGAGGTACTATTTAACCCCAAGATGAGAGGATAAGGGAGTTCATAACTTTCTCATTTGTCTAAAAGTGAATGTAATTCTGTGACTAGAATTCAGATTCTCCTACTGCAACGTCACAGCCCAACACACATGGGCCACTATTTCAATCTACAAATGAGATTGTAATCTATCACCTATCAAATCCAACTGGGACTTTTGAATTCCATTTGAGAAAATTGAAAAAAGTTTCAGGTGGATAAGCTTACTGTGGGATATCCTGTTTTCTATATTAAGTATAATAGTGATATAATAAACATTCTCGTGTGATTGCATAACACCAGGAAACGGTTACTGTGAACGCGTAATGACATCAACGGCCAAAAGTAAACACTTTTTTTTTTAATCAAAAACTGCACAATAAGGATGAAGATGAATGTCCAATGTAGTCTCTGCTATTGATTGATCTGGCGTATATATATATATACATACATATATATATATTTACTAATCTAATATCTACCAGTATTCACGGTACCAGCAAAAAACAAAAAAACCCTGGCCAGGAACAAGAGATAAAAATATCTCGAATCACGGTCCAGAGGAAAAAGAAAAAAGTTTTTTGGGGGTAAAAAAGAAAGAAAAGACCAACCTCGTCCGACTCCTTGAAAAAAATCAAGGGGTACTTAGTCAGTGGCCAAAAGAAAACCAAAAAACCCTCCGCGAATGCTGCAATGCTACAATTACTAAAGTGCTCAACATAAAACAATGGAGCTAATTATAGAATTAACTTAAATCGCTAGTCGAAAATCTTCTACTAAAGTTTCACCTTAACGGATCATCAGGAAGTTTACCCTCGACTATTCTAAGGAGAAATTGCTTTGCTTTATTCACCAAAAACCCCCACCTATCCTAGAATTTGCATAAAAATTTACATATATATATATATTTCTTTTAATATCCTGTCCAGTGGCAAAAGCTGCTTGGTAGTACCAGGAGTGGCAGTACTGCCTTGAGTTACCAAAACTGTGTTATTGCCCTGGTTGGCGGCTGATGAGGGCAGGGTATCGTACATGCTTTCACACATTGTATGATGAAAATATATATATATATATAATCAATCCTCGTGATTTTACTATAGAAATCCATTGAATTCTATGCATGGCTATGGAATATATATTCTACAAATGAATTGATAATGATTTTACTATAGAAATCTATAGAATTTTATCGGTGGCTAATACATATATTACATAAATACATTGATGATTCAAAACTTTCAAAAATTTGAATATACAACACCAAGTTCATATTATAAAAGTCTCTGATGATGAAGTTTTTTACTTCGTAATTAATTAGACCCTGAATAATTATTTTGCATTGCAATAGCCTTCAAAATAAATACAATAAAATGAAATAAAATAATTTATGCAATGCTTCAAGCAAATTATAAAATACGTTGATAATAATTTCTTTATTGAAACCTACTGAATTTTATGCATGACTATATATATATATATATATAGTCATTCACAGACAGACTGTTTCCTTGTATCACAACTTTTCAGTATGGCAAGACATTTGAGATGCTTCAAGCTGGGATGGAAACCTGACTGACTTTTTCTCAGTTGGATATCTTACCCTTGAGTTATGGTTATTCTCAGCATAAGCAAAGGAATTTTTTTAGGTATATATCCATATGTACGCTATCGGCTACCAGAATAAAGAAGAGCTTTGCATATATGCAATGCGTTGCTTGATTGCTCAACCCACTGGGAGGAGCATATATATATGTGTGTGTGTGTGTGTGTGTATATATATATATATATATATATATATATATATATAATCATTTTGATATTAAAATCCATTGAATTCTATGTATTGTTATTATATATATGTATCTATAAAATCTTTTCTCATTTATTATATATATATATATATATATATATATATACACCTTATAAAAGAAAAACCTTTAAAAAATACTCATATTTTTTTGTAATAATGTTTTTTTCAGCAGACCTATATCTTTTTTAAATGTTAGACCTGCATCTTCAGACAAAGAAATAATGAGAAAATTAGAAAAACCCACAAAATTCCAGCCACCTTGTCACCCTAACCCAAATTTCATCATTTTTCTTCTTTTTTTTTTTTTTAAAATATAAAGACCAAACCGTTTGTTTTTTTCTCTCTGGTTGACAAATTCCTCAAGATATGTATATATATATATATATATATATATATATATATATTTCATAAATACATTGATGATGGTTTTGCTATGGAAATGATTGTAATAAAATAGATTCTGATTTCTTTTAAAAACCCTTGTTAAATCTTTGTACTTAGTTATTTGAATATACTTTTCCAATATACTTTTGTATCGAGTAGAAGAAAAATTAATAACAGCTTAGTTCCAGGGGGGCTTTCCCTTCAGGCCACACTTGGGTTTATTGCTCAGTGCCTGAGGTGCACCTGAAGAGGAATTTTGATGAAACCTAAGCAATTTTTGCATCCACCTGATGGAAGGCTTACTTCTTGCAGGGCATCCTTACATTAAACCAACCTTGTGTCACATTTTGGCCTCATTGGGAACCAAAAAAATACTGGTATGGATCAAAAGATTTGTATTATTTTAGTAAAATGAGGCACAATTTGGCAGCTGTACTGTGATCAACTACCTTTTCACTTTTCACATGGGTTGAATTGCTTTGGTCATGTGATATATATATGCTTTAAGTTAGCACATAACAAAATAATACAAGACTTCTGACTCAGCCTTGTATTTTACTGCTCACAAAGTACCCATAAAAAATGATAGTATTATTTACAAACATATCTGTTGTACAGCTAACTTCTTTGCTGTATATTTTCTGAGTAACTTTTTCCTTTGTAAAATTCTAATTATTTAGGGTTCAAAACACGTTATATATTGCCAAATTTTTTCTAGGTCTTTCTTTCCAAATCAAATAAGTTTTTCGAACAGACAGCAGATTTTATTTAATAATTTTACAATTAAAATCTTGTACAGAATTTTTCGAAATAATTTTGGCAATTTAAGTTGTTTTGAATTGTAGATTATTCAATTTTTGCAAAATAAATTTTCTGATAAAATCAATAGCAGAATTTTTCAAAATAATTTTACAATTAAAATTATTTTAAAGAACTTCACTTTTCAAAATAAATTTGCCTATTTAATGTTTTGAATTCTAGATAATTCAAATTTTACATTAAAAAAAGCTACTTAGAAAATATACAGCTGAGAAATTAGTTGTACAACAGATAAATATGTAAATGATACCATCATTTTTTATGGGTACTTTGCTTGCACTAAAATACAAATCTGAGTTAAAAGTTTTGCATTATTTTGGTATATGCTAATTTGTAGTATATACCAAAGCCATTCAAGTCATGAAAGGTTTCTACTGCAGTTGGCATTGTCATGACAATTGACATGCTAGCATGTTGTGCATTGCTTCACTGCAGGTGGTATTTAAAAGTCACACAAATGAATGTGCAACATTGACTAATTTGAAAATTTATGCTTTTCAAGTTTGAACTGGACCATAATTCTGTGAAAGCAACCAAAAACATTTGTTTGTAAAAGGTGAAGCCACAGTCGATCACAGTACAGTAATCAGATGATTTAGAATATTTTGCCATTGTTATAGACGTAACAGTGACTTACCGAATGCCAAATGCATTCGCTGTCTCACTTGTCAGGTCACTATTTGCAGAGGGCCTGGCACGCATGCACCAAACTGCCTGCTTTATACAGCAAGCTCATTTGCATAAGAGGGTAAATGGACTTTGTAAAAACCAGGTGAGTGGATGTGGAGAGTTGGTCTTTCGGGTTTAATAGAGTTAAGATGTTATTCTTGTTGGTGGAAGAATGTGACTGAGTGAAGATATTATTCTTGTTGGTGGGACAGCACAACCGAGTGAAGACAATATTCTTGTTGGTAGGACAGCACAACCAAGTGAAGACATTATTCTTGTTGGTGGGACAGCACAACTGAGTGAAGACAATATTCTTGTTGGTGGAAGAGCACAACCAAGTGAAGACCCTATTCTTGTTGGTGGGACAGCACAACCGAGTGAAGACAATATTCTTGTTGGTGGGAGAGCACAACCAAGTGAAGACATTATTTTTCTTGGTGGGAGAATGTGCCCGAATGAAGATATTCTTGTTGGTGGGTGAATGTAAACAAGTGAAGACCCTATTTTCATTGGCAATTGCTTGGATCCTATTCACCAGTTCAAGAATAGCTACACACGTTGCAAGAACCTCAATGATCTCACAAGATCAGGTGGGACTAAAACAATAAATCTCAATGAGAGCAAATCTGGTCAGTAATACTTGGAGAGTATTTGGGGACGCTTGGGATCTCACAGTCCAATATGGTTTGTTTCCTTGATAATATAACCAAAAGCATTTGGAACTGTAAAATTGTGCCTCATGTTACCATCATATTGCCAAAATTTTGTCTAATCCCAGTAATTTCTTGTCTTAATCAAATAAGTTTTTAAAGAACTTCATTTTTCAAAATAAATTTGTTGATTTTAATATTTTGGATTTTAAATAATTCAAATTGTATGTAACAAAGTTTCTTAGAAAATAAGCAGCAGAAAAATTAGCTGTACAACAGATACATATGTCAATAATACTATTATTTTTATGGGTACTTTGCTAGCACTAAAATACAAGCAAATCTCATTTGTAATGAAATGTCTGAAGAAAATCTATGTGTAAAATTTTGTGAAAAATGGTTTCCAAAAGAAACTATAGATACTCAGGTGTGTCAAAAGTTTTGCAATATTATCATTCGTGCAATATCATGTATCGTAAGGGAATCAAATTGATGCCACACCCAACATCTAATTTTGACCTAACTTCCTCAGATTATCATTTTTTTCTAATCTATAGCTCACTTCCTGTGCTAATGATGCTTCAACAACCATGATGAGGTGGAAGCTTCATTGAAGGAGTTCCTAACCTTAAAGCTGTATCAGCTTGGAATCCAAGAACTGGTAGAAAGGTGACTCCAAATAATCCACATAATTGTCTCTACTTTAAATGCTTGGATACTTTTGTTGTATCTTGAAAAATAAGGCAAATAAGTTAGCAGAATATTGCAAAACTTTTGACTCACCCTAGTAGAAGTAAATTCTGTAGATAAACTTTTGTGTCAACATTTGAAAATTTCAGTTTGCACTGAGGTGGGAAATTAATAAAAGAAATATTTGTCTTTCTCTCCGCCACCTGCACAAACTTGCCAAACGTCTCCATCTTCCACTGCCCTGTTTGCTCCAGCCCCAACTCACATTTGTTAGATACTACCAGCCAAACATTGACCAATTGTTACTGATCAAATTCATTGTCTACCTTGGCACTGATTGATTCAGAAATGTTGGCACTTGGTAAATATTTCTTTCTTTCCTCCTTCATTTCAGGCCACTGATTGTTCTTCCAAAGCCAGTGGTCAGCATTTCCAGTCGCACCATCGCTGTACCCAGTACGACAAACAGTTTCCGCGTTGAATTCAGGTGAGCAAATATTTCATTATCTTGATGCTACAATCAGGAAACTTTCCAGTATGGAAATTTGCCAAAAATGCAAGGGGAAAAAAAAAGTTTTTTATAAAGAAGAAAATAATAAAGCTATTGAAAAATTAGATTAAGCAGGATGGCTTCCACATGCTGAAAAGTTGGTAATTTGAATCCCTTTATAATTCTTGTCATTTTATCCATTTGCTTTCAGACAACAAATGACGATGGTTTGGTTTCGGTTTTGTTTCTTTATTTAATGGCATATCAACCTTTATAGGTTATTTAATGCCAAAGCCATTCTCTTAGAAGAACAGTAGTGGTACTATTTAACCCGTAGCTGGGAGGATAAGGTGGTTCATACCTTTCCCAAGGGTATTTGCCCGAAAGTGAATATAATAGCGTGACTGGAGTACAAACTTGCTTACTACGATTCCGCAGTCCATCGCTTTAACCATTACACCACAAGGACACCCCCCCACAAATGACGAATATACATTTTTGGCTAAAGTTTGGAATATAATCTAATGGTATAAAAAAAGGATGATAACACTGAAAATTAAATTGACATGATTTGCTATATAGATAGCTTCATTGGAATTTAAATTTTATTTCACAAAAATGTAATTGACAAGAAAAAAAAATGGCATCCTTCTCCCTCCTCTTTGTTATGTACCAACTTCATTTTGGCAAAATCTAATAAAATTTCTGATGAAGCCATCAAATAAAAGGTCGTCACTTGATCCCGAGTAGTGAGAGTGGACAAATACAGATTTATAATTTGGTTCCCCCATTTATTAATGCTTTAATAAGTCTGACCGGACATCTCACTGAGCTTCCAAACCATCTTTCACTGGGAATGGAATACTCTTTGTATTCTTATCATTAAGGGTTTTCGGACTATTGTCTTCAGCTATATTGTTATTTCCACAATATTCCGGCTGATATGTTCTTCAGCCTTTCTTCAAACTCGAGAACCTATACCAAACTTTCAATTACGTCCTTTATTGAATCCACATGGGTTGCCTGTTCTGATTTCATTAACCATAACCAGGCACGAGTATTAAGTATTCCTGTATTGTTACTTGCTGGCAGTCAGGATTGAACCTGAAACCTTAGAAACCTTGCCTCCTTAGAAGCTTAGGGAACCAATGCCTATAGCTGTTACACTATGTGTCCAGCAGTCTCTTAGGAAACAATCATCTTGAGGTTGCAGGTTCAATCCTGACTTCAGGCTCGTAACAATACAGGAATTCTTAACACTTGTGCTCGGTGATGGTTAACAGAATCAGAACAGGCAATGCCCATGGATTCTATAAAGGACATAGTTCAAAGTTCCGTGTAGGTTCTCAAGTTTGACAAACACCTGAAGTAGGCCGGAGGTCATATCGGCTGAAACGTTGGGGAAATAACAATAAAGATGAAGACAATAGTCCGAAAATCCTTAAGGATAAAAATCAACAAGCTTTGTTTCAACTAATACTCTTTGTATCTTCTCAAGCTTTTATCAGAACTCCTGAAAAGGAGCTTCTAAAAACATTGAACCCCTGTCAAAATATGTCTGTTCTATGGAACTGCAACTGACTAAAACACAAAATGCAGACTTTCTTAAGCTTGCTTCAATAGGGATGAAGTTTGACCTGTCACCTGTCCATCACACCTCCATACTTCTGCTAAGCTACAGGGTTTGGGGATAGGAACAATTTTATAACTAAACCAGGGATAAAATTTGTGAAAGTGTAAACTCCTAGATCGGCGTTACTCCGAAATAAAGCGTGTCTCTACACCTTTCCTAGAAATAACAGGAAAATGGCAGACTAGCAACATTATGTGAATTGGAGAGTGGTTGAAGTTAGGAAAAGTGTTTTTCATTTGTTCCTTCTTTATGTATTTTCTGACAAAAATGCAAACATCGCTATCTGTACATAGAATTTATTAATTTATTTTAGTGTGGTATAAGGCCACAAGTATAAAGCACCCAGTTAGAACTGAAATCAGTTTCAAACAGTTATTTAGTTTGGTACAAGACTTGAAATATGGAACATCCAGTGATAAGTTGGTTGGTTGTGTTTTATGGCATATCAACCTTTGTAGGTTATTTAACGCCAAATCCATTTATTCTTATCAGTGCTATTTCAAACAATTCAGTTTAGCATGAGTACTCAGTTTAATTGTCAAAAACATTTCTATTTCAAACTTTTCAGTTTATTCAAACAATTTTAATTTAGCTAATTCAGTTTAGTATAAGTACATTTTGATTACACAGTTAAATGTCAAAAAAGTTCTATATTAAACAATTCAGTTTAGCATAAATATGCAGTTTAAATGCAAAAATCAGTATAGTGAAGGAAGCATGGTTTAGTTCTGTTTAACCCATAGATAGGACCCTTATCAGGTGCTACCACTCTGGGTCAGAGTGGACCAGTGAGTGATGACAATAAAGGGGTACTCCGCATTCCCGGAACCTCACCATCAGATTGTTTAGTGCCATATACAGGACACTTGTTGAGGGGGGTCTTACCCCTCTGCAGAGGTGCAGTCGGTGTATTCTACAGCTCCAGCCGACTGGACAAACCCAATGATAAACTGCTTGCTAAGCTCCCTAACTATCACAACACTCAAGGTACTTCTCATAGATTTGGTATAATATGTATGTTCATATTATAAATTTCAGTTTAAAGTGGGTCTCTGAATTATTGCATTTTAACTTTTGGATATAAGCCTCTATACTGACAGAATGATACTTTTTTTTTTTGGTTTTTCATGATGTACTTATAATAAAAACTTGGAACTCAGACAATATTTTTACCAGGAAAAATAGTTAAAATGAAATCAAGTCAATTTTGTTTCAGAGCTGATGGCAGCAAAAGCCATAAAAACAAAGATAAAAATAAAGAAAGTCTACAAAATAGTGACATAAAAGCTAATTTTCTTATGGAAAGAAATTTCAATAGAATTGTCTAGTAAGTATAATAATTACTCTCACTCACAGTGAAGTCACATTTAAAGCACTAGTTCTCACTATATCACCAAAGTTAAGCAACAAAGAGTCTATGATGGGTAACCACTTAAGAAATTTAGGTACCATAAGCAATCTGAGACCAGTGTACAATATTAACTTAAGTATCAAAGTTTGGTACTTGAGTGTAGTTCACATGTTGAATTATGCGTGAAAGTGAATGGTCACTTGAGCATCAGTAAGGGAAGATTATATGCACATTGGGGCGTTCCACCATGCGCAGGTGATCTCATCCATTCCCAGTGTGTTGATTGGCTGTGAGCCTAGGAGTGGCTACGCTCGCGTCCATATATACTGGCCCACTCATTGACATTTGCTTGTTAACCGATGTCAGCCAGGCCGCCGAGCCAATAAGTATTATTTTCTCCTGTGCATTAGGGCAGTAGCTTTTTCATCTCCCCGCCCCGTGTGTAGGTCGGATTGTATGAGGGCTGTATCTTTCTTTGAGGCCTGGTCTGTTATATGGTAGTAGTCTAGATAGGGCTCAAGGGATTTGGGATGACTGAGGGTGCATAAGTGTATGTGTGGTTTGTTTAGGGGTGTCATTACTGGAGGATGTTAGGGGATCAGGATGTAGAAGTGAAGGGGTTATATAGGGGTTATTTTAGGGGTTATGGCTGTAGGTGTTGCACTTGGTATTGGTTTTGGTGTGGTCTTGAATTTACATTTTCTCAGGAAACGACGGTTCCTAAGAGTGATTCTTCCCAATCCATCAACTCTTATTCGGTATTGGCAGTTTGGTAGGGCAGCAATGACTTTTCCTGTAGTGTTCCATTAGTAAATTTTGCTTTTGATCATGTGACACTGAAAGTACTGGTTCTAGGCAGATCAATAAAGAGGAGCAACAAAGACAGTATTCAATATATAAAGAAAGTTCATTACAAAGTGTGTGTAGGTAAGAAATACAATAAAACTTTATTAGGTGCTAAATGTTCCAACAAAAATTTAGAATGTTTACATTTAGCTAATAATTCACTACATTCATTTAATGGCTGACCTTATACAGGGTACAGCAATAAAATTGTTACCCTAGAAAAGACGACATGATTCCATTTCCGTTTAATGAAAACTGGTTTTCTTTTTTTGTTGCTGACCATCTACTAGTTGGCCAGTTGTGTACAAATCCCAAGAGCGAGAGGAGCCTTCTATCATGTCTGAAAGTGACACAATGTTCAGCGAGTGAGATCATAGATGCACCGCTGTACAACTCATGCTCTCTACTGATCCAAGTTATGAAAATAGGGCCATTGCCAGCACCCTCAAAATGCAAATCCGGACGGTTCAACACTTGAGGGCACAACTCAACTCATCGGACAACCCTTTGGAGGTGGTGGAGCAGAAGCCCAAGACTAAGGACATCATGCCACCTTACATCTTCAAAGTTGGTTTGAAAGTTAACACCAAAGTGTACCTGGATGTGCTGAAGAGTGTGGTGATCCCCTGGTGCAATCAGGTGGCCGGTGGCAGACCCTGGGTGTGGCAGCAGGACTCGACACTGGCCCACAAGTCCAAAGTGACCCAGGCTTGGCTTCAGAAGGAGTGCTATGACTTTGTACCCTTCTCCCCCAACCTGAACCCGCTGGACTACTTCGTTTGGTCATACGTCGAGAACATCACCAACATGACCTCCCACAATACCAAAGACAGCCTGATCATTGCCAGCCACCAAGTATTCGCCAAGCTCCCACCAGCGCTTGTGGAAAAGGCATGCTCCCAGTTTCGGATCCGTATCGAGGCGGTGATTGAGGTTGAAGGCGGCTACATTGAATAGATGTCATCTCTACTACATAATCAAGTTACCTGAATTTATTTTTTCAATAAAAGTTTTAAAATAAAGCTGTAGTGTTTTCTTTAGGATGACAATTTTATCGTTCCACCCTGTATGTGCAAGTTTTTTAATTTTCCTTAAGAGACAGGTTAAATTTTCTTCCATATAAACTTTGGCTCCCTTCATAATTATCCATTTTATTTGTAGGGATGTATGTTCTTTTTCCATTGCCAACCAAAACTGTTTGGATAGTGCAGTACTACATTCATAATTTTTATTGTTAAGGGTTATTTAATGGGGATGCCATCTTTTTTTTCCCAGTTGTTTTGAGTAGACCTAAAATATATTTTCTCTTCCTCTTTGCTGTGGATGAAGGCTTTATCAATAACTGTTGGTGATAGCTGTCAACTAATGGGGGAGAGAAACCGCAAAAACACAACTCACCCCAAGAGTTTGGACCTTGGTTGTTTTATTCTTTCTGTTCACTTTCTGAGGCTACGGAAATATGTGAAAATGGATTACAGGGGAGGGGGAAGGTTTCATCGTTCTAGTTGGAACCATCTCTTCTCATATCTTTGACTGGTTCAATCAATCTCCATCCATACTACACCTCTCCTCTTGCATCTCCAGCCACAAAAGAGAGAGAATTGAAAAACCCAGCTTCTTTTATTGGGTTTCAAAGAACATTGAACTCCCACTTGTGTGGGCAGCATCATCTGGCCAGCCTCTGTCACTACTTAAATGGCTAATCAAGTCTGGTGATCTTGGCAGGTCCTGCTGAACTACTGTTTTCAATCTGAGGTGTTAAATCAAACTTATCTTGGTACACCTAGACTACTGGACGAGATGTTGAACTTTATTATCTCATCTCTCTTCCAGCTGCTGACATTTTTCTATTAATTTATCTATTCGCATTTGGTGACCGCTTGCTTACAATGTTATATTCGTGAGAAATGCTTCATTTAATGGGCATGTCTCCCTGTTGTGACACCTTCATTAAATGGGTTATGAGATAGGAGATGAACACTGCCAAGTAAACCCCCCCCATTGCCTTGAACCTGACAACTTAATAGTTTATGGGAAATGTTCATTCATTTTTGACAACAATTTTTTGAGGAGTACATTTTTTTCCTGGAAGACATTTTCTTCTTTCAGGAGATATTTTCCTTGCAGGTATTATTTCCCAACATCACTGGAATATTCCAATGATGTCAGCATTTGTCATATTTTTCTTGCTGTAAACGCAATTAAAAACTAGGCAAAGTAGAAGTTTTCAAAGAGAATGAAACTCAAACTGCCACCAATTTTTAGGAACCAGTTCTCTCTTTCTTTATTCATTTGGTTAATTAATAAAAACAAAATATACATATAATAATCATTTACTTTCCTTCCACAAATGATTAACTTTTACGTAGCCATTCTACAAAAGCAGTTAATATGCAAATGGAAATATTATTAACTATCAAAGTTGGAAACTGTCAACAGCAAACTTCAGTAACAATAACTAATTGCATATTATTACAAACCGACCAGGTCTGAATTGGAGTTTTATGTAAAACTTTTTAAAAAATGACAAAATTAAACAAAAAAAGTTATAAAAACAAATATTAGATAATTAATCAAATCATAATGTATGGTAAAAATTAAAATGGTAAATTTTTAACAACTTATAAAATGTTAGTGATACCAATAACTATGATACTAATGTTGAAAAGTGTCCTAGGTATGTGATGGTGTCCTGCATATGATGGTGAGCCTCCAGTTCTGAAGATCTGGGGAGTGTCAAGTAGCCCTTCATTGACATTACTCCCAAGTCCACTCTGACACTAAACTGCATCCAATGGTGAGCCTCCAGCTCTGAAGATCTGGGGAGTGTGGAGTAGCCCTTCATTGCCATTACTCCAAGGTCCACTCTGACACTAAACTGCATTTGATGGTGAGCCTCCAGTTTTGAAGATCTGGGGAGTGTCAAGTAGCCTTTCATTGTCATTACTCCCAGGTCTACTCTGAAAAAGAGTGATAGTATCTGTTAGGGTCCTATTTATGGGTCAAATAGATCTGTTTAAAAATTATTTCTATTTAATATGACCCTGTGCAAAAAACAGCACTTAAGAAACAATTGTGCAAAAATGTAAATATGAACATGCAATGAATATGATTCCCTAACCTTGTGGCATAAAATAATCCTAGACTGTTTGATATGCCTTTAAAATCAATCAGTTAATATACTTGAAAAAGGTCATTGAATTCATATGTTTGGGATCAAAGGTACCAAGACGCTCAACTGATATAAGAAAAAGAATAATTCTATATTCTTAAGTTTTTGGTTAACTTAAGGAAAAAATATGGAAATGGAAAGATATTTCAATGTCAGTTAAAGTTCATCTATACTTAATAAACAAATAGTCTCAATAGTGTCACTATATGCTGGAAAAACTTAAATTCATCTCTTCTTTCTCCAGTTATGAGTGAAACAGTAGGCTAGACTATTAAACCTGGACACTGTTAACAACAGACATATATAATAAATTGTACATTGCTACAAACAGGCACAGTGTTTCTTGTATGATGAAGAGTCTTATACATATTTATCAACCCCTCCGCTCGGGCAGGATATGACACAAGGTCAATTTTTTTAGCGGAGTTTAACAGATTTGAAGTCAGAGTTTTCCTTCTAGACTAGTTCCCTCACCAAGGCTGAAGAATCTAGTCTGCCCTACTATTTACCCATATCTGGAGGGAGAATAATTGGATTCATACCTTTCCCAAGGGTATTAGTGCTATGTGAAATGCAATCAGTCTTGTCCAGGATTTGAACTTGTGTGGCCGTGTCCATTTCCTACGATGGTAACAATTACCTCACGAGCACCTCCAGATGAAGAATGTGAGAAAATTAGATATAACTAAAAATAGAGTATTGGACCCTGACCACCCCACCAAAAAAATAAATAAATAAATAAACAGACAGCAAAAAATAATTAGCAAAAAGCTAAGCTCAAATTAAGATATCAAATCTAGGAGAAGAAAATTCTATGAAATTTTTGACATTTCCAAGAATTTTTCTTTTTAGAAAATTATCACTTTTCATTACAAATAAGGGAACTTTGGCAACAATAATCTAGGAAAATTATCTCTTCCTATGTGTGTTGAAGCCATTGAAATTTGTTGCTATGTTAAAAAAAAGGTTTGGTTTATTTTTTTTTATTTTTTTTTATTTTTTTACCATGACTATATAAAAATGGCACATTGCTACTAGCAGATTGAAGTGTGGCCAGTTTGACTCAAGGATTTATTATAATCTTACAGTTACATAGAAATACTTGAACTATTTAACTGTGAACAAGCAAATGATTAATAGTAAATAGAAATATTTGAAACCATTTTAAAGAATGAGCTCCAGCTCATTTTAAAATATATCTACAAAATGAGTTTACAAATTATATATATATATATATATATATATATATATATTGAACGGATGTATGTAAACAATAGTAATTGTGATTCATAACCGTTTAAAAATGTACTTCATAGGAAATATCTCCTCGTAGCTAAATGGTTAGAAGCTTTGGCTTGGTGTTTCAGTCAACCGGGTTTCGATCCCAGCTACGGGAAGATACTGTCTAGCCACACTGATGAGTTCTGATAGAACGAAACAGATCTGTCTGTGGATGACTATATATATATATATATATATATATATGAAACTACTGAATGGGGCTTGTGACTGGAAAGTTTTAGTGGATCTCAAAACATCTCTACAATTTCCAGTTTACATTATTCAAACAGAAAAGTGGGCAGACATTGTAGCATGGTCTGATTCAAAGAAAAGTGTACTCCTCATAGAATTGACTGTCCCCTGTGAAGAAAACCAGGAGGAAGCACACAAGTGGAAGAAAAAGCAATACAAGATACTGCATGCCGACTGCGTGGAAAAGGGTTGGATATATTTACTAACCCCTCCGCTCGGGCAGGATATGACACAAGGTCAATTTTTAAGCGGAGTTTAACAGGTTTGAATTCAAAGTTTTCCTTCTCCTAGACTAGTTGCTTCACCAAGGCTGAAGAACCCAGTCTGTCCTACTATTTACCCATAGCTGGAGGGAGAATAATTGGATTCATACCTTTCCCAAGGGTATTAGTGCTATGTGAAATGCAATCAGTCTTGTCCAGGATTTGAACTCGTGTGGCCGTGTCCATTTCCTACGACAGTAACCATTACACCACGGGCACCTCTAGGAAAAGGGTTGGATATGCCATGTGATTCCTATTGAGGTCGGTTGTCGTGGTTTTCTAGGACACTCGGTCATTTCGTTTCTTTCAAAAATAGGAATCACTGGCTGCACTTTGAAAGTTAACTCAAATTGTTTTCAAACCACGGCGTAATATGCATCAAGTTGGATTTGGTCAAAAGCGAGAAGTTTTCAGCATGAATGAAATGCACACAGAACCACCATTCCCATCTGATTACATAACATCAAGAAACAGTTACTGTAAATGCATAATAACATCAACAGCTGAAAGTAAACACGTTTTTTAAAAATCACAAACGGCACACTAAAAATGAAGATGAACATCCAATGTAATCTCTGCTCTTAATTGATCTGGTGTGTATATATATATATATATATATATATATATATAATTCTTTTAAATGCCCTGTCCAGTGGCAAAAGCTGCTTGGTAGCACCAGGAGTGGCAGTACTGCCTTGAGCTACCGAAACTGTGTTAACACCCCTGGTTGGCGGCTGATGAGGGCAGGGTATCGCACATACTTTCTCACGTTGTATGATGAAAATATATATATATATATATATATATAAACAGGATTTGGTATTAAATAACCAACAATAGTTAATGTGCCATAAAACTCAACCCAACCAAACCTTTTTAGCAACTCCTTGTAGATGTTACTAATACCGCACACTTGACTGTAATTCTTCCAGTTTCGAATGAAATTATCTATTAAACCAATGTGTAAAGTTACTCTTGAATCTGACAAGTAATTTTTAAGTCTTTATTGGTGCCGTTATAGACACACTGATAGAAATGTAGAGAACAAGACTTAGGTATTAAATGTATATAATTCTTACACAATAGATAAATGTGCTTGGTAAGAAGAGTCTATTAGCTACAGGAAATAAACAAATAAAATATTCAAAACAAGTCATTCATATGCCTTCAGCAAAGCAAAAAAAAAACAAAAAAAAAATACTGACAAACCGACTTCAGCTGTGGAACTCACATGAGATGTACAACAATATAATTTCTTTCAGTGTTTTGTTCTGGCTAAATTTCTTTCTTGATAACTATAATTGAGATATTTTACAGACTGCAGCCTCCATGATTTGCAAAGCGGGAACTTTTTGGTTTCCAATCTTAGAATGGTATTCTCTACAAGTACCATCTGCACAAATGTCTGATACTAAAAGACCAGAAAGTATTCACGTATATTACAGTAATTTTTGTTAATATTGCAATTTCCTGGGCTTATCTTAGTTTATTACTAGGTTGAAAGCATGGGGCGCTCAGTGAGAATCAAACTCATTAACAATTATCTTTTAAATTAGCTTGCTAACCACGCAAGTTGATCTATCTCCCCATGGAAAATATCTTTTACTAAAGTTAGTTTTGCAGAATTATGGAGCACCCAGTGAGAATCAAAATCAAACATTGGTCTACTAGTCTAGCTTGCACAGTATTACACTATACAAGGTGATCTACCTTCACCTAGAATAGTCTTTTACTTAGGTTAGTTTGGCACAAGGTCAAAATATGGAAAACCTAACAAGAATCAACCTCACTAACAATGGTCTGCTGGGCTAGTTTGATAACCATTACACTATGCAAGATGTCCTAAAAGTAATTTACTACACTTAGACCTGGCACGAGGCTGCAGGTATTGAGCATCTAAGTAAGAATAAAAACTCACATCTCAGCAATCAGAGACTAGCTTCCAAATCATTACATCATGATGAGGTGCCCAAATTAAAGCATAGTTTGGATCTGGCACAAGGCTGCAAGTATTGAGTACCTAGTGAGAATCAAACTCACTACTAAATAGTAGTTGATGAGCAAATTACTTCCTTGATCATTACACTACGATAATGTGCCTTAATTTAAATATATAGTACTTATTGATTTCAGTACTTTGGACTCTCAACTGCTATCCATGATGTACTGAGCCAACAATTATATTTAGTTTCTTTGATCAGAAAAAAACTAATATTTGAATTGAAAAATGAAAACGCACAGCCTATGCACATCCCATGAATCAATAAATTTGTAGCCTGAAGCATATTTGTTAGATATCAATTTGAAATTATCTCTGTGTACTCATCATCATCAAGTCATGCCGACAGTATAAAGTCCCTGTCTCTCTTTTGCCATCCATTCCTATTAGCCATCACTCCTGGTAGGTCTTCTAGGCTGCATCCTGTGTCCACACAGAGCTGATGTTGGAATTCAGGTAGCCATCTTGTTTTCCAGTTGTGGGATTCTTAATACAAAAGGTACATCTTTGTATAAAAGTTGAAATACATTTTGATACTAGGATGTAACTTGCCCCTCCTCATATATGCTCTAGTCATCTCTGATTGGCCAATCTCCTACTGCTTCTTACAGGCAAGCCTATAAATACTTGCTATCAATTTGTAGATGGCTTGTACTTATATGACTTTCCCCCAAACAATCCAATATGCCCCCTGCTTAGGGGTATAAGATGGAATCTTCCACTTTTAAAAGAAATTCACATTAAATCAAAAATTATGAATAATTTTTTTTTAAATTATCAGTATTATTATTAATAATATTAATTTTTTTTCTTAAAAGACATGAAAACACAATTAGTGATTTAGGTTTTTTGATTAGGATTAATTAGTTAGTTTAATTGTAATATGATTGCCGAAGGATTTCGTTTTATATATCTTGCCTTTCAGTTTAGTTAGGCTGAGAAACTTTCACTTAGCGCACAGGTTAGTTAGGTGCAACATTAACGCAGGTGTTCACGCGTGCGCGGGGAGGATGTGTCATTCAGAGATGTCAAAATAAAAATCCCAGATAGGAATTGGGACCAGGGTATTTAGGTGATGTCATGCACCGGAAGCGTGGGCTGAGATTTGAGAAAAAGCAGTTAGTTGAGTCCCTGCCTCGGAAGAAGGTTGACTTTCAGAGCTGGGCGAGGACAGACGAATTTGTGTGCTACGGGTGCCGCATGTTGGTTGGGTTGAGAGGTGACGATGTAAAAGCAGCCAGCATAGAAAGATTGTCTCTCTCTCTCTCTCTTTCCTCATGTCGAAAAACCTTTAAACTCAAAAAGGTGAATAAAAGTTTCGTACCTGAACCAATTTCGTGTTTTTGGATTCCTATATATGTTTATGAACATTTTATAAACATGTCTATTTCACGTATCCGTATCATGGGTATGTTACATAATGTCATAATCAGGACATTCACTTGGGAGGGTACCCCTCTGCTGTTGACTTAATTGCCTACCATAAACTTTCTGAAAGTGTTTGGTTTTATTCCCGTCATTGGGTTCGTAAACATGTCAGCTACATTTTTTCTGTTTCAATGGATTCTAAAAGAATGGAGCCATTGTTGATTTCATCATGTATAAACTGAAATTTTATATCAATATGTTTCAATCTTTGATGAATACTGGACTGATTATCACAATGAATATATGTTGGGTGTTTAAGGGAATCTAGTTCTGTCATAGTTCCCACTAATACTCTAAGATACAAGGCTTCTTGACTCGCTAATGAAATAGCTACACATTCTGCTTCTCATGTTGACAAAGTGGCTGAATTTTGCTTTTTAGATTTCCATGAAATCATTGGGTTGTCTTTTGCCAATCTAAAGCAATATCCATTCACGATTTTTCTATCACTTAAATCAACCCAATCTGCATCACAAAATCCTAATTTCAAGGGTTTTTGCAATTTCATAAATATTAGAGACTGATTGTGCCTTTTAAATAACATAGATGTGCTTTACTTTCATTAAATGGAAAGAATTCAGTTTCACTATGTCTTGGGACAATTTAGTAACTGTTATACAAATGTCTGGTTTTGTTGTAACCATTATATATATCAGATTGCCGATAATTTCACGGTAAGGTTTGTTATCTAATAAATCGACTTTGTCTCTTTTTTTCTTTATATCCATTTCACATGGAGTTGAGCATGGTTTGCAATCTGCCATGCCAAACTTTGATAATATCTTCTCAATATATCTAGGTATATTCATTTTAATAGTACTATGTTTGCATTCAAATTGTATTCCTAAAAACCAGGATAATTTCCCAAGATCAGTCATTTTGAATCTACAGTTCAGTTTTGTCTTAATTTTCATTAAGTCAGCCTCAGCTTTTGAAGCTATTAATATATCGTCTACCCACAATAAAATGATGGATATTTGATTGTAAACCTTTGAACGCACCTACAGGGGTCCACAGGTGACTGCTCAAAATTTTGTGTAGTCAAATAAGTATGGAATGTTTTATTCCAGGTTCTAACACTCTATTCTGACCCATATAAGGATTTTTAAAATTTCTAAACATAATTCCTATTTTTACCTTCCAGTGGGTCAACATATATTTCATTGTCTAAGGGGGCATTTAAATATGCACTCTTAACATCCATATGATGAATTAACAAGTCATACTGGACTGCTCTTTGCGATACTAACCTTATGGAAGCCATATTTGTCATCAGGCCAAAAGTTTCTCTATAGTCTTTACCATATATTTACTTGTAGCTCTTGGCCACAAATTGGGATTTATACTTATAACTTCCATCATGTTTACTTTTTATAGTATGTATTTGTCACTGCCTCCCACCAGACAGGACTTCACACAAGGTCAAAAGCCCGAAGGCCGATTAAAGTGGGGATAAAGGGGAGGGAAAGGTCGGGAACGAGCCGAGACTCGAACCCTGCTGGTCTGTGCTGCTCATCGACCCACTAAGTGCAATGTGGGTCTGATGAGGCAAGCAGTTTCACGAATCCAAATTTGGATCCGGGCACGTATGCCGGGTTATGGCTTAAACTAGACAGCAAGGTCTAGTGCCATACATAGGGGACAGAGGATGCAGTTCGCTCACCCGAGGGTGGCCCAACCGAAGTTGGGGGCCTTTCGGCCTCGAATCTGCCATTGGTTTTGATACCCCTAGACCAGAAAGTAATGTTACTCCTAATCAAGGTAAGTATTTTTTATAGTAAACAACCACCAACTACTGACAATATCTTTATTTCTTGCGGCTATCTGACCTTCAAAAGTATTATTTTCCACTAGGAAATCAAATTCTTTTTGCATTGTGGAAACCCAATGTTTAGAGTCATCTGTCTTAATGGCTTCAGTATAATTAGTGGGGATTATACGCATTGTATCAGGCCATTGGTCTAATGAGTAGAGTGTTCGCCAATAGTCTGGCAGACCAGAGTTCAATCCCAGGTCGAGTCATACCAAAGACTCAAAAAATGGTACTTGAAGTCACCTTGCTTAACACTCAGCATTATAAGGTAAGGATCAAGGGTAAAGTGGAGCAATCCAAGGAATGGAGTAGCGCCCTCCCCTACATCTCGGTGTTGTATCTATTGAAAAGGGAGCCTTCGAGTTACCTTTGACTAAGGTCGTACGTATTGTACAACAGTAGGCATCTCCACTAAATTCAAAGTTTTCAAGTATGAAAAAATCGGGTTTTCTTCTCTGTCAGATTGAATACCATCTTATTTGCCCCTCCCCTTTGGTGTTGAGGTTCGTCATATGTGTTACTTATACAGTCCAACAATTCTGTACATTCATCTTGTTTTGTTAGTGGGCTATTATCATAAGAATTGGTGAATTTTACAAACCTGATTCTTTTAATAGCCATTGATTCAGGAAAATAAATAAAAAATATGGACTTATAGCAGACAAAGATGCCTTTTTCACAGCAGGGATCTAATTTCATTTTATTTTGTACATAATAAAAGCAAGTCGTACCAAAAATATGCATCTTATTTAAGTTTGGTTTTGAACCGGTAAAACTTTCACTTGGGTTTTTTTTCTTGTGTTTCTATTAAAACAACAATCTCTAATATACACTGAAGTCATCAATGCGAAAACACACAAGTTTTAGGGCAATTTTGACTCAATAAGGAGACACCTTGCCATGCAAAATAAGGTTCGACACAAACACTCAGCGGTTCCATTTTGATGCCGAGAATAAGGAGCTGACTGCTCATATCTGATCTTGTTAAGTACAACTAACTATTGAAAAGGTTCTGAAGTGAACTCAGTTCTATTATGTGTCCGTAAACATTTTGCATAGCCGTATGGGACAACATCAGCTAGATATTTCATTGTAACAAGCAAAGTGTCAGACTTGTGTATAAGGAAATATAAAATTGTAAGGCCAGAATAGTCATCAATGAAACTAAGTACATATTTATAACCATCTTTTGCTTCGGGTTGAATAGAGGCTGCTAAATAACTGTGTACAAGTGTAAGGATTTTTGTTGCCTTGCAATCCAAAGTCTTATTTCTGTCGTTAGACATCTTCCCTTGAATGTATATATCACAGTTAATGTAATATAATGGCCGAGGGATTTCTTTTATATATCTTGCCTTTCGGTTTAGTCAGGCTGAGAACCTTTTGCTTAGCGCATGGGTTAGTTAGGTGCAAACTTGAGCGCAGGTGTTGACGTATGCGCGGGGAGAATGTGTCGTTCACAGATGTCAAAATAAAAATCCCAGATAGAAAATTGTGATGGGGGGGATGTGAATGACGTCATGCACTGGAAGCGTGCGCGGAGGATTTGGGGAGATTTTGAGAAAAGTCAGTTGAGTTTTGCCGCCGGAAGAAGAAGGTTGACTTTTAAAGCTCGCCGAGGTCTTGTGGCAGGTGTCGCACGTGGGGGTGGGGGGAGATGGGAAAGTCAGCATAGCAAGATGGTATCTCTCTCCTTATGTCGAAAAACCTTTAAACTCAAAAATAATCAAAAGTTTCGTACCTGAACTAAGAAGTCCTAAGTGTTTTTTTGTGTTTCAGGATTCCTATGTTATATATATGAGTTATGAACATTCTATGTACTTTTCACATATCCATATCATGGGTAAGTTACATTAAGAGCATAATTTGGAGTTGGTTTTATCTTCCTTATACAACCGGACATTGGCCTAGCGGTTAGAGTGTTCGCCAAAGGGCCAGGAGATCTGGGTTCAATCCCAGGTTGAATCATACCAAAAGACTCAAAAAATGGTACTTGATGCCTCCTTGCTTAACACTCAGCATTATATGGTACGGATCAAGGGTAAAGTGGAGCAATCCAGGGAAAGGAGTAACACCCTCCCCTATACTTTGGTGTAGTAGCTATCGAAAAGGGAGCCTTAGGGTTACCCTCGACTATGGTCGACTATCTTATCTTCCTTCCTTTTATTAAGTTGGGTAACTTTTTAATATCAGATTCATTATTGTGGCCTAAGATTTTATGCTAAATATATAAATCATAAGTGACATTTTTGATAAAAACAATATTTTTCAGATAATACAAACATCCTCTCTGTATTATGTTGTAAACTGCTTCATTAAGGTAAATTGATTAAGAGTTGTCTCGCTCAAAACTTATATGCGCACCATTTTTTTGTTGCCACTTGTACTGAAAATCTATTTTGTTTAAAAGTTGGGATATATAAAGCATTTTTTAAGATACATCTACAAATGCGTCCATTGCTATTGCGTAAATAAATACAGGCATTTCCTCTTTTTAGCACTATATTATTTGCTCGACTTCCATCGGCTAATTTGACAAAATGGTTCCCTGTTTCAATATTTTGATCAAAATTAATAAATTTTGATTTATTAGTTATTATATGTTCGGTAGTTCCACAGTCAACCAATAAATTACTTTTGTCCAAAACGATATCATATCCTAAAGCAAAGAAATAGGTTTGGCTTTTGAATGAGTTCTTATATTCTGACAAAAATCTTTTCTCCTTTGATTTCAGCATTGGAAAGCCTTGTGGCCTTTCTTTATTACCAATATAACAAATAATATTTGTGTTCTCCAGGATGGTGTGGGGGGGGATATTATAGTCTTTACCGCTATGCTAAGGTGTCTGGTAATTGTTATAGTTATAATTGGTTGATTTATAATCTTAGCGTGAATGGGTACTTACCCAAAGTTTATTCTGTGGAATAGCATTTTTAAATATGGTTTTCATTTGTAATATATTGTTGAATTAATCTTGTGATGGTGCCCATGGTGAAATGGTTATCGTCGTAAGAAATGGACACGGCGACATGAGTTCAAATCCTAGACGAGACTGATTGCATTTAACATAGTACTAATACCCCTGGGAAAGGTATGAATCCAATTATTCTCCCTCCCTCCAGCTATGGGTAAATAGTAGGGCAGACTGGGTTCCTCAGCCTTGGTAAGGTAACTAGTCTAGGAGAAGGAAAACTCTGAATTCAAACCTGTTAAGCTCTGCTTAAAAAATTGACCTTGTGTCATATCCTGCCCGAGTGGAGAGGTTGGTAAATATGTATTGTCGAATTAATCTGCGGGGTAACACATACGTTATGTTTCTTCATAATTTCTTAAATGTACCTTAAATTCAGAAAAAGTCAAGTTTTTCTTCTTCTGGGTTATGACAGTTTTAAAAGGTTTAAAATTAGGAAGCAACTCTTTTAGAAACATGGCAATTAAGAGTATGTCACTTATAACTTCCCCAACTTCTTTCCAAGAATTGGAAATATTCACTGCTCTTATTATATAATCTGTAATAGACTCTGATTCTAATCTTCTCAGAAATGTTAGCTCTGTATCATCATCATATCGCGCTGGTAGCACGGATATCCCTGACCCTCTCTCGCCACTTCTCCCTATCGTTCATCGCCCTAGGTAGGTCTTCAGGACAACATCCCGTATCCTCACATAGCTGCTGAATGTACATTCGTGCTGGTCGTCCTGCTTTTGCGTGGCCATGTTTGGGGATCCATAAGAGTACATCTCTTATGAGTTCATCTCTGCTTCTCCAGCAGTGTCCTGCATGTCTGGTTCATCTAACTTGAATAGTTTTCGTGATGGGGGCAGGTGGCCGTACAGTTAGTGTCTTGTGGGGTGTTGCTGCCAGGACTTGTTCAGGATTGCACGCAGCATTCTTGTGTAATTGCCATCTAGCTTCTTCTCCAGTCGTTTTGTTAGCGTCCATGTAGTGCATCCATATAGCAGTATCGATGTGACCGCTGCCTGGAAGAAACTGCGTTTCATTTTATCGGTTAGGTCTGATTTCCATATAATCGATAGCTCTGTATAGAGGGAAATAACTTTCGGCTTTCTTTCCTGAGAACCTGCCGGAAGCGATGAACAATAGGGAGAGGTGGCGAGAAAGGGTCAGGGATATCCATGCCGATAGCACGACATGATGATGATGATGATGAATATTCTTAAGTCCTTTCTTCCATTGTCTTTTCTGTCTCTTATTACTAATGACAGACTTTTATTGTCCAAATACTGAATGAGCACGGCAAAGATGGTAGTATTCTTTTCTACGAAATCCATATCACCACTTTGATCTGTTGGTGACAGTATAATTTGGTATAAATGTTGAATTCTAAGATATCCAAGGAACTTCACTTCCCACAATTCATACTTGAATTCATCGCCATCAAAGAACAGTTTCACTATCCTGGGCCCATAACCTGTTGGAATTCAAGTAGCCATCTTATTTTCCAGTTGTGGGATTCTTAATACTATAGGTATGTTTTGTCAGTATAAAGGCTGGAATACGTTTTGATACTATGCCGTAACTTACCCCTCCTTATATATACTCTAGCCATCTCTGACATATAGACGGCTTGTACTTATATGACCCTCCCCCAAACAATCCAACTGCTGAAATATGTAAGTCTTTGCTGGTTGGCCAACACTGGTATGTCCATGTGTAGTAGTCCATCGAAAAATGTTGCTTATATGTTTGTCTTCTGAATGGTTTGTGAGAACAGAGGGTGGTGAAACCAAAAGTGAGATTGTTGTATCTAAGCTGAAGTCAACTCAGTTTAACTGACAGGTTGTAACCTTTTAGTGCAGTTGAAAACTAGGTGTTCATGGGAGAATTTTAAAGTCATGTGAATATAATTCTGGAAGTTAGAAATTAGGTTTTTAACTTTGAATCAGTTAGCCAGAGATTCTGAATGGTGCAGTCGTTACCATCTATGGTTGACTGCCTAATTCCCAGTTTAAACGTCAGGTAAAGAAAAGATGTTTAAATGAATAGATTTATGCACACACACACATACACACACACACACACACACACACATAAAGAAAATGTTATTGTTGTTATTTAGCCCAACAGAAAAAAAATAAGACAGCATGAATCAGCAAAGAAGATGGAACTGTGAGAAACAGCTTAGTGTAAGAACAAGCGCTTGTTGAAGAAAACAAGATGGCTATTCAATAGTGTGTTTTGTTGAATAGCACTAATAATACTCCTTTTAACAACTTTTCATTGATTTCTTTGCTTGTCATTTTACAAGATTTCTTAAATTTTGTTCAATTTTATATAAAAATTCTCCCAAACATTTTCATTGGTATTTTCAAATTTATCATTGAGATGTTATTTTTTTCCCTTTAAAATCCAGTAAAAATTATGTTTTTTATATCTTGGATACTTTTTGTCCAGAGTGTAGAGAGATTTTGAATATTTGTTCTTTTTCTATAGTATTTGTGATGTTAGAGTTTGATATTTAGCTTCTCTCATGTTCATAATAAAGCAAATATTGTATACAATATGCCGTATTATGTGTAAATAACTCAGCTTATGTAAGATAGCCAACACTAATATGATGAAGATTGTGTGATCACTATACTACTTCTGTGATATGGTAGCTAGGGAGATAAATGGCTGTGTGCCTTGTAATCAGGGGGATGTGTGTTGTGTTGTCAGTACGAAACTGTTATGTTGGGGAGCGGAGATTGAAACACACAAAGTGCAACTTTACTCATCCCCTATTCTCTCTCCAAAATGTGGTCAAATTTTCATTCAATTCTTCCTTTCCTGAAAAGCAAACTGGTTCCTAACTCCTTTCTGCATAAAAGATATTTTGCTTGTCACATTAATCTAACTGACACCAAGGTAGGGATTTCAATTTTCTGCTGTCTTTTATTATCCATATTTACCAACTCCACCACTTGGGCAGGATATGACACAAGGTCAATTCTTAAGTGGAGTTTAACAGGTTTGAAGTCAGAGTTTTCCTTCTCCTAAATTAGTTGCCTCACCAAGGCTGAAGAACCTAGTCTGCCCTACTATTTACCCATAGCTGGAGGGAGAATAATTGGATTCATACCTTTCCCAAGAGTATTAGTGGTATGTGAAATGCAATCAGTCTTGTCCAGGATTTGAACTTGTGTCGTCATGTCCATTTCCAACGATAAGCATTACACCACGGGCTGTTTTTTATTATCAGTCCATTAATAACCAGTTAAAATACAATTAACTTTTAAATTAAAAAGGAGAAAGAGTGGCTGACGGGTCTTTCTCATGGTTCACTTCCGATATGAACTAGAGTCTTCAATTTGTGAGATCAAAATTTTCTGGCTGTCCCTTTCTATGTCTCCTCTCTGCTGTCAAAGTTACCTCTGACTATAATAGCATTTTTCCTCTCTCATGAGAAAATACGCCCTTTGATTATAACGTCATTCTTTTCTCTCTCATGGTGAAATTCACCTCTGATCTAACGACTCAAAAAGATCTTAATTATAAGAATTTTAAGTCCTTTATTCAGATTGTTTTTTTGTTTTATTACTTTCCTTTTTTCCAATACCCCACCTCTGTGGGCGATTTTGCCCCACCTACTTTAATGCAGATAATTAAGTGTTTTTTCTGTAATGGGTTTCATATTTGTTTATTAGCTATCCACAATTTCAAAAACATCTTTAATCCACCCAGGTAAGTCTCAAAAAGAGGCAGATTAAACAAATGGCCTCCCATATCTGCTTACTAGCCGAGATTCAAAAAATAGTTTAACTTAAGAATATCTTCAGCTCAGTTAAGTTGCATCAAAGGGGTGTCAGCCCCACTAAACAATCCTCACTAAAACAAAAATCCAAAAAGTAATTGGAGGGGGGGTCCTCGTGGTGTAATGATTAAAGCAATGGACTGTTGAATCGTAATAAGCGAGTTCATACTCCAGCCACGCTATTACATTCACTTTCAGACAAATACTCTTAGGAAAAGTATGAACCCCCTTATCCTTCCAGCTATGGGTTAAATAGTATCACTGCTGTTCTTCTAAGAGAATGTCTTTGGCATTAAATAACCTACAAAGGTTGATATGCCATTAAACAAAGAAACCAAACCAAACCAAAAATATGCATGAAGTATATACATGTATGCAGATTAGAGCCCAGTAAGCAGAGGAGTAAGACTTCCCCTATGAGTGTCCTGGATATGACACCAAACGATCTGATGGTTAGGCTTTAATAATAATGGAGCTTTGGGGAATGTGGAGTACCTCTTCATTGCCATCACTCCAAGGTCCTCTCTGGCCTGGAGTGGTAGCATCTGATAGGATCCAATCTATGGGTCAAATAGAACTAAATTATGTACTGATGCTAAAGTGAATTGCTTGAAATAGAACTGTTTTGACATTCAAACTGTGTAGTAATGTTAAACTGAATTGTTTGAAATAGAACTGTTTATTTGTATGGAAATAGATTTGGCATTAAATAACCTACAAAGTTTGATATATCATTAAAGAATGAAATCAAAACAAAAAGTAATTTGACTTAATTTTAAAGTGGACAAGCTTCCTGTTTGTATTGTCTGGAGCAGGTGTTTTTTTTTAATATCTTTTCCAAGAGAAGACCGCAACTGTAATAGTTAGAACTAGTGTAGACTGTTAACAGTCGTATAATACTGACTTATAGTCAAGTAATACTTAATCCACTCTTAACAGATCAATCTCTGAAGTTAAGTGGTTTTGAGCTTGTTCAGAACTTTGATTGATTTTAATGACATGACAACCTGTCTGGGATTATTTTATGCCTAGGGGTGAAGGAATTGCATAGGTGGTATGTTTATATTGACATGTTTTGTGTTGTTTCTTAAGAGTTTTTTTTTTTTTGCTCATAGTTAGATAATATCAAGTATTCCTATCTAATACAAATAATTTGCACACAGTTGTATGATTTCAAGTATTCCTATCTAAGACTAATAATTATATCCTCATCATCATGTTGCACTACCAGCACGGATCTCCCTGACGCTCTCTTGCCACCTGTCTCTATTGTCCATCGCTCCCAGGAGGTCCTGTATCTGCACATAGCTGTTGTATATAAGTTCTCGCTGGTCATCCTACCTTTGCTTGTTTTTGAAGGGGTCCACAGGAGTATAACACTTATGTGTTCATCCTTACTTCTCCAGCAGTGTCCCGCATGTCTGGTTCATCTAACTTGGATAGTTTTTGTGATGGGTGATAGGTGGCCGTATAGCTGCTGTTTTGTGGAGTGTTGCCTCCAGGAGTTGTTCAATATTGCTTACAATTTTTTTGTGTAATTACTGTCAAGCTTTTTGCAGTCACATATTTTCAAGTAACTTATAATAATCCTTAGTAAAAAAATTATAGTTTCAAATAAGTTGTCTAATTACAAATAGTTTACAGTTTTATAGCATCAAGTATTCCTTTCAAATGCAAATAATTTGCAAAAATGTTTGGACCATAGATGAGACTTTAACAGGTACTACCACTCCTGATCAGAATGGATTTTGGAGTAATAACAATGAAGGGTTACTCCTCATTCTGCATATCTCTGGAAATCAAGCCTCACCACTGGAAACAGTTTAGTCTCATATCTAGGACATCCCTTTTGAGTTGAGAGGTCTTACTCCTCTACAGGGGATACAGTCAGCATATTCTAAATAAATTTCAAACAGACCTATTTCGCCTCTTGATGGGACCTTAACAGATACTACAGTTCTAGGAATAATAGCAATGAAGAGGTACTCCACATTCTGCAGATCTTCAAAACTCAAGCCTCACCATTGGATACAGTTTAGTGTTTTACCCAAGAAATATTTTTTTAAAGGGGGAGGTTTTACTCTTCTGCAGGGGGCTACAGTCAACATATTCTAAGCCTTGCCAACAGGGCAGTCAGTACTTTGATGTGTGACCACTTACAAATAGCAGGTACTACTATTTTATATAAAACTGAACGAAATTTCAGAAATCTTGTAAATATGAGGCCTCTTTGCTTTATGTTGTGTAAATATATATTATTATCTTTTAAATAGAGGAATTATATTATAAATTGAATTACCATGACCAGAAAATCCAGCAAACACTGTGTGCCACATACAGAACCACTGGACAGCTGTTTCAACCTTATTAGGTCTCATCAGCGGTGTATACCGTGATCTCCCCCCGCCCTGGAGATCAAACCATTGACCATAGAATGCATGACTAGTTAATTTGGCGTCACTTGTATGTGATGTGGACCAGTAGCTCAGTAGAAGAGTTTTGACTTTGCATCCTGTGGTTGCTCGTTTGATCTCAAGTGGAAGAGATACATAGCTGATGAGACCTAATAAGGCCACAACAGCTGTCCAGTGGCTCTGTATGTCGCACGCAGTACTTGCCGGATTTTCTGGTCATGGTAATTGAATTTATAAATCTCTGTAGGTTTCTTTGTTTTAATGGCATATCAACCTTTGTGGGTTATTTACAGCCAAGGCCATCCTTGTAGAAGAACAATAGTGATACTATTTAACCCTTAGCTTAGAGGATAAATGGGTTCATACCTTTACCAAGGGTATTAGTCCAAAAGTGAATATAATGGTGTAACTGTTCAAATTCTCTTTCTTTGGGGCTGCAGTCCAACACTTTAAACTCTATACACCCCCTCAAAGCTGCATAAATTCCAACAGTATTATAATATTTTTTGTTATTAAATACAAGGCACTTGCCAAGATGGATTGTATTTTATTTGATGGGATTCTTTTGCTTTTTGTTTCATTTTTTTTTTTTTTCATTTATAATTCTTTATAATATCTTCTCGTATTTACAATATTTGGAGAGTTTATTTGCACGAATGATGGAAAATGCTTGGGGGAAATTTTCACACATAAAACTGCGCCAAATGCAAGAAATTTTGTAAAACACGACAAAAAAGAATCAATAAGAAAATTTGCTGAGTCATGACTATAGTTTTTAATGAAACATTTTTAAGAGGAGTGCTGCCCAAATATATCTTCATCTTCAAGGCGTGCCAACCACACAGATTGCTTTGATTCTCTCTTGCCATCCATCCCTATCAGCCATCAAACTTGGTAAGTTCTCTAGATGACAGCCAGTGTCCACACAATACTGATTAAATAAATTTTAGCTGATCCCAAATTGGTATATCACTTATGAGTTTGACCTTACTTCTCCAGCAATTTCCAGTATATCTTGCTCATCTTCCTTGGATGATTTGCTAGATGGGAGGTAAGTGGCCATACAGATGCTGTTTTGTAGGGTGCTGCTTCCAGAATTCATTCAAAACAACACGCGGCATCTTTATATTGTTTCCATCTAGCTGGTACAGCCATTCAGTTGTATTGATATAGCTTCAGCTTGGAAGAATTCCCACTTTATTTTATTCAAGAGATCATATTTCTCTTTCGTTGTTCTGTCAATAACAGTTCAGTCATATGCATATGTTTTTATCATTTTCAGTAAATAAGATATTGCTAACAAGGTATATGAACTCTTCTATTAAATTCAGGAGTGTGGAGTCTCCCGTGATATAGTGTCTAATGTGCTTGTTCTATCTGTTTTTATCTATCTATATATCTATCAGCTTTTATCCACGACCCCTCTTAGATATGGGTTAGATAGAACTACTGCTAATCTTCTATAAAGATGACTTTGGCAATTGATAACCAACAAAGGTTGAGTCCCCATTAAGTAGAGGCTAACATGTTTGAATGCAACATCTTGATAAGCAAGTTCAAACTCTAGTCACGCTATCACATTTACTTTTGGTCTAATACCCTTCGGAAACGGCATGAACTCCCTTATCCCTTCAGCTGTAGGAGGTTAAATATTATCACTACTGTTCTTCTACAAGGATGGCTTTGGCATTAGATAACTCATGAAGATTGATATACCATTAAAAAAGCATCAAATCAAACCTAATTTCAGAGGCATGTCATATTCATATGGTCGATAACTTGTCTATGATAATTGGGTAAACATGGAGGTGCCCGTGGTGTAATGGTTTTCATCATAGGAAATGGACATGGTGACACAAGTTCAAATCCTGGACGAGACTGATTGCATTTCACATAGCACTAATACCCTTGGGGAAGGTATGAATCCAATTATTCTCCCTCCAGCTATGGGTAAATAGTAGGACAGACTAGGTTCTTCAGCCTTGGTTAGGCAACTAGTCTAGGAGAAGGAAAACTCTGAATTCAAACCTGTTAAACTCCGCTTAAAAATTGACCTTGTGTCATATCTTGCCCGAGCGAGGAGGTGCCTGTTGTGTAATGGTTATCATCGTAGGAAATGGACACAGCGACACGAGTTCAAATCCTGGACAAGACTGATTGCATTTCACATAGCACTAATACCCTTGGGAAAAGTATGAATCCAATTATTCTCCCTCTAGCTATGGGTAAATAGTAGGGCAGACTGATTTCATCAGCTTGGTGAGGCAACTAGTCTAGGAGAAGGAAAACTCTGAATTGAAACAAGTTAAACTCCGCTTAAAAATTGGCCTTGTGTCATATCCTGCATGAGCGGAGGGGTTGGGTAAATATAATAATAATTGGGTAAACTATGTTTTTTTAGCCTTGGTTTGGCAACCAGTCTAAGAGAAGAAAAGATTGACCTCGTGTCATATCCTGTTCATGGCCGAGTGGTTGGATGAATACATACATAAGGATAATTACTGACGAACCTCTTCAATAACACTATTAATCTAATCTTTTCAGTTTGATTTACTCCAAATCTTATTCTATTCCATCTAATATTCAGTGGAAGTTAAACTTCTATGTACTTAGCATTATGTGCATAAGCAAATATATGCATAACTGATGACTGCTCTTGCCTGTGTGATTTTGTATGTAAATGCATTTATATGGTAATCAACCAAACAGTAGCGTGTAAACAAACTGAATTAGTTTCCAAGTAGGATTGGTATAATTGTGGCTAAGGTTAAAGTCTGAAAAGGCCCGAAAATATTTTTATCTATTCTATGATAATCTGGTAATAGGCAGCTTTCAATCATTGCTTGGCATTTGAAAATTCATATTATTCATCCCTGTTTATATTAAATATGACAATATTTGGTTTGTCTTCAAACTTAGTGGCAAGTCAGTTTAGTATCATATGCCCCCAGTTCTTCATTGGAAAGACAATACAGGAATGTTTGGGCCAACCAACTTATGCTAAACTGAATGGTTTGAATTAGAACTGTTTGACTAAAATGAATTGCTTGGAATAGAAATGTTTTTGACAATTTAACTGTACTTACATTTAAACTGCGTGCTTATGCTAAACTGAATTGTTTGAAATAGTACTGTTCTTGACATTGAAACTGTTGAATCACGAAACACACTTGTAGTCAGTAGCTAGGCTAAGAGCAACGTCTTTAGCAAGGCTAAAACTAAAGTAAATCAGTCCTCAATGAAAGAGCTATTTATGGCACATTGGGAGATTCCAATGTGCACACATTGGCCGGTCCATTCCTTGGATTGTGATTGGCTAGAACATCTAATTGGATATGTTTTTTCATAAATACCAACCCTGTCCAGTAAGCATTAGTCTTGACTATGCTGGACCTCTGGTAAGTGTTGCTGTTATTATTGTCACTATTATTGCTGTTGTATATTGTTGCGTTCTACAGAAACTGTACTTACACTAAACTGAATTGTTATATATAGAACTGTTTTGATATTTAACTGTGTGTAAACAAAATCTGTACTTATACTAAATTGAATTAGCTGTATTAGAACTATTTGAATAAACTGAATAGCTTGAAATAGAAACGTTTTTGACAATTAAACTGTGTACTCATACTAAACTGAATTGTTTGAAAGAGAACTGATTATTTGCATAAAAATGGATTTGGTGTTAAATAACCTAGAAAGGTTGATATGCCATAAAACCAACCAACAGGAATGTTTGTACAAAGTTTTGCAATATTTTGGTATGTGCTAGTTTCAAGCATCTATGGGTGTGTCCTCATGGCGTAATGGTTAACGCGATGGACTGCGTAATTATAGTAAGTGAGTTCGTACTCCAGTCGCACTATTACATTCACTTTCGGGCAAATACCCTTGGGAAAGGCATGAACCCCCTTATCCTCCCAGCTATGGGTTATATAGAACCACTACTGTTCTTCTAGGAGAATAACTTTGGCATTAAATAACCTACTAAGGTTGATATGCCATTAAAAACAATCAAACCAGCATCTGTATTGTATGACCGAAGCAGTTCAAGCTGTTGAAGGCCATGACTTTAAGAAAGATGATAAGTTCATTATAACAGAGAAGACAGAAAAAAATTTTAGCATTTTTTTTAGAAATCCACAATACGAGATGAATATTACCTCTTAAAATACTCACCCACAAAATTAGCAAATACTTATCAAAATGTTTTAAAATTTATTACTTAAAAAATTCCTTACATTTTACACTGATTTTCAGCTTTGAAAAAAATACACACACACACACAAATAACAGAAAATTTTAGAAACTGCAAGAGTGATTCAAAGGTTTTGTAATATTTCGACATGTGCTTGAAAAATTAGAAAATTTGACAATGAAAGGATTTAGCTAAGATAGTAGACAATAAACAGTTTCGTTAACTGGTTTCATGACTGTAATCATTCAGTAATCTTAGCTTAGTTTGGCACAAGGCTAAAAGTATGAGGTGCCCTTTGAGAATCAAATTAATCAAAGAAACTAGGGTGAGTCAAAAGTTTAATACATGCTAGTTCACAGTGATCAAAGCAGTTCAAGCCATGAAAGGTACCAGCTGTGGTTGGTAGTATCGTGGTAGTTAGTGCGATGACACATTGTGCATTGTTTGATTTGAAGGCTGCACAGATGGACATGCAAATAGTCTAATTCAGGAACTTCTGCTTTATCTGTTAGAACCGAGCCATAATGCTGCAAAAGCGAGCGGAAATATTTGTTGTACAAAAGTCACAGTTGATCATAGTACAGTTACCAGATGGTTCAAGAAATTTAGCTCGAGTTGCAAGGTCATTAGCAATTTGACAAGATCAAATAAGTTTAAAACTATGGATTCCAAGGCTGTGCTCCAAATCTGGTGAGTAGCATTTGGAGAGTATCAGGCGAGTGTGGTTTGTTATCTTCACAACTTCTGTAAAAGCATCTGGAGCTACCTAATTGTGCCACATGTTACTAAAATATTGCAAAATTTTAGACTCACTCGAGTATTCATTTATGTCTATATTAAATGTGTCATTTGTGTGGTTTGCAATCAAACGAAGTGGTATGGCAGTATAGTATCATTTTCATCTAATTTTCAGTTGAAAAGATGATATGGTAATGTTTGTAGTAAGTAAATGTGGAACATGTCTTGTAAGGTTGTTTTCATAATTTTATACTCTGGCATAATCCTTAAAGATTATGTTAGAGTATAAAATTTGAATTTTAATAAAATATACAATTACAAACCAGTTCAGTTTCTCTTAGAGTAAAAATCTTTGTTGATTACATGCTTTCATTTATTTTCCAAACTTTTCAATGAGAATTAAATTAGAGTTAGATCTCTTGGTTCAGTGGGATAGTAATAAATCTCTTGCTTATATAGTATAGCGATAAATCTCTAGGTTAAATGATACAGCAATAAATCTCTTGGTTAAATACTATAGCAATAAATATCTTGCTTATAGAGTATAGCGATAAATCTCTGGCTTAAACATTATAGTGGTAAATCTCTTTGTTAAATACTATAGCAATGAATATCTTGCTTATATAGTATAGCGATAAATCTCTGGCTTAAACAGTATAGTGATAAATCTTTTGGTTAAATACTATAGCAATAAATCTCTGGCTTATATTGTAGAGCAATAAATCACTTGGTTAAATAATATAGTGATAAATCACCTGATTAAATATGTGGTGCATTCAATAAGTTTCCAGACTTTTTTTGTACAGGCATTTAAAATTGTCATAGACTCTTGAAAATGAACATCTACAGCAGGAATTGGAATACACTTTACTCAAGCCTGATTATCACTGCTGGTAAATTTCAAAAATGCAATCTGGACATGATGACACTTTAGAAGAACAATATGCAATAAAATTCTGTTTTAAACTTGGGAAAAATGCCACAGAAACGTATGGAATGCTTCAGACTACTTTTAGAGCATCTTGCATGAATCAAGCATCAGTTTTTGAGTGGCATAAGAGATTCAAGGAAGCCAGGAAGTCTGTGAGGGATGATGAGAGGTGTGGGAGGAGTAAGAAAGTCAATACACCAGAGTTGATTGGCCAAAGGGTTAGGGTTACTATGTTGAGTTTTTAAGGGAGTTCAGGAAGAGATTCCTAGGGAAGAGGTCAGCACTCTTCAAATCGGGTCAGTGGCATTTCCACCAGGACAATACACCAGTGCACAACTCCATCCTTACAATAGACAATAGACTATTTGACCAAGATGGGTATCAAGACAGTTTCTCACCCTACCTATAGTCCAGACCTTGCTCCCTGTGACTTTTGGTTATTCCCTAAGCTCAGAGGCTGTCGTTATGCGACAATTGAGGAGATGAAAGAGGCTGTGACGAAGGTCATTGACACGCTCACACCAGAGGACGTCCATGGGGCCTTCGAGAAGTTGTTGGAATGGTACAACAAGTGCATTACAGCTGGAGGAGATTACTTCGAAGGGGACAAGAGTTTCATGAGTACTATCAATAAAAGTGCCCATATGAAAAAAGTCTGGAAACTTGTTTAATGTTCCTTGTACTATAGCGATAAATCTCTTGCTTATATAGTATTGTGATAAACCCTTTGGTTAAATAATATAATAATAAAACTCTTGGTTAAATAATATAGCAATAAAACTCTTGTCTAAATAATATAGCAATAAACTCCTTGGATTACTACTATGTATTAGCCCCCAGCTTCCATTTCAAGTAGTACATAACACTAGGTCAATTTTTAGATAGAGTTCAGCTGGTTTGAATTTAGATTTTTTTTTCTTCTAGATGGGTTGCCTTTACAAAACTAAAGAATGCAGTCTACCCTACTATTTACCCATAACTGGAGACAGAACAGTTGATTCATATTTTTTTAAGGATATCACCACAAAGTGAAAAAGATAAGAACATAGTAAGATCGCTGAGAGAGAGAGATGAATATGAACAGATAGATAGATAGATACTGTGTGTGTGAGAGAGAGAAACAAGGAGAGATAAGAATATACTGAGGTAGATAGATAGATAGATAGATAGATATGAACATATTGAGACAGATAGATATGATTCGACTGAGATAGATAAATAGATAGATTGTGAGATAGAGAGTGAGATAGATGAATATGAACAGATTGAGATAGATAGATAGATAGATAGATAGATATGATTAGACTGAAAGATAGATAGATAGATAGATAGATAGATAGATAGATAGATAGATCGGCATTTGGCTAGAATGTGATAGATAGATAGATATGATTTGACTGAAATATAGATAGATAGATAGGCATTTGGCTAGAATGTGATAGATAGATAGATATGATTAGACTGAAATATAGATAGATAGATATGAACATATTGAATCAGGTAGAGAGATAAGAACCTACTGACATAGATATAAATAGACTGCGACGGATAGATAAATAAACAGATTGGAATATAATGAGAAAGATGGACACAAAGTGACTGGGATAGCTCAATAGGATTGATAAGAATAGAGATAAATGAATGTGAAGAGATAGATAGATAGATAGATAGATAGGAATAGACTGAGATAGATAGATAGATAGATAGATAGATAGGAATAGACTGAGATAGATAGATAGATAGATAGGAATAGACTGAGATAGATAGATAGATAGATAGATAGGAATAGACTGAGATAGATTGATAGATAGATAGATAGATAACCCAATGAGACCTAGTTGAATAAAATTCATCAACCAGAAAAATAAGATTCAATTGAATGGATTTTAGAAGAATAAGAACAGTACATTACCCTATTTACCAAACCCCTCTGCTCGGGCAGGATATGACACAAAGTCAATTTTTAAGCGAAGTTTGACAGGTTTGAATTCAGTTTTCCTTCTCCTAGACTAATTGCCTCCCCAAGGCTGAAGGACCCAGTCTGCCCTACTATTTTACTCATAGCTGGAGGGAGAATTATTGGATTCATACCTTTCCCAAGGGTATTAGTGCTATGTGAAATACAATCAGTCTCGTCCAGGATTTGAACTTGTGTCACCGTGTTCATTTCCTACGATGATAACCATTACACCACAGGCACCTCCAAAAAAAAAGAACAGTACGTTACAAAAGTGAAAAATAATGGAAATGGATTTTAAAAGAAACCATCAAAATATTTTTATTATTTAATAAAAAAGAAAATGGAAATATATATTGTTTTTTTTACTGAAAGAGGAAATACATAGGCAAAAATATTTTGGTTGGTTGGTTTGGTTTCTTTGTTTAATGGCATATCAACTCTTTTTAGGTTATTTGATGCCAAAGCCATTCTCCTAGAAGAACAGTAGTGGTACTATTTAACCCTTAGCTGGGAGGATAAGGGGTTTCATACCTTTCCCAAGGGTATTTGCCCGAAAGTGAACATTATAGCGCAACTGGGGTACGAACTCGCATACTACGATTCCGCAGTCCATCGCTTTAACCATTACACCACGAGGACACCCCAAAAAAATATTTTGTCTACAAAAATAGTGAAAGAATTATTATTTTCCACAATGAAAAGTTGAAATCAGCGAACGAATTCAACTCGGTGGTCAATACCTGTCAAATAGATAAACAGATACCTGAAAAACAAAAATTTTGAGATAACATTTTTTTTTAAATTCAAATGGGAAAAAAATTTTTAAACGTTTCTGACGTCAAAAAAACAAAAAATTAGTAATAATTCAAAATTCAGGAAGATCCACCCCCCCTTTAGATAAAAGTGGGAGTAAATCAAATCTTAAAAATGCAACAAATCAAAAGTGGGGGAATTAATTATTGAAATCCAAATTAGGAGAAAATTGGTATTGGCAATACTTAAAAGCACCAACCACCACCCATCAGATGAGAGAACTACATAAAAACAAAAGGTTTCATTCCTCACCAAACTACATAAAAAACAAAAGGTTTCATTCCTCACCAAAGACTAGCATGAACCATCAAACAGACTCCACGGTACTCTGTGTTTTGACCTTTTACCTGACTGCCTTGAGTATAGAAAAGTAAAGATAACTAAGATTGTTGCATATTGACCTCCGACCTGGCCAAGCTATCAAAATAAGAAATGCACCTGTGTAAATAATAGGTGCATCCAGTCGAGGAATATCAGGATATAACCTTGACCGTGGATGGGTTGAATTGAGTGCGATTTGTGAAGCCCACAAGAAGAAGGTGGGCATCGAACAATTATATAACCTGGGTGAAGACAGGAAGTCAGCCAGTTGGAGATAAGATGCAGTAGAGAGTACCAGCACCCAGCAGAGGGGGCCCTCAGGACCCCTGATTGAGCAGTTGGAGAGAAGATCAGTTGGAGAGAAGATGCTGGAATGAGGAACATGTCCCAGAGAGGCTGGGCCTCCAGGCCCCCGGTTGAGCAGCCCAGGAGAATGGGAAAGAAATGCTGTTATTGCCATAAGAGTGGGCGTCAATATGTTGCAGTTCTTTTCAGCCTCCAACTCACCTCTCACACAGTAAAACCTTTAGTAACCCTTTCGAACCCTTTCAAATAAAGTGAGAGGTATATTTTTCTAAAGAACTGTGTCGCTCGTCTTTATTATGTCATCGTTATGATTTTGCATGCATATATATATGTATTATACAACAAGATAATATGACACTTGAGAAAGACAGAGAAAGCTTGAGATAATACGATGCTTTGTGATGCCCTTGCACCAAACTGCCCTGGTTATAGAAAAGTAAAAAGCAAGGAGAAATTAACATCACTCACAACTTGTGAAATCACCTTGTACCAGACTTTCAAGGAACTGAGATAAGCTGAGAGCTAAAGACTGAAAATAGCAAACATAACCACCATTTGAGATTGTCTTGTGCCAGACTATAAAAAGCAAGAAGAGAAAAGCCTAAAACTTATACGATAATTTGAGAGGCCTTGTGCCTGACTTTGAATGTCAAGAAATTGACTGTCTGTTAATTCATGAATTAGGCCTCTGTCTATTACCACCAACCCCGGGGAAAGGTGAATGTATATGCCATTTTAAAGACACTTTTTTTAACAAAATATTGTCACGTGATATCCCACTGAGACGATAGAAATAAGATTAATACTATTCCCGTGTTTGAATTAACAGTAGCAAGCCGTCAAAGGATGACCGTTAAGAACAGATGTTTGTACTTGGTGACCTCACTCGGGTCGCCTGACACGGGAAGGAAGAAGAGAGAAGCCAAATGATTGGCTGGGACCCCAAAACGGAAGTGGGGACTCCTTCCCGTCAGCGGAAATAGATAATAAGAAGGTTAGTTGTTGGACAGGGTTCGTAGGGGACAGAACCAAAGCCAAGTACTCCGGGTAAAAGAAGACAAAGAATATCTCAGACACGAAGAAGCCATTTTTTTCAAGCCAGTGTTAAAAATAGCATAAAGTCTACTAGCCTGTAAAAGAGGAAAGATTCTCCACCGGAATCCATCTAAATAAGATAAGTACCCTTGGGACTGTTTCTCCTTATACCCAATTTTATATACCCTCTCTCTCTCTCTCAATTTGAAGGAAAACGAAAGAAAAGAAAAGAAGAAAGACATTTATGTTCATGAACTGTTCATTTATTATATATTTGACACGTTGAAGGTGTATATCTATGTGTAGTAAAAGATTGATATATTTTAATGTTCCCACGTGGTCTAAGTTATTATTTGCAGTGTCTTCTACGAGTTTGTTATGTCATATTTCTTTTCCAGCTTCTGTTCACATTATGATATCATCATCATCATCATATCGTGCTGGTAGCACGGATATCCCTGACCCTCTCTCGCCACTCCTCCCTATCGTTCATCGCCCTAGGTAGGTCTTCAGGACAACACCCCGTATCCTCACATAGCTGCTGAATGTACGTTCGAGCTGGTCGCCCTGCTTTTGCGCGGCCATGTGTGGGGATCCATAAGAGTACATCTCTTATGAATTCATCTCTGCTTCTCCAGCAGTGTCCTGCATGTCTGGTTCGTCTAACTTGAATAGTTTTCGTGATAGGGGGCAGGTGGCCGTACAGTTGGTGTCTTGTGGGGTGTTGCTGCCAGGACTTGTTCAGGATTGCACGCAGCATTCTTGTGTAATTGCCATCTAGTTTCTTCTCCAGCCGTTTTGTTAGCGTCCATGTAGTGCATCCATATAGCAGTATCGATGTGACCGCTGCCTGGAAGAAACTGCGTTTCATTTTATCGGTTAGGTCTGATTTCCATATAATCGATAGCCTATTGATAGCTGTCCATGCTTTCGTTAGCCTCGTTTCGATATCCTTTTCGGTTGATTCGACGCTGCTTCCTAGGTACGTGAATTTGTCTACTAGTTTAAGTGGGGTTCCTTCTAGAGTGGAGATGTTCCCCGTTTGGTTATAGCACATATATTCCGTTTTGTGTGCATTAACATATAGGCCTATGCTTGCTGCTGCTCGTTCCAAACTATGCAGAAGTATTTCGTCTTGGTCAGGTGTATTTGCCAGTATCGCTATGTCATCGGCGTAGTCAGCATTGGTAATTGTTGTTGCGGGGTATCTTCTGCTTCTTTTCTTCGTCAGTTCGAAGCCATTCTCTTTGATTTTGTCAATCGATGTTCTAAGTACGTAGTCTAGACAAATGATAAAGAGGTACGGGGCCAGCGTGTCCCCTTGTAGTACTCCTGCTACAATGTCATAGTATTCTGTGTCTCCATCCGGTGATCGTATTTTTACTTTAGTGTTTCTATAGAGAATCATTATTGCCGCTACGGTTTCTTTAGGTATGCCGTACGCTAGTAGGATTTGTTCCATCTTTCCTTTGTGAATGGATTCGAAAGCCTTGGTAAAGTCGACAAATATTAATGTCGCTTGTAGGTTCTTTGCCCGTACACCTTCAAGGATTCTGCGGATGGTTAATATTTGTGAGGTCGTGGATCTATTTCTTCGGAAGCCATTTTGGTTTTTTCTAAGTATGTTGTCGATTTCGGGTTCTATTCGGTTTCGTAGTAGGGCATTGTAGATTTTGGCAGCTATGGATGTAAGTGTTATGCCTCGATAGTTTTTGGCTAATCCGAGGTCCCCCTTTTTAGGGAAGGGGAGTATGCATCCCTTCATCCATCTATCTATCGGATTTTGATTGTATACTGCGTTGCAGTGTTGGAGCAGTATGTCGTCGAATTGTCTGGTCTTCCATACTTCCGGGGGAATTTCGTCCAGCCCTGCAGCTTTCCTATTTTTAATTTTTCTAGTTAGATGAGGCTGTTGAAACAAGTTTGAATAAGTGTTTTGTTTTGGGAGGGGAAGGGTTTGTTGTTTTTTCATTGTTGTTATTCTTTGTTTTTTGTTTTATCTTTCTGCTTATGAATTCTGAAACATTATTACTTATGTTTTAGTTTAAAGTCTTTTTAAAGGTAATGTTTAGCCTATTCTTGTGGTTTGTATATGATAATGAAAACAAATTAATGTACTGTTTCTAAACCGTCGTAAATGTTTTGTAGATAGAAAGATCGATAGATAGATATGAAGAGTTTATGTTGGTTTGATTGGTTGGTTTTTATGGCATATCAACCTTTGTAGATTATTTCACACCAAATCCATCTTTATGTAAATAATCAGTTCAATTTCAAACAATTCAGTTTAGCATGAGTACACAGTTTAATTGTCAAAAACATTTCTTTTTCAAACTATTCAAGCAGTTATATATAACAATTCAGTTTAGTGTAAGTACAGTTTCAATGTCAAAAACAGTTCAATTTCAAACAATTCAGTTTAGCATAAGCACACAGTTTAAATGTGAATACAGGTTTATTGTAAAAAACATTTCTATTTCTAGCTATGCAATTTAGTCAAGCAGTTCTAATTCAGCTAATTCAGTTTAGTATAAGTACAGATTTTGTTTACACACAGTTACATGTCAAAACGGTTCTATGTTAAACAATTCAGTTTAGTGTAAGTACAGTTTCAATGTTAAAAAACAATTTATTTCAAATAATTCAGTTTAGCATAAGCACATAGTTTAAATGTAAGTACGGTTTAATTATCAAAAACATTTCTATTTCAAGCTATTCAGTTTAATCAAACAATTCAGTTTAGCATAAGTATGCCATTAATTCTATTTAAAAAGTAGGGCCGTATCAGGTGCACCACTCCAAGCCAGAGTGGACCTGGGAGCGATGGCAGTGAAGAGGTACTCCGCATTCCCCAAAGTTCCAGCATTACTGGAACCTCACCATCAGATTATTTAGTGTCATATCCAGGACACTCATTGGGAGGTTCTTACCCCTCTGCAGAGGTGCAGTCAGTGTATTCTACAGCCCCAGTCGACTGGGCAAAAGAGTTTAGGATATATATGTATGTATATATATGCAGATAGATAGATAGATAAGAACTGAGTGAGATAGTTTATTGTTTATTATAAATAAATGCTCCGTTTAAAATTTTTTTAAACGTAACATTCAGTTTATTCTTTAAAAAAAAACAAATTGATCTTTTGAAACTTTTATAAATGGTCTTTTAGCCATAATTTTTGGTGTTATTTTTGAGCGATATGAAATTATTGTTATTGTTAGTGAGGAGAAGTGTTGTTACATGCGTGTGTGTGTTTGGTTACTTCCTCGCTAAGTTTTAAAAGTAAATAAAAGAGTGTAAAGGAGAAGGTTCAAGATGTACAAAGTCAAAACGTTTTTAGGAATAGTTTTTATTTGCAGCATGGAAAATGTAGTTTGCGTTTGTGCTGCAAGTCTCGTAGGAAAGGTTGTGAGTATAGAGACGAAATGGAGTTATGAGAAAGTTGAGAAGGCAGCACGTATAGTTGGACATGCGAGGGATTGTGTTTGCTGTAGTTTAGCGAAAGTCTTGATTGCCGTTGGAGGAAATAAACTTTGGAGTCACCATGAGTTTTGTGTGTCTGGTGATTTGGGGAGAGGCATGCGTTGTCTCCATGAAAGTGGCCCAGAGGTGAAATGAGAGCTAGGTGCCGAGAGCGGAATAAGGCATCGCATCGACATAGCCAATTATGGGGGTGACATAAAGTTGTTTCTGTGGTGGCGTATTGAATGTATCTCGTTCATATCCAACTAGGATTCCTTGGTCTCAGTGATAGACGCAACGAATCCATAAATTAGATAGGTTCCCTCATGTGTCTATGCTGCTGCTGCTATTGAAGAACGGCCAGTGGGACGTCTGCACTGGACGGCATTGTTCAGCCAAAGAGACTGTGTTTGGCTGCTTACCCAATTTCTGCTGCCCGGGAAAGGAGGTCCGGGTTGAATAGGATCGGTCATCCTGATTGGGTGAAATTGTGCGTCGAATTAAATTGCGCGCCAAACCAAAATACAAAATTTCCTTCCACTACAGTCTTGTTGATACTTGTCATAAATCCCAGAAGTTTATCAATTTGTTTTCTTCATTGTAGTTAGCCACTTTTGGTCTTATTGTGCATTCTCTTTGAATTTTCGATTTAAGAATACAGGTGTAAAACATAGAATAATGTATTTGTATGTTTGTATCTATCCAATTCCAGCACCGCACACAATTTTTAAGTACACATTACAGGCAGTTTGAATTTAGACTTTAGCTTTTAGACTGTTTACTGTAGCAAGGCTAAAGAATACAGTTTGCTTTACTATTTACCTTTAGCTGGGGAGAAAAGAGATGCCTTCCCCAAAGGTATTGGCTTGAAGTGAAATGCTACCAGCCTGATCCAGGATTTGAACTTGGATTACAGTGCCCATTTCCGATGAGGATAATGTATTTGTGTGTAATAGTTTATTCAAGTTGGATGATACATTATAGAAATCAAATAAACTAATAAAAGATAGAAGATAATGAAGGGAAGATAAAAAGAGGTTTGGATTTTAAAAAAAGAGGGGGTAATAAAAATGTGGGTTTGATGAAACAAAATAAGGGGGTGATAAAAAAAGGAGTTGATAAAAATGATGGGGTGATTAAAAGAGGTTTTGATATTAAAAAAAAAAAATGAGGGGGTGATAAAAAAGAGGGTTTGTCAAAACAAAATAAGTAAAAGTAAGTAAAGTTGGTGACCACAGTCGAAGGTAACCCAAAGGCTCTCTTTTCAATAGCTACTACAACGAGGTGTAGGGAAGGGCGCTACTCCTTTCCCTGGATTGCTCCACTTTACCCTTGATACGTACCTTATAAAGCTGAGTGTTAAGGAAGGCAGCTTCAAGTACCATTTTTTAAGTCTTTGGTATAACTCAACCTGGGATTAAACCCAGGTCTCCAGGACCATTGGCAAACACTCTATTCATTAGGCCAATGGTCAGGTTGTTTAAAACAAAATAAGGGGGTGATAAAAAAGTGGGTTTGATAAAATAAAAAAGAAGGGGGTAATAAAAATGATAGGGTGATTAAAAGAGGTTTTGATTTTAAAAAAATTAAAGGGAGTCATAAAAAAAGGGTTTAATAAAAAAAAAAAAAAAAAATGGTGATAAAAATAGGTTTTGATTAAAAAAAAGAGGGGTTGATATAAAAGAGGGAGTAATAAAAAAAAAATAGAGCGGGGTAATAAAAGTAAGTTTCAAAACTTTTTTTTTTACCCTCAATTTTGATAAAAGAAAAAGAGGGTGTTATTAAAAAAGAGGAGGTGATAAAAAAGCATGTTTGATAAAAAAAACAAAGAAGACGGCTGATAAACAGGATGTTATAAGAAACAAAATAGAGAGGGTTATTAAAAAAGAGAGTTTCATTAAAAAAAAATAGAGGATGTGATAAAAAAAAGAGGGAATAAAAATAGAGGATGTGATAAAAAAAAAAGAGGGAATAAAAATAGAGGATGTGATAAAAAAAAAAAAAAAAATGGATTTGATCAAAAAAGAAGAGAGTGATAAAAAAAAAGGTTTTAAGAAAAAAGAGGATTTAAAAAAGAAAAAAAAGGGGTGATAAAAAAGAGAGGCTTGATTAAAAAGAAATTTTGATAAAAAAGATGGAGGAATAGTGGCTAATGTGCTGGACCCCAACATCATAGTAAACAAGTTTGAACTCCAGTCACACTATTACATTAACTTTCAGATTAATACTCTCAGAAAAGGCATGAACTCCTTCATTCCTGCAAGCTATGGGTTTAATAGTAACACTACTGTGTTGTCTTTGGCATTAAATAACCCAGGAAATTTGATATGCCATCAAGCAAAGAAACCAAATTTATATTTAAAATATCAAGCCATTCCAATTGTGAGTTTCAAAATTCCTTTCAAATATAAACATCCTTGTCGAAATAATATCATCTATCAAGAAGTGACTTTGGCAAGCTTTTCTGCTCTTTCAATAAACCGACATTTATGAAACCAGCTGCCAGACTCATTATGTCATAACAAATAGACTAATTGAAGACAGCAGTCAACAAAAAGCATCTGAATTAAGTTAACAGAAAAGACATAATGTCCTATCAGAATAACTGCACGTCTTTCTGGTGACAAAGCAGAAATTTTTACAGCTTGGCTGCAAAGTTTTAAATTGCCTTTTGGTGGGGCACACTTTGTGTAAAGGTTATTGGCATTGGAAACAGAATCAGTAATCCTAGTTAGATGAGGCTGTTGACATTTTATTTCACTCTAATGCTCTTAGGAAAGGCAAGAATCCATGTTTTCCCTTTTGGCAATTAGTAGGGCAGATTGTATTCTTCAGCCTTATTTAGGTAATCAGTCTTTGAATTCAAACCAGCTATAAAGTAAAGTTGGCAACTGCAGTCGAGGGCAACCCATTGGCTCCCTTTTCAATAGCTACTACACCGAGGTGTATTGGAGGGTGCTACTCCTTCCCCTGGATTGCTCCAATTTACCCTTGATAAGTACTTTTTAATGCTGAGTGTTAAGCAAGGAGGTATCAAGTACTATTTTTTAAGTCTTTGGTATGACGCGAACTGGGACTGAACCCTGGTCTCCTGGGCTATTGGCAAACACTCTACCCACTAGCCCAATGAGCCAGTCAATCCAGGGAAAGGAATATCGCCCACCCCTTTACTTCAGTGTAGTAGCTATTGAAAACGGAGATTTCAGGTAGCCCTTGACTACGGTCGCCAACTTACATTGTATACGCGTTGTTCAGTTCGACTCACAATTGACTATAAACCAGCTATACTCCATGTAAAAATTGACCCAGTGTCACATTCTGCCTGTAGTAGAGGGGTTGGGTAAATACATTCTTTTGCACAATTGTTATCAAACTGAGTACACTAGTGCTGAGAGCCATTAGGTAGGTGTACGTAGCATAACCAGATATTTCACCTTTGGATTCCCATAGATTCCTGTCTTAGCAGAATTATCTTAAAAACAAATTCAGTTCTTAAGAACACGGCAAAAGGCACTTAAAGCAGTTCTTTGCTAAGTATTTTTTTTTTAATTCTTGGATGATGGAATTATGATATTGGCTGAAAGATAAAAAAAAAATAACTAGAAATGAATGGTTAACATGTTCTATATGGTTTGGTCTAAAAATTGAATAAAATGGTATCTTTTTTATTGTTTTTATTTGATAAACTGAACAAAATTTTTCATCAACCCTGTAATGCACATGAATGTTGTCATGTCTAATATAAATGTATATAAAAACTTAATAGAGAGATTCTTTGTTTATACTGTTATTTTTATCTATCTTGATGCATTATGTCATGTGTGTCTGTGTATACACATACACACACACACACACACATATATATATATATCAGGGGCGGAGATGGGACTAGTGCTACTCGTGCCCGGCACGACCAATAACTCGGTCAATGTTATTCAAAATGGATTAAAAATCATCCATTAATTTCAAGCAAACATACTTAGTCTGATCTCAATTAAATTACGTATCTATTCAAGTTTCGATAACTAAGTAGCCAAAAGTTCATAAATATATCTGGGAATAATACAACGATGCTGTTTTGAACGGATGGTCTTTGTCCGGCCACTGTCAGATCCATTGAACATCCCATAAAATCGGCTATAATGTTGAACACGCGTAATCCGTGCCAGGCACTAGACCCTTATAATAACAGTAATGTTAGCGAAATCTCGCTTTTGGCTGTAGCCAATAGAAAAAGCAAGCCAGAATACCGTGCTCAAAAAAATTAGCACAACTGACAACTGTCTTGGAAGAGGGAGAGGGACCGAGAGAGAGAGAGAGAGAGGGGATAGCAGATTATAGCCATCGCCAACGTCATCATCATCGCTATGGTAAATGTTGGTTAAACAGTGTGTTTTAATTTGTTTTTTCACTAACAGATCTCTATTTCTTTAATGAATGTTGCATATATTACATTCTGTTACTAAAATTTGTTTATTTGAATACATTTTCAACAAATAATCTTCATTTTAAGCGAAATTGAAACTACTAGCTGTGTCTGTGTATATTGTCATCAATTTCTTTATTCTAATTAACATATTTTTCTCGTCATAGTAATGAACATTTTCTCTTTTCTTTTGAAAGGAAAAAAAATTATCTTATCTACTGTATTAACAAGACTACAAATTATATAGTATCTTGATTGTTTACAAAAAAAAACACCATGCAAGGTACGTTTGTCAATCTGTGCTGTACAATGGAGAATCACGCAATAGCAACTATGATGACTTACTTTGGGTCCATGGACCACGGGTTGGGAATTGAAGTTGACAGAGGGTGGGGGGGCACGAGTAGCAAAAATAGGCTAGAGTCGCCACTGATATATATATATATGTATACTAAATATAGGTATTATGGTCTAGCTGATTTTTCGAACACCAGGGCCAGTACCTACCTTGGAAGCAATGTCTCATCTACTGAAAATGACATCAATATGCAACTAGCGAAGGCATGGACTGCTATCAATTGGTTATCAATCATATGGAAGTCAAACTTATCCAATAAAATGAAACGCAATTTTATTCCAAACAGCAGTCATGTCGATTCTACTATATGGATGCACCATGTGGACAATGACTAAGCATATAGAGAAAAAACTAGACAGGAATTGCACAAGAATGCTATGAGCTATATTGAACAAATCAAGCAACATCCTACAAAAGAACAGCTATACAGCCACCTACTTCCCATCTCTAAAACCATCCAAATAAGACAGACAAGACATCTGAGACACTGTTGGAGGAGCAAGGATTATCTCATAAGTGACATTCTCCTATAGATCCCTTCACACGGACATGCAAGTGTTGGACAACAAACTAGAATTTATCTACAACAGCTCTGTACGGACACAGGATGTAGTCTAGAAGACCTGCCAGAAGCAATGGATGATAGACATATGGCAAGAGAAAGTCAGTGAAATCTGTGCTAGCAGCACAACATGATGATGATGATGATTATTTAAATATTAATCATGGAAGTGTATATATATATATGTGTGTGTGTGTGTGTATATATAAGTGCCATTTGATGAATAAGGGGAATATTGCCTAAGGAGTTGGCAATAGAAAACACTGTTTATAGTTGTACCTTCTTCAAGGAAAGCAATCATCATGGTTCCTTTCATATCCCAGAAGACTGTCAGCATGACCTTAGTTACTATTCGCTGTGGCCAGAATTTTTTCTTTACCAGAGAGTCAGTTTGTTTCCACTCCATTGATTGTCTTTTTGCCTTAGGCTCATAGTGGCAAACCCATTTCTAACCCATTTGTAAACTTTTTTTTTACTATAACATGCTTCTCCATACACATCACACATTGTTCTGTAAATTGCACATGGTTTACATTTCTCAGCCAGCAAAAATTTGATGACAGACCTCTGTTCAAGCACAATATTTGATTTGCCCTAATTTTAAATAGCCTCAACACAAATATTTTTGCTAGATTAAAATAACTTTTGCTATAAACCAATTCCAAACAATGCAGTGATTACATTTATGGAAATAATTCTGAAGAAAAAATGTAATTTGCTTTTTTTCAAAAATTTCCCTTTACTCAATGAATGACCATCATAATCATATATATATATACATATATATATATATGTATTTGGGCAGCATTCCTTCATCAATACATATTTCATTAAACAATAGACATCCTTTGTCTACACATTTTTGTATATATCTGGCAAAAATTGGTTTATGAAATTTCCATAATTAACTGGTTCCTTAGTACTTTCTGCCTATTGTAAAAGTAATGTGACCTTTGCATGTACATTGCAGTTTTGCAAAAAACAAACGTTATCAATTTAAATGTACTTTAGGAGATTGTATCTCTGAGAATAACAGTATATACATTGGTTTAACCTCAACTACCCTATTGAGATGACTCACTATGCATTTTTCTGATACGAGTTCAATAGCCCAACATCTAAAAAAATATTCCTGCCCAAAAACTAAGTTTTGGAAAATTCTCATGGTAAACGGAATATTAGAACCACAAAATAACAAACAAAAATTACAGATTCGCAAAGGGCTTCATATCAGAATGAAACACTCTGAACTCAATAGAATCAATTTCAAATCCAGTACTAATGTACTTAAATGTCTTTAGTAGCTGCTGCTACTTATAGAACCAAATTTTTAAAAAACGCTTCAAAAACACACCAGTATAAATAATAAATGTTCAACACTTACAAAGTAGTAATGTACATGCAAAGGTCTTATCACTTTTGCAATATAAACACCCCTGATGATGGCACAAGATCAGGCAGAAAGTATTAGGGAACCAATTAATCATGGGTAGTTTGATGAACCAATTCCCACCAGATACCATAAAATCAATGCGGCAACTCAAAAGGATATATACAAAAATGTGTAGACAAAGGATGTTTATTTTGTTTAATGAAATATATATATGCACCTCCCCTGTCAGCAGTGCTTATATTAAGCTGACAGTATTTTCTGCAGAGGGGTTAGACATTCCTTACCAACCAAAAAAAGTTGTTCAATGTATTATTGTAAACTACATCCCAAGGTAAGGCTCTAGTTCTCGACTTCTTGTGTGTAGAGTCACCCTTTCATTACCATTACTTCCAGGGCCACCCTGACCAGCTTTGGTCATACCTTTTCAGTCAAATAGACCTGTTTGAAAATTATCAGGGTTAGATATGAATATTTGAAACCATAGAACTGTAAGCAAACAAATGATTTTTATTAAATAAGAATTGTTACTTGAAACCATATAATTACAAAAAAGACTTATGTCAGCATAAAATAACCCAATGAGGAGGTGCCTATGGTGTAATGGTTATCATCGTAGGAATTGGACACGACGATACGAGTTCAAATCCTAGACGAGACTGATTGCATTTCACATAGCACTAATACCCTTGGGAAAGGTATGGAAATTTACTAAGTTTTTTGCTTAGATGTGGCACAAGGCCATATGAAAGGGGCACCCAATGAGACTCGAACTCACTCGTGTAGGTTTGCTAGCCGAGCTTGCTAGGTATGAATCCAGTTATTCTCCCTCCAGCTATGGGTAAATAGTAAGATAGATTAGGTTCTTCAGCCTTGATTAGGCAACTAGTCTAGGAGAAGGAAAACTCATAATTCAAACCTGTTAAACTCTGCTTAAAAATTGACCTTGTGTCATATCCTGCCCGAGCGGAGGGGTTGGTAAATATGATAAAATAACCCAATGAAAATTAAATTTTAATATAAACTCTTTCTCCATGGAGATATTTTACATTTCTATATATAGCTTATGGGATTTATGGTTGTAGAAATTATGATACTTTATATCCATCTATCTTTTTCTCTCTCTCTCTCTTCCTTTATATATATATATATATATTCATATACACACTCTCACACACACACACACACACACACACATATATATTATATAATGACTGTTGACATGGGTTTTGGGTTCATTCCTGGTGACCCTGTGTGCTTTGACAAGCTGTCACATTGTGATTAGTAAACAGGGGATGGCAGTGCGTCTGGATAGGCCAGTCAAGCAGGTGTGTAATCAGAAGGAGACCACATGAGATGAGAACCACGCAGTCAGATTCAGTCCAGTCAGAATTGAGAGTCAAGCGAAGGATACATAGCCAATCAGAAGCGTTGGGTCGTCTCTGACAATACAGCTTGCAAGGGGGTGCAAGTGTCGGCACCCCCTGGCTCCAGAAAGAAGATATGGGGCAAGAAGAAGTCCCCTCTCTGAGTATATGTCTCTCCATCTCTCTCTCTTTCTCTCTCTCTCAAACTTACAACAAACTGTGTGCTCTTTTCGAGAATAAAATGAGAGAGAGATATATTTTTATAAAGAAGTGTGTTTCGTTTCGTTTCGTTAATTGAAGTTCGTTCATTATCTTTGATCATGTTCTTGGTTGGATCTATGAGAAGTATACAACACACACACACACACACACACATGATAGAAATATGTGGAAAAGTGGAAAAATCAAACACTTAACACAGGTTTAGAGTCACGGATACCTCTAAACCTGTGTTAAGTGTTTGATTTTTCCACCTTTCCACATATTTCTATCATGTGTGTGTGTTGTATACTTCTGTCAGAGGTATCCGTGGCTCTAAACCTGTTTCAAGTGTTTGATTTATCCAACCTTCCACATATTTCTATCATATATATATACACACTCACACACACACACACACATTCATTATCATATATAGGTATTATCTTCAGGGTTTATAAACCTTGAAACGGGTGTGTATGTGTCTATGTGTGTATTATGTATGCTCTCATATATAAATGCTTAAAACAATTCTTTATTTATTTATTTCACTGTACATGTTTAAAAAACTTTGGTATCAGTGAGATGTAAGTTTGATTTTTTTGTTTTGTGATACATCAACCTTCATGGGTTATTTAATGCCAAAGCCATCCTTGTAGAACAGAAGTGATTCTATTTAACTCATAGCTAGTAGGATAAAGGGGTTTATACCTTTCCTCAAGGGTATTAGTCCAAAAGTGAACATAATAGTGCAACTCGAGTTTGAACTTGTTTGTTGTATAGTAATCAAATTCAATGAACGAACGAAACACTTCCTTATAAATATATCTCTCATTTTATTCTCTAAAGAGCCCACCGTTTTTTTTGTTGTTTGAGAGATAGATAGACATATACTCAGAGAGAGGACTTCTTCCAATATCTTCTTCCGGGAGCCAGGAGGTTGCCAACGCTTGCACCCTCTTGCAAGCTCATCAAAGACAACCTGATTGGCTGCGTGTCCCTGGCTTGACTCTGATTCTCTGCACTCTGTCTAAATCTTCCTGCATGGTTCTCATCACGTGGTCTCCTTCCGGTTACACACCTGTTGTACCCGACTGCCCTGATGTGCAGTCATATTACTGTTTACTCATCACAGCGTGACAGCTTGTCAAAGCACACGGGGTCACTAGGAACGAACCGAAAATCCATGTTATATGCTTTATAACACACTTACTTCAAGGACACAGTCCAGCACATTATCCATTATCGTACACCTTTAGATATAGATATCTGAGGTGCCCATGGTGTAATGGTTATCATCGTAGGAAATGGACACGGCGACACAAGTTCAAATCCTAGATGAGGCTGATTTCATTTCACATGGCACTAATACCCTTGGGAAAGGTATGAATCTAATTATTCTCCCTCCAGCTATGGGTAAATAGTAGGGCAGACTTGGTTCTTCAGCCTCGGTGAGGCAACTAGTCTAGAAGAAGGAAAACTCTGAATTCAAACCTGTTTAACTCTACTTAAAAATTGACCTTGTGTCATTTCCTGCCTGAGCGGAGGGGTTGCTGAATATGGATATAGATATCTGAGTAACTAAATAGTCTAAGCAAATCAAACTAAACAGGTTTAACCCTTTGAGCTTGAGAAGGTGGTATTTGTACCACTAACTATAAGAAATTTGTCAATAGACACCCAGTTTATACATATCTATTGCCAATAAAATGTTACAATTTTATATAAATTTTTTTATTTCTTGACAGGTTTTGAATTCTTGATAGAATATTGTAACCCGTTATTTAACAGCCTGTAAAGTGGTTAAATTGCAGATGACAACTTTTTTCATTTTTCAGCTATTTTTTAAACGAAGAACGAAGGCTGAAAGGTTAACATTCATGGAAGAGTCAGGGTTCTAAGAGTTAATGTCAAACAAAATAAGATTTATTCATCTCCAAATACTATCAATTTTTTTAAACACTCGATGTTTTAATATATATATATATATATATATATATACACGCATACACTTAATATTTGGTATGAAGCACAAAACCTATATATGAAAATGAATGTGTTTATGTATGTGTGTATATATATATATATATATATATGATAGAAATATGTGGAAGGTTGAATGAATCAAACACTTAACCGGTTTAGAGCCATGGATATCTCTAAACCTGTGTTAAGTGTTTGATTTATCCACTTTCTCACAAATTTCTGTCATACTGTCAGATTTCCCACAATCTATCATTTCAACATATATATATATATATATATATATATATATATATATATATATATTGAGAGAGAGAGTAGAGAAAGAGAGAGACAGTGCAGTGGGTCATTTGTTGTCTAAATTACGCAGAAATTTATCAGCTACATTTACCAAAATTACATGAAAATATCTTCAAATACTTTAGATTAAATTTCTTTAAAGAAATCACTAGTGGCTTCAACCATGGCCTCTAGATGACTTTGGAATCTTCTGCAAGTATTTCTGACACTCTCTTTGTTTAAATTGGTAAATGCTGCCACTATATTTGCTTTCATTTCATCTTTGGTGTTGTACAAAGTTTTTTGTTGGTTTCTTGCTCAACTATGCCCCACACATAATAATCAAAGGGATTGCAATCTGGTAAGTTAGACAGCCAGTTGTTAGGGATGATGTGGTTGTAGAAATTTTCTCACAACCAACACTGGGTTATCCTACTTGTGTGACATGGCACAAAGTCCTGTTGCCAGATGTAGGGTCTTTGAGCAGCTCCCCTCACAATCCAAAACAACACTGCCTCCTCCAGGTGCTTGATATATATATTTACTGACCCCTCCACTCGGGCAGGATATGAAACAAGGTCAGTTTTTAAGCAGAGTTTAACAGGTTTGAAGTCAGAGTTTTCCTTCTCCTACACTAGTCGTCTCACCAAGGCAGAGGAACCTAGTTTGCCTTACTATTTACCCATAGCTGGAGGGAGAATAACTGGATTCATACCTTTCCCAGGGGTATTAGTGCTTTGGGAAATGCAATCAGTCTCATCCAGGATTTGATATAGGCATCTCTGTTGAGTGTGAAGCTATATGGGAAGATGAATATTGGTACATGTTGTGGAGACAGAGCAAGCCAATGGTTGTTCTAAGAGTTTACCATCTGATCCTAGCAGAAATTTTTCTCATCTGAGAAAAACCAAAGTATGTTTAGTTGAAAGAGATACTTAAGTTTGCTCAAAAGCTTTGCAGTGTAGTCTTTTATCTTGTACTTCATGACCATGATAAAAATTGCCCCTTTCTCATCTTGTATAAGAAATACTGAATGTCTTCATATACTACTTGCCTGATAAGAAACTCAGACACTTCTATGTTTCTGGACCTAATCGACTTGCTGAGATTGTTGTAAATTGCGGCCTGGAGCTCACCAACAAACTTGAATGTTCGTACGTGCTATTAATAATTCAAATTGGTCTAGTGCGTAGAGTGTTCGCCAATGGTCCGGGAGATCTGGGTTCAATCCCAGGTTGTGTCATACCAGACTTTAAAAATGGCATTTAATACGCCCTTGCTTAACACTCAGCAATATAAGATACGTATCAAGGGTAAAGTGGAGCAATCCAGGGAAAGAAGTAGCACCCTCCCCTATACCTCAGTGTAGTAGCTATTGAAAAGGGAGCCTTCTGGTCACCCTCAACTGCAGTCGCCAACTACATATATAAGGATAGTGTAGACATATAGTCAATAGTCCTTGGTTAGTGTCAGTTTCTTGCTAATGTATTCATTGGTTTGATGAACGCATAGGAAAAAACTTTCAGTTACCAAGTATTGTTAACTCTGTATCTATGCTATTCTAAATTAAATATATAAACTCTATCAATGTTTTTTTATCATTAAGGGTTTTCGGACTATTGTCTTCATCTTTATTGTTATTTCCACAATACGTCCTCCAGCCTTCTTCAGGTTTTTGTCAAACCTTCACGGAACTTCGGACTACATCCTTTATTGAATCCGCGAATAATGGAATCAGAACATACCATCCATCCCTATCATCCATCACACCTGGTCAGTCTTCTAGACTGCATCCAGTGTCCCTACAGAGTTGATGTATGCAAGTCTTTGCTGATCAGCCAACACTCGTACATATATGCATAGGATTCCATGAGAGAACATCACTAATGAATTCATCTTTACTTCTCCAGCAGTGCCCCATATGCCTTGTTCATCTTACTAGGATGATTCGTGAGATGGGAAGTAAGTGTCCATGCAACTGCTATTTTGTGTGGTGTTGCTTCCAGAATTTGTTCTAAACAGTATGTAACTTGTATAGTTCCCATCAAGTTATGTTTCATTAGCATCCATATGGTGCATCCATACAGTATTATTGACACAGACACAGCTTGAAAGAAATCCTATTTCATTTTATTGAATATATATATATATATATATATAGAGAGAGAGAGAGAGAGAGAGAGAGAGAGATGCTTGCACACATAATTATATATGTATGATAACTATTACTATTTCAATTTTAACTTTCATAATATATTATATACTTTTCTTTCTGGCACACAATTTTGATATAAAATACTCTTGTTTCATACTTCAACAAATTCTTATAATGCCCCAAATGTTCTTGACATAATATTTGAAAATTACATCATCTAGATATTTTCTTAAACATTCCTTGCTGTCATAGAAGATCTAATCTCTTCACAGCTCTTAATATCACAAAGTTTTTGACATGGTTTTCTTTTTACACTTTGTGACGATCTTGTACACATTTCATCCTGACATTAATCATCTTCTTTAATTTTATTTCAGTGAACCTGTCAAGGATTTCCCAATTATTGTATCCTGTAATCCAGTTGACCCAGGTTTGTCACATGTCACTTATTTTTCATTATTAATGAAACGATAACGAGAAGGGAAGATAGAAAGAGAGAAAATATAAGAGTAAGAGCAAGTTTTGTATATTTTTTCGTTACCAGTGTGTATTTGCTTACATTTGAGGGAGTGTGTACTTCAGAAAATGCTGTTATTTACTGTGAAATTATGTTAAAGACAAAAGGTCATGAATAGCATGCGTACGTTGTCAAGTGCCAGAAAAATGAAGTTTTACCTTAGATTTGTGTGCTGTCGACAGAATAGGGATACCAAAGACTGAATGAATTTATAGACGGTAAATATACAATATCTCACCTGTCCCAATTCATCCTGGGCAGTCACAAAATTCTGTCTCGCAAAAAAGACTACGATTTTTTTTTTAAATCAGAGCAAATTCAGAACACAGACAAATTATGTGCGTTTGCATCTGCGTTGCTTTGTCAGCCGGCAACCCCACAATTTTAACTGGAGACTTGCAGCACTCCTTTGAAAAGATACTATTTACCAACCCCTCCGCTCAGGCAGGATATGACACAAGGTCAATTTTTAAGCGGAGTTTTAACAGGTTTGAATTCAGAGTTTTCCTTCTCCTAGACTAGTTGCCTAACCAAGGCTGAAGAACCTAGTCTGTCCTACTATTTACCCATAGCTGGAGGGAGAATAATTGGATTCATACCTTCCCCAAGGGTATTAGTGCTATGTGAAATGCAATCAGTCTCATCCAGGATTTGAACTCGTATTGTCATGTCCAATTCCTACGACGATAACCATTACACCACGGGCACCTCCATTTGAAAAGATAATATTTTAACACAGAAATTCAAAGAATAAGCATTATAATTTTTTATTCTTTTTTTTTTTTTTTTCTAATTTTCAGATTTCTATTTTAAATAACCTTGTTTTATTTATACTAATATCTATCCACATTCAGTCCTTCCACGTACGTCTTTTGACTCTGTCCTTCCACAGATGGCTTTCCACCTATTCTTCCAAAAGTATCTGTTTATTCTCTCTCTTTCAACAGATGTCTGTTAACTGCCAGTCTTCCCATGGTTATCTGTTGATTATCAATGCTCCCACAGGTATCTGTTGATTGTCAATCCTCCCACGTATCTGTTGAATGTCCTCCTACAGGTCTCTGTTGATAGTCTTGTTATCCGCAGGTATCTGTTGATTGTATATCCTCCCACAGGTATCTGCTGTCAATCCTCTCACAGGTATCTGTTGAATGTCGTCCTACAGGTCTCTGTTAATAGTCTTGTCCTCCCACAGGTATCTGTTGATTATCATTCCATGGGTATCTGTTGAATGTCCTTCCGCAGGTATCTGTTGATAGTCTTGTCCTTCCACAGGTATCTGTTGATTGTCAATCCTCCCACAGGTATCTGTTGATTCTCCTCCCATAGGTATCTGCTGTCAATCCTCCCACAGCTATCTGTTGAATGTTCTCCCACAGGTCTCTGTTGATAGTCTTGTCCTTCCGCAGGTATCTGTTGATTGTCAATCCTCCTACAGGTATCTGTTGATTATCATTCCACGGGTATCTATTAAATATCCTCCTACAGGTCTCTGTTGATAGTTTTGTTCTTCCGCTGGTATCTGTTGATTGTCAATCCTCCCACAGGTATCTGCTGATTGTCAATCTTCCCACAGGTCTCTGTTGATAGTCTTGTCCTTCCGCAGGTATCTGTTGATTGTCAATCCTCCCACAGGTATCTGTTGATTGTCCTCCCACAGGTATCTGTTGAATGTCCTCCTACAGGTCTCTGTTGATAGTCTTGTCCTTCCGCAGGTATCTGTTAATTGTCAATCCTCCCACAGGTATCTGTTGATTATCATTCCATGGGTATCTGTTGAATGTCCTCCCACAGGTATCTATTGATAGTCTTGTCAATCCTCCCACAGGTATCTGTTGATTATCAATGCTCCTGCAGGTATCTGTTGATTGTCAATCATTGCACAGGTATCTGTTGATTGTCCTCCCACAGATATCTGCTGTCAATCCTCCCACAGGTATCTGTTGAATGTCCTCGTACAGGTCTCTGTTGATAGTCTTGTCCTTCCACAGGTATCTGTTGATTGTCAATCCTCCCACAGGTATCCATTGATTGTCCTTCCACAGGTATCTGCTGTTAATCCTCCCACAGGTATCTGTTGAATGTCCTCCTGCAGGTCTCTGTTGATAGTCTTGTCCTTCCGCAGGTATCTGTTGATTGTCAATCCTCCCACAGGTATCTGTTGATTATCATTCTATGGGTATCTGTTGAATGTCCTCCCACAGGTATCTGTTGATAGTCTTGTCAGTCCTCCCACAGGTATATGTTAATTGTCAATCTTCCCACAGGTATCTGTTGATAGTCTTGTCCTTCCGCAGGTATATGTTGGTTGTCAATCCTCCCACAGGTATCTGTTGATTATCATTCTATGGGTATCTGTTGATAGTCTTGTCCTTCCGCAGGTATCTGTTGATTGTCAGTCCTCCCACAGGTATCTGTTGATTATCATTCCACGGGTATCTATTAAATGTCCTTCCGCAGGTATCTGTTGATAGTCTTGTCCTTCCGCAGGTATCTGTTGATTGTCAATCCTCCCACAGGTATCTGTTGATTGTCCTCCCACAGGTATCTGTTGATAGTCTTGTCAGTCCTCCCACAGATATCTGTTGATTGTCAATCCTCCCACAGGTATCTGTTGATAGTCTTGTCCTTCCGCAGATATCTGTTGATTGTCAATCCTTCCACAGGTATCTGTTGAATGTCCTCCTACAGGTATCTGTTGATAGTCTTGTCAGTCCTCCCACAGATATCTGTTGATTGTCAATCCTCCCACAGGTATCTGTTGATAGTCTTGTCCTTCCGCAGATATCTGTTGATTGTCAATCCTCCCACAGGTATCTGTTGATTGTCCTCCCACAGGTATCTGTTGATAGTCTTGTCAGTCCTCCCACAGATATCTGTTGATTGTCAATCCTCCCACAGGTATCTGTTGATAGTCTTGTCCTTCCGCAGGTATCTGTTGATTGTCAATCCTCCCACCGGTATCTGTTGATTGTCCTCCCACAGGAATCTGTTGAATGTCCTCCTACAGGTATCTGTTGATAGTCTTGTCAGTCCTCCCACAGATATCTGTTGATTGTCAATCCTCCCACAGGTATCTGTTGATTGTCCTCCCACAGGTATCTGTTGATAGTCTTGTCAATCCTCCCACAGATATCTGTTGATTGTCAATCCTCCCACTAGTCTCTGTTGACTGTCTATCTTACCGCAGCTATCTATTAACTTTCTTACCTTCCACAAATTTCTCTTATATTTTAAAACATCACACATTAGATAATCGCCCAGGGAAAACATTGAAGAAAGAGGATAAAGAAATCTGTATTTAAATGAGACATTCCATCAACATAGATATTCATAGCACATGGAAGTCTCTAATAACAAGCAAATAAAATGTATTTTTTTGTTTGTTTTTTTCAAAACCTGGCCACAGAATTTAGTTATTGGCGAGATTAATCCAGTTTACTGAAAGGTCATTGGTTCAGTTCAGAGATCAAAGGCAAATCATTTCAAGAACAACGGGCACTAATTATAATATGAATGAGAATCAAATGACTTATCACTGCCAAGTTCAGTATATCAAGAGATTTCTCTGACTCCTGATTAAAAAAAAAAAAAAAACTTAATTAAAAAAATAAGTTTTAAAACAATGATGAGAAAATTCATCCAAATGATGGAAAATAGGAACAACCTCATCTAAAATATTCAGACAGGCCAAAACATTGTGAGAAAATAAAAATAACAATGATGACACATGAAAATACAATGATTGCAACTCTTTATTTTTGTTGCAGCTAACATCAGTGAACTGGTAATCTTTGATGTAAATGTCACCATCGATTCAAGTTATGCATCGGTAAGTTTTCTTTCTACTTGCCATTACTAACAACTTCAACGTGCTTAAGAGGATGCATTTTATATCATTCAATATTCTTTCCTTCCTGGTATTTATATATATATATAATTTCTTTCTTGGTTATATATAAATATGTATTATGTGTGTGTGTGTGTACATATACTGGCCCAATGGCATAATGGTTAGAGTGTTCACTAAAGGTCTGGGAGACTTGGGTTCAATCCAAGGTCGAGTCATACCAAAGATTCAAAAATGGTACTTGATGCCTCCTTGCATAACACTCACCATTACAAGGTACATATCAAGGGTAAGTGGAACAATCTAGGGAACAGACTAACACCCTCCCCTACACCTCAATGTAGTAGCTATTGAAAAGGGAGCCTTCAGGTTGGCCAACATATATATATATATATATATATATATAAATGTGGGTTTGTTCACATAATTATATATACGTAGGTCTGTACATATAGGTATGCACATTTATGTGTGTGTATTTGTATGTATATATATATATATATATATGCATGTTTGTGTGTGTGTTTGTGTATTTGTATATATATATATATATATATATATATATATATAATTTCCATATTGGTTATCTATATATATGTGTGTGTATGTAATTATATATATATATATATATATACATGGGTCTGTTCATGTAATTGTATATACATAGTTTTGTTTTTATAAATGTATGTGTATGTATATTTCTGTCATATATGTATATATATATGTGTGTGTGCTTGCATCTCTATGTATGTCTGTATATATTATGTATATATATGAATATGTTGATACAAGTTTATCTATCTATCTTTCTTTCTCTCTCTCTCTCTCTCTATATATATATATATATATATATATATATATATGTTATTTCCTTCTTGGTTATATATATATATATTGTCTTAACAGCATGTAAATCCTCATACTTATTTCTTCGTGACAATGGTTACAATAAACTTTGGAAAAATTACCTGAAGGCTTCTTATAATAGTGTCACTTTTATTCAAATAAAATGTCACGTACATTTTTTAAAGACATTTTTTCCCCTAGTTCATGTCGTACTTTTCTTACTGCAATGTGTCACTTTTGTCATTGTCATCATGTTTGTATGTGTACATACATATGTACGCGTGTGCATGTTTGTATGTGTATTTGTGTGTGTGTGTACATGATTCTATATTGAGAAACTGAACCGTACATACCTGCAAGCATGTGTATAGGACTAAACTTATATGTTAATGCACTCGTCTGTGCCTATCTGTGTAACACATGCACTTCTCTGAAACTTATATAAATTGAAAGCACATTTTACATCTCACATAATCAATGAACATCTGTAAATTGTGTTAATGTAAAAATAAAATAAGGAAATAACTTTCATAGTTAATCACATTCAATGTTATTCATCGACTTGTTGTTTTTTTTGTTTGGGTTTTTCTTCTTTTTTTGAAGGTAGGGATTGGTGGAGGGTAAAAAAGTTGACACTAAAAAGAATTAAAATCAAAGTTTATAATTAAAATTAAAGTTGTAATTTGAAAATTGTTTAAAGAGGATTGTGACTTTATTATGGACTTGATGACTCCTGAATTCCTTCGATACCCACCATTGCAAGTCATTTAAAACAATACCATTGCTTCTATTTGGTCAGGATTATGATTAGCATTTCATTTATATTACAAATTAGGAAGATTAAAAAACGATGTTTAGTGTAAATGCAGACCCCACAAATATTGATTATTCTGTTACAAATTGGACTGGAAAGATTGTTTACATTCTGAGGAAGTATGCATATTGCTCTAATAAACTCTCACTATGATATGCCATTTTTTGCTCAGTTACATCATCATCATGTCGCGCTGGTAGCATGGATATCCCTGACCCTCTCTCGCCACTCCTCCCTATCATTCATCGCCCTAGGCAGGTCTTCAGGACAACATCCCGTATCCTCACATAGCTGCTGAATGTATGTTCGTGCTGATATAATGAGAAGTTTAGTAATATATGTTTTGGTTTCTTTGATTAATGGCATATTAACCCTCATGACTTATTTAATGCCAAAGCCATCCTTGTAGATGAACAGCAGTGATATTATTTAACATGCAGCTGATAATGAGGGGATTAGGAAGTTCATACCTTTCCCAAGGGTATTAGTTGGAAAGTGAACATAGCACCACAAATGATGTTCAAAATCACTTTGTGGCGGCAGTTCAACATTTCAGCCATTACACCATGTGGATTACCCCTGTAATATACGAGACAACTAGGAACATTTTGGGTTCCATTGTAATAGCTGTCCATAATGATAAAGATGCTTCCGTCTTAGAATTAATGGAAAGGTTTCAATAAGCATTTTATAATTAGAAGCTGTCCATAATGATATTGATGCTTCTATTTAGGAAGGAGTGAAGGGTTTCAATAAGCATTTTATTATTAGAAGCTGTCCATAATGATATTGATGCTTCTATTTAGGAAGGAGTGAAGGGTTTCAATAAGCATTTTATTATTAGAAGCTGTCCATAATGATATTGATGCTTCTATCTAGGAAGGAGTTAAGGGTTTCATAAGCAATTATACTTAATGGCAGTCCATGATGATATTGATGCTTCTATTTAAGAATGAGTGAAGGGTTTCAAGAAGCATTTTATAGTTAACAGCTGTCCATGATGATATTGATGCTTCTATTTAAGAATGAGTGAAGGGTTTCAAGAAGCATTTTATAGTTAACAGCTGTCCAGGATGATATTGATGCTTCTATTTAGGAATGAGTGAATGGTTCCAGTTAACATTTTATAATTATCTTTTTTGTATTTTGAATTTGTATGATTTAAAAAATGACATTTTTAAATCAAGTTGGAACATTTTAAGTGTATTGCTTTGATGAAAACTTTGCTACGATATGCTTTTTTGTAATGTTCTAGTTATTTATAAACATATGAGATTTATTTTGCTACATTTCCAACTTCTTGCTGCCCACACTCTTCTTCCATCAGTGTTGTAGTGCTTGGATCCCATAGATTATAGTAGGTATTAACAGCAGATTTTACATCATTATATTCCATTATACTCAGATTATTAAAATTTGGCTTTTATGAACTTGTACATCTTTCGAAACTGACTTTGGATTTACATAATAAAGTTCAATGCACTGAACAAGTGGACGATAACAAAGTTTTTTTTTATTTATCATCTGTACTGGTGTTAAGACCGATGGAATATGTATGTCTAATGGAATTCTGGCTCTTGAGTACATGGTTACAGCTATAGGGGTACTGAGGTCAATAATATTTATTTAACTACAATAGAATGAACTGACCTAGACGTCACTTAAATTAAATTTAGTCTTTGATATATTAGTAGAAATGAATTTATATATTTGAATATCTGAAATTCAAATAAATATGAGTTTACTAAGTAAATGACGAGTGTTATTATAGCTTCAATATAAACCAATAAAATTTACAAGGAGCAAAGGTGGGAAAAAAAGTTCCTAATTCAAAGCTGTGTTATTTGCCATGGAGGTGCTCATAGTGTAATGGTTTTCTTCATAGGAAGTAGACTTGGCTACCTGAGTTCTAATTCTGAACAAGTGTTATAAATTGACCCTCGACCAAACCGTCAATCAAGAGATGCACCTGTGTAAATAAGCAGAAGAACAGCGGAAGCAGGTGGGCATTAAACAATAATATAACCAGGTGCACAGACGGTTCGAGTCAGTTGTAGACAAGATGCTGAAGTGAGAGCCAGCAGCAGACAGAGAGCTTTGGGCTCTCAGTGACCCATGGTTGAACAACCCCCAGCCAAGATGAGAAAGAAGTGCTGCTATGGTCAGAAGAACTTGGGTCAAAATAACAGTCCGTCCTTGTCTCCACTCACCTCTCACACACAAGAAACATCAACCCTTTCGAGAATAAAGTGTGAGAGATATATTTTTATAAAGAAGTGTATTCGTTCGTTCATTGAAGTTTGTATATTATGTTTGATTATGTTTCTGCTTATATTTGTATGACGGCTATACAAAACGAAGGCTGTTTGCATTTCACATTATGCTACTACTCTTGAGAAAGGTATGAATCCAACTATTTTCCTTCCAGCTATGAGTGAATAGTAGGGTAGTCTAGGCTCTTTAACCTTGGTATGGCCACTGGTCTAAGGGAAGGAAAACTCTGAATTCAAACCCATTGTAGACCAGGAGAGGGATGGGCTCTGCCAGCCAAAGACACATTACATGAGTAAGTGCCCCCAGGAGCAAAACCAGGTTACATGACCAGTGATTGATTGATTTGAACAGTATGTCAACTCATCTAGGGTTATTTTATGCCTAAAAGTTAGGGAATCACATTCATTGTATGTTCATGTTTTCATTTTTTTTGTATCATTGTTTTTTAAGGATTTTTTTTTCCCACACAGTCCTATTCTTCCCCAACATACTTTATATAAGTCATTTTCCCCACAATCAAACTAGGGCATGCTCCCAGTGCTATAATGATCATTACCCATGCTCATATAAAGCATCGATCCCACAGGCTGGCCCCTTCCCAGTTTTCCGGGAGGTCGTATTCATGCCGGGTGGGGATCAATGACCAGCATAAATTCATATTGTACTTGGCTTTTAGGTTCAGTAAATCTATGACCAGCAAGGTCACCTGGCATATGTGCTGAAATGATGCTACCTGCATTATCGGAATGCAATAAACTTACTGAATGAGAGATGACCATTTGTTGTATAGCCACATAATACATATACATCTATATGCAGAATCATAACAATGACACAGTAAAGACGAGCAACACAGTTCTTTAGAAAAATATACCTCTCACTTTATTTGAAAGGGTTCGAAAGGGTTATCAAAGGTTTTACTGTGTGAGAGGGAGTTGGAGACCAAACAGAACTGCAACATATTGACCCACACTCTTATGGTCATAATAGTGTTTCTTTCCCGTTCTCCTGGGCTGCTCAACCAGGGGCCTGGGGGCCCAGCCTCTGTTGAGTGCTGGTTTTCTCTACCACATCTTTTCTCCAACTGGTCTGATCTCCAACTGGTTTGACTTCCTGTCTTCACCCGGGTTATATAATTGTTCGACGCCCACCTTCTTCTTGTGGGCATCAAAAATCACACTCATTCAACGCGTCCACGGTCAAGATTATATCCTGATATTCCTTGACCAGATGCACCTGTTATTTACACTGGTGCATTTCCTATTTTGACAGCTTGGCCAGGTCGGAGGTCAATATACAGCACATTAAATATAAAGAACTCTCAAATTTAATGGGTACCGTCCCATTAATTTGTTTTATGGGGGTTTACAGGACATGCAAATATTCAAATAATGTGGTCATAATCAATTTGACTGCTATTCTTAAGAGTTCACCAATAACATTAGTCGAGTTGAAACTGTATCATCTGTTGATAGAACTGTACATTTATTGTATAAGTAAAAAGATAATTTGAAAATTAGATTTAGTTTTGTCAGTATTGTATCATCTGGTCTACTAGTAAGTTGGTAATTTGATAGTTGCCTTAAAGAATATAGTGTAATAGTTTTTCTTTTTCTTTTTTTATTCTCTGTGAAAAGCAAGAAGAGAGTTTAGACTCAATACGAACTTCATAAAACAGTAATAAAAAAGAAAAAAAAAATTATCTTACAATTCAAGGAGACCCAAAAAAGTAGAGGAACTTTTTCAAAAAAAGCATATAGTATTTTTCCCTCTTGTATTTCTTTCTTTCACTCTCTCATTTCTCTTTCTCTTTATTTCATACCTTTTCATTCTTTTCTTCTCTCCCTCTCCCTCTCACCCTTTCATTCTTTTACTTACTCTCTCTCTCTCTCTCTCTCTCTCTCTCTCTCTCTCTCTCTCTCTCTCTCTCTCTCAAGAATAAATGTAAAAAAATAATCTAACGTTTCCAAAACAAGTAGACATAAAAAATTAAGGAACATTCTCAAATGAAGTAGATATTCCTCCTTCTGGTATCTCTGTCTCTCTTTCACTCTTTCTGTTTATCTCTCTGTCTCTCTCTCCCTCTCAGTCTTCCTTCTTTTTCACTCACTCATTCATTCTCTGTCTCCCTCTCATGATAAAAGTAAGAAAAAATTAACTTTTCCAATGCAAACAGACCTCTCTCTCTCTCTCTCTGTTTATCACACTTTCTCCTCCCTTTCATTCTCTCTCTCTCTCTCTCTCTCTCACTTTCCCCTTCTCTCTTTCATTCTCTCTCTCACTCTCTTTTTGTTTTACCCTTAATATTAAAATTAAAAAAACTAATCTAACCTTTCCAATACAAGAACTTTCTCAAATAAAGCAGATGTTACTCCTTCTTCTTTCCCCACCTCTCTCTCTCTCTCCATTTCTCTCCCTCTCTCTCTCTCCCCATTTCTCTCTCTCTCTCTCTCTCTCTCTCTCTCTCTCTCTCTCTCTCAATATTAAAAGTCAAAAACTTATCTAACCTTTCCAATGAAAGAACTTTCTTAGATAAAATAAACTTTATTCCTCTCTCTTTCTCTTTCTCCCTTTCCTTTTCTTTTTCTCTTGCTTCCTTTCTTTCTTTTACATGTATCTCTCTTTCTCTCTCTTCTTTTTTTTATTCATCTCCCTTTTTCTTTCCTTCTCTCTCTTTCTCTCCATGTATAACACTACAATTCTAAATAGTCTTTGGGCGTTGTACTTCTCCTTCGGTTTCATTTGGACCTTATGGTAACCCCAACATGACAAAAAGAGACGAACCCACAATACCTTTTGTTAGTTGCAGGAGACAAAATTTTATTTGCTAAAACTCTTTCATAGTAGTTGCTGAAAAGAGAGAGATAACAGTATGAAATGCGTCAACTGCTTAGATAGACAGAGAGAATAAACCATCATAAGACAAGTGAGACAGATACAGACCTTGTTATTATGTTTCTCTCCCCAGCCGTTTTTTGTTGTAGATCTCTGGGGTGCTCATGTTCATTGTTTTTCCTTCCTCGCATTTTCAGAAGGAATGCCTGAGGTTTGTTTGTTCTTTCTGCACTAAGACTTGTTCATGACCACCTGGTTTAATGCACTGGGGTATTTGGTTCATCGCAGATCCTACTCAAAATAGGCACTTACTTTTCAGCATGTCCTCACATCACCGTGGGTAGTCTGGAACTGACGTTCTTCCTCCATTTTCTATTTCCTGCCCACTTTAACAACTTCCTGTTTGAGTTTGTTTCAGCCAATCGCCACCAATCAGCCGATTACTTCTGCTACATTCTATTTTTAGCTCAGGCATTTGCCTGCTGCTATCATGGCTTAGATTTGGGGATTATTTTCCGTTTACTTTCCTATCCATTTCTTCCTCATTGTTCTTAAAGCCTTTCTCTCTCTCTCTCTCTCTCTCTCTCTGACCCTTATCATCATGTCTCTCTCACTCTCTCTCTCTCTCACTGGTTTGAATCCCAAGTCCAGCCAGAAACAATTTATTATGAAAATAATTAAGTAAGACCCCCAAATTATTTTACATGTTAAGATTAGAAATAAAAAAAAATTATCTAACCTTTCCAGTGCAAGAACTTTTTAGAGAAAGTAGATGTTATTCCTCCTACTTTTATCTCTCTTTCTCTCTTTCCTTTTCTTTCTTTCTCTGTCTCTGTCTCTCTCTCTCTCTCTCTCTCTCTCTCTCTCTCTCTCAATAAAAGTAAAAAAGAACTTATCTAACCTTTCTAATGCAAGGAGAACTTTCTGAAAGAAAGTAGACATTATTCCATCTTCTTTTATCTCTCTTTCTCTCTCTCTCTCTCTTTCTCAATAGAAGTAAAAAAAAATTATCTAACTTTTCCAATGCAAGGGGAACTTTCTCTGCTAAAGTAGATGTTATTCCTCCTTTTTTTATCTCTCTTTCTCTTTATCATTTTCTTTTTCTCTCTCTTTCTTTTTCTTTCTTTCTCTTCCCCCCCGCTCTCTCTCTCCTATATAAAAGTAAAAACAACTTATCTAACCATTCCAATGCAGAAACCTAATGTTAAGGAACTTTCTCAAATAAAGTAGATATTATTCCTCCTCTATGTATCTCTCTCTCTCTCTTTCTCTTCCTCCCTCTCTCTTTCGTTCTTTATTTTCTCTCTCTCTCTCTCTCTCTCTCTCTCTCTCTCAATGAAAGTAAAAAAAATCTTATCTAACCTTTCTAACGCAAGGGAACTTTCTCAGATAAAGTAAACGTTATTCCTCCTTTTTCTTATTTCTCTTTCTCTCTATCATTTTCTCTTTCTCTCTCTTCCTCCACCCCCCTCTCTCTCTCTCAAAGTAAAAACAACTTATCTAACCATTCCAATGTAGAAACCTAATGTTAAGGAACTTTCCCAAATAAAGTAGATATTATTCCTCCTTCATGTATCTCTCTCTCTCTCTCTCTCTGTTTCATCCTTAGAATAAAATTTTATGTTTAGTTTATACACAGAATCTATTTCCACCAAACAAAAGAGAAAATAAATAAGAAAATTTAATTAACTTTCTAAACTGTCTGTCTTCAAATTTTATGCTTCTGTGTTTGACTTGTAAACAAGCTATTGTATCTCGTATTGTTCAATACTTGGATAGTATCAAATTGTAAAACTTCAACTTTGACAGCACACTTTCAAATTTTATGGTAGAGTCTGATTGTAAAAATGTATGTTTATAGTGGTGTTTTTAATAGGCTGTGTAAAGATCAGCAGCAACTTTAGTTGGTCATTATTTGAATTATAGCACATTGCAAAAAGGACATTTTTTTAAAATTCACCTGAATTGTCAAAAGTATTGCATTTGTATTGTTGCGGTATAGAAACAAGATAGATCAACTCCTATTGGTCAATTTATATATTATAACAAGTACTTGTGGTATAAGAGTTATAATCATAAGAAGTGGGCATGACAAACTGGGTTCGAATATTGGATGAGGTAGTTTGCATTCCATGCAGTATTAAAACCCTTGGGAAAGATCCCGCCAGTGTGGCTCCCCACTACAAAATGACTTCATGTCAAATCTGACTTGGTCGGAAGTCGTATAAATATATACCCTTAGCAAAAGTATGAATCTAAGTATTCTCCCTCCAGCTCTATGTAATTAGTCGGACAGACTGGGATCTTTAATCTTGATATAGCCACTAGACTAGGAGAAGGAAAATCTCTGAATTCAGACCTGTTTGGCATAATAGTTAGAGTGTTTACCAATGGCCTGGGAGACCTGGGTTCAATCCCAGGTTGAGTCATACCAAAGACTCAAAAATGGTACTTGATGCTACCTTGCTTAACAGTCAGCACTATAAGGTAAGGTCAAGTGTAAAGTGGAGCAATCCAAGGAAAGGAGTACCACCCTCCCCTACACCTTGGTATTGTAGATATCAAAAAAGGAGCCTTCAGGTAACCCTCAACTATGGTCGCCAACTTTACTTTACTTAAATATTGCTTAAAAATTGACCTTGTGTCACATCCTACTCATGGTGGAGGGGTTGGGTAAATACATATACCAAAACATAGTTTATCTAGAGATAACTGATCATCTAATCAATGTTGACTGTACTCTTTAGCCTTCTTCAAGTGTTTTATATGAAAACAATACTCTACCTCATTTGCATATCAAAAACATACCACAGACTGCTGTATATAAAGTAAAGTAGTCGAGGGCTACCAGAAGGCTCCCTTTTCTATAGCTACTGCACTGAGGTGTAAGGGAGGGTGCTACTCCTCTCCCTGGATTGCTCCACTTTATCCTTGATACATACCTTATATTTCTGAGTGTTAAGCAAGGAGGTATCAAGTACCATTTTTAAAGTCTTTGGTATGACGTAACTTGGGATTGAACCCAGGTCTCCTAGACCATGGGCGAACACTCTACCCACCAGGCCAACAAGCCACTTTACTTACTGCTGTATATACTGTGTCCTTATTTTCTATTATATCTGGCAACCTTTCATCTCAAATGGAAAGTACTGTACAGTATATAAGACAATAAATATGATAAGACAATATTTTCTTCTTGAAGTTTTCATCTGAAATTGAGGTACATGTTATGTGTGGTATATATGGCAATCTATGGTACTCCAAATTAGGAATTGTACAATAATAGTTTCATTGAAGATAGTTAATGCAAACTGCTTTGCCACAGGTTTTTTGTTTTTTTTTTATTCATGCATGAAAATAAGTATACGTAACATCAGTTGACAAGAAGTTAAATGTCAATAATAGAGTTGTTTCTTTTATTTATTTGCAGTATATCATAAATAGAATATGACTTCACAATGTACTTAATGGCCACAGAAGGTGACCTTTGAATGAGTTTTGTTTAATTAAAGAACAACAGATGAAGATGAAAAACTTACCTGTACATAATCGCTGATCAATTAAAATTAAGTTATTTGTAATATATTGCCCAGTCAGCTGGGGCTATAGAATACACCGACTGCACCTCTGCAGAGGGGTAAGACCCTCATCCCAACGAATGTCCTGGATATGACACCAAACAATCTGATGGTGAGGTTCCAGCAATGCTGGAGCTTTGGGGAATGTGGAGTACCCCTTCAGTGCCATTGCTCCCAGGTCCACTCTGGACTGGCATGGTAGCACCTGATAGGACCCTATCTATGGGTTAAATAGAACTAACAGCATACTTATGCTAAACTGAATTGTTTGAGTAAACTGAATAGCTTGAAATAGAAATGTTTTGACTATTAAACCATAATTGCATTTAAACTGCGTGCTTATGCTAAACTGAATAATTTCAAATAGAACTGTTTTTTGACATTGAAATTGTATTTACACTAAACTGAATTGTTTAACATAGAACTGTTTTGAATGTTAACAGTGTGTAAACAAAATCTGTACTTATAATAAACTGAATTAGCTGAATTAGAACTGCTTGACTAAACTGAATTGCTAGAAATGTTTTTCACAATTAAACTGTGCTTACATTTAAACTGCATACTTATGCTAAACTCAATTGTTTGAAATAGAACTGTTTTTGACATTGAAACTGTACTTACACTAAACTGAATTGTTATATATAACTGCTTGAATAGTTTCAGATGGAAATGTTTTTGACAATTAAACTGTGTACTCATGCTAAACTGAATTTTTTGAAATAGAACTGATTATTTACATAAAAATAGATTTGGCGTTAAATAACCTACAAAGGTTGATATGCCATAAAACCCAACAAACCAAATTTGTAATCCAACCCTGAACTTTTTGATAGCATCTTGTATTCTTGTATCTCAAATTGCTAAATTTAGCCATGGAAAAATTGACCTAGACACTTGTTAGGAACAACGTGTCACTCGTTGGCCCTCTGCCGAGGATCAGTTGAAAAACTGTGTGCTCTGTTGGGGTTAAAATATTATTGCCTTACTCTCTACCTCAGATCAAAGCGTCATTCCTTGACATTCTGCTTAGGATCAGTGTAGTATTTATATGTGTTCTGTTAGGATCAAAGTATCATTCTCTGACTCTCTGCTTAGGATCAGTGTCGCATATGTATGTTTTCTATCTAGAATAAAAGTGTCACTCCCTAGCTCTATTCATGGATCAGTGTAATATCTGCATGCTCAGTTTAAATCTAAGTGTCATTCCTTGATACTCTAGCTAAGATCAATGCAATACCTATGTGGTCTGTTACGATCAAAGTGTCATTCCCTGGCTCTTGCTTGCATCAGTGTAGCATGTGTATGTTCTGCCTAAAATCAAAGTGCCATTCCTTGACACTCTGTCCAGGATCAGTGCGATATCTGTGTGATATATGAGAATCTGTTACTCTCTTGCCTTCTACCTAAGATCAGTGTATCTATATATCTTGCTTTGGATCAAAGTGGCATTCATTGGCCCTCTAAGATCAGTGTAGCATCTGTATGCTCTATTAGAAAATATCACTGTGTATATACCTGGTTTTTATATATATATATATATATATATATATATATATATTATATTATAGCAGTGTTGGTTGTCACTAAATCACTTTTTGGGTTTGTGTCGAACCAAGTACAATATAATATGTTCAATATCTAGGATAGAGTTATTATATAATAATAATAAATAAACAAATATATATTATTGTGTGTGTGTGTGTGTGTGTGTGTGTGTGTGTGCGCTTAGTCCAGATGCTTATATAATGTACTGTTGATAAGTATTTGAGAAAACAGACAAAAACATTGTATACCCATTATGAACAATAGCCTATAGAAATTACTGCTCATTAGTATTTGAACAAACACAACACCTGTTTAAAAAGTTTTATAAGGTGAACAGCATGAAGGAACTATTTAAAAAAATTGCTCTCAAAAACATAATCAACTTCTTAAAAACAATTGGCCTCCTATTAAAGATATAGACTATGTTACCTACACTCTCGACCATCAAGTTTATACAAGCAAAAAGCTTTGACATTTATATATACACACCATACATATCAGAATTTAACACTCAATGACCCTTAAGAGGTCAAGTTGCCATAAAATCCAACCATCACCAACCTAAATATTTGCATTTACAAATCATATATATAATATAGGTGTAAAAAGGCTCTGGCATTAAATAACCTATAGAGGTTGATATGCCATTAAATCCAACCAACCAACCAATCGATTAGAATTACAGGAACTATTAAGAATTTTGAACCGATTGGGTAGGGATAGATTCAAATTAACTTACTGGTTTGACAACTTTTCTAATAGCAGATCAATTTTAAACAAGATTTTAGAAGTATTTTTTTTTAAATCTAAGGTGAAAGGTTTTGAAACTAATCTTGACTAAACTCAAGCCACCACACTATAGTTATGCTCAAGTTTGTCAACCATCTGTATTGGGGAAGGGGTTTAAGGCTCAACCCAAAAAAACGTCTTCCCCCTTTACCTGTGAAAGTGATGTGAACTAATTTTTGTCTGCTAATTCTTACAACATAAACCATTTTTACTTGCCCCCCCTCCCAATTTTTACTTGCAACCACCTCTCCCAGACATAATGGATCACTCCTCCTCCACCACCACTTGCAATACCCTGATCCAGAAAAAAGATTCTTATTGACACCATCCTTAATTATTCTCTATTGTCAACCATACTGGATCCATGATCCTTTTTTTTTTTTTTTTTTGATTCTCACTCGGATTATTTCTTCATGGATACTTTTCTTTTGATTCCCAAACTTTTTTACAGCATCTTGCATAACAAATACACCTAATGCTTCTAATTTTAGATCCGTCTAACAAAGCAGTGTTTCATCTGTATCCAGCTTGATTGACAGTTGCGTTAACTTCTTTGCCTCACATCTCTAACACCACATTAGCGGCTTATCAAAAAAAAAACATATTAAATAAAATCTATTACTTCTATTTCCTACTCACACATCAACTGGATTGCTCTCCTTCATCTTCTCTCCTTACAACTTCATCCTACCAAAATAATCTTTTTTTTCAGCAATGATCTAATTATTAATTACCTTGGCCACATTCCAGAACATTCTATTCTCATTGGACACTTTGCTTAGGTTTTTATTCTCTTCATTCTCAAACCAGTATAGATTTTCATCTAATCTGTCCACTTCAAACTTATTTTGATTAAATTTTTGCTTGTTTTTTATTCATTTCTTCTTTCAATTTAATCTCACTATTTTATTGTTTCTGCATTCCTCATTGTGTTGTCTGTGAACTTTGTACCTTTTTCAAACATTTGGCCCAACTATAGGTTAGATTTTTTTTATGCACTACCTGGACACTAACTAAACGGCTAGAGAAGAAGCTAGACGGCAATTACATAAGAATGTTGCGAGCAATATAGAACAAGTCCTGGCGGCAACACCCCACAAGGCACCAACTATACGGCCACCTGCCTCCCATCATGAAAACTATCCAAGTTAGATGAACCAGACATGCAGGTCACTGCTGGAGAAGCAGGGACGAGCTCATAAGTGATATTCTCCTATGGAACCCCACATATGGCCTGGCAAAAGCAGGACGACCAGCTCAAACATATATCCAGCAGCTATGTGAGGATACGGGATGTGGCCCTGAAGACCTGCCAGAGGTGATGAACGATAGGGAGAAGTGGCGAGAGAGGGTCAGGGATATCCGTGCCTGGGGCACAACATGATGATGATAGGTTAAATAGTTCCATTATTGTTCTTCTACAAGAATGGCTTAGACATTAAATAACCCACAAAGCTTGAGATGTCATTAAAAAAAAAAATAATAATTGAAAAATTTCAGCACTCTCTCTTTTCTTATTCAGTGTTCTATTCTGTTGCCTTGAAAAACAGCATTCCGACTACTTTTACCTAGGATTGAACACTGATCACTGGAGCTATTATGAAATACTCAATTCTTTCAGCCAATGATACAATCACATAACTAAGGGCATCTGGTCAGCTAAGCTACCAAATTACGAGAGTGAGTCAAAAGTTTTGCAATATTTTGCTAATTCTGCAAATCTGGATGCTTTTGCCAAAGTTATGAAGGTAACGAACCTGTTATGGTTGATAAAATGGCGATTGGCGAGTGTTCTAAAAATAGAAAAATGTAGACACACTGACACCAAGAATTCAAAATTGGGCGGCAAAAATTAGGAGCTGTTTCTTTTGGAAGGAGGAGATGAAGAGAAGGAGTAGGAGTTAGGGATAGTAGTTTTATAGCAGGTTCCCAAAAGGAAGACTCAACGAAGAAGTCAGTTGACTACTAGAGTCCACGAGGGACAAGCGAGTGGACGACTAGAATTGACGGTGAATATAACTCGACAATTTCCGCTCCTGTATCCACAAAAATTAAGAGGTTACAACAAAGCTTAATTACGACTTGATGTAAAGGCCTGATTTTCTCGCACCAAAATAAAACATCATTGAATCAAAGTTTTGTGTTTTCTTCAATAATTTCAACATCGAAGAAATACGACAAACCACACTGCACTGTGAGATGCTGGACTTGCCTGATACTCTCTGAGTATTAATCATGGGATTTGCCTCTATTACTTGGAGCACAGCCACAGAATACATAGCCTACCTGACCTTGCCTGATTGTCTAGTTTTTTACAACCCAAATGAAATTTCTTGAACTATCTGGTTGCTGTACTGCGATCAACTGTGCCTTCAACTTCTACACAACTAATAATTTTCGGCTTGTTCTGTTGTGCTTTAGCCAGTTCAGACTCATAAAGCATATGTTCCTAAATTAGATTATATTACTCATTCTTTTGTATGACTTTCAAATCACACACAGCATGAAGTAATGCACTACATGTCAACGTACTAACTACCACAATACTACTAAATACAGTGGGTACCTTTCATGGCTTTGTTTGGTTTGGTTTGGATTCTTTGTTTATTGGCATATTAACTTTCATGAGTTATTTAATACCAAATCTATCTTTGTGGAAGAACAGCAGTGATACTATTTAACCGATTGCTGGAAAGATAAGGGGGTTCATACCTTTCCCAAGATTATTAGACCAAGAATGAACATTATAAACTGGATTTAGAACTTGCTTACTTTAAGGCCGCAGTCCACCACTTTAGTGACTCCCCCTATCTATGGCTTGAACTGCTTTGATCACATGATATATACACCGCAAACTATCATATACCAAATTTTTGTTGCCCAGTCGGCTGGGGGTGTAGAATACACTGACTGCACTTCTGCAGAGGAGTAAGACCCTACCAATGAGTGTCCTGGATATGACACTAAACAATCTGATGATTAGGTCCCAGTTATGCTGGGGCTTTGGGGAATACAGAACACCCCTTCATTGCCATTGCTCCCAGGTCCACTCTGGTCCGGAGTGGTAGCACCTGATAGGGCCCTATCTATGGGTTAAATAGAACTAACTGCATACTTATGCTGAACTGAATTGTCTGAATTAGAACTATTTGACTAAACTGAATAGCTTGAAACAGAAATGTTTTTTGAAAATTTACTATACTTACATGTTTTTGACATTCAAATTGTACTTAGACTAAACTGAATTGTTTAATATAAAACTGTTTTGATATTTAATTGTGTGTAAACAAAATCTGTACTTATACTAAACTGAATTAGATGAATTTGAACTATTTGAATAAACTGAATAGCTTGAAATAGAAATGTTTTTGACAAACTGTGTACTCATGCTAAACTGAATTGTTTGAAATAGAACTGATTATTTGTTTAAAATTGGATTTGGCATTAAATAACCTACAAAGGTTTATATGCCATAAAACCCAACCAACCAAATTTTTGTCCCCCCCCCGCCCCAGTATCTTTAATTAGTTTGATTCCCAATGGGCACCCCATACTTTGAAATTTGTGCCAAACTTGGCTAAGCTTAACCAGTCAATAGAATTGTTTATTGTTTGCTATTTTACCTCACTGTCAAATTTTCCAATTTTCAGACAAAGTGACAATTTCCAATAAACATTTTTAAATCGCAATGAAATATGTCCATAATCAATGTAAATATTATGAACTAAACCCTACCGGCTGGGACCATAGAATATGCAGACTGTATCTCTGGAGAGGGATAAGACCCCACCCCTCAATGAGTATCCTGGATATGAATATTTATCACTACCTCCCACCAGACAGGACCTGACACAAGGTCAATGATTATAGTGGAGATTTAGGGGAGGGGAAGGTCAGGCACGAACAGAGACTCGAACCCTGCTGGTCTGTGCTGCTCATCGACCCACTAAATGCAATGTGGGTCTAATGAGCCAAGCAGTTTCACGAATCCAAATCTGGATCCAGGTACGTATGCCGGGTTATGGACTTGAACTAGACAGAAAGGTCCAGTGCCATACATAGGGGACAAAGGTTGCAGCTTGCCCACCTGAAGGTGGCCCGACTGAAGCTGGGGGCCTTTCGACCTCAAATCTGCCATTGATCGATACCCCATCTGGCACGAATGCCAGACAGCCCAGCAAAAGCCAGGGAAGTATCCTGGATATGACTCTAAACTGCATATGATGGTGAACCTCCAACCCTGGAGCTTTGGGCAATGTCGAGTACTCTTTCATTGCCATTACTCCCAGGTTCACTCTGACCTGGATTGTTAGTACTTTTTAGGGTCCCATCTGTAGTTCAACAAGAACATTTCAATCATTTAATGTACTTGAAACAGTTTAACTGTGTGCAAACAAATTGACTCTGGCTCATTTAAAAATAATGTGACCTACAAACTGTTCATTTACAAATCATATATAATATATATATATGAATTTGGCATTAAATAACCTACAAAAGTTGATATGCCATAAAACTCAACTAACCAACCAACCTATTATAAACTAGTGGTAGACCAATAAAAATTATTTTCAATAGAATTAATGAATTTCCTGCTTTGCCTTACATTGGCTACGATATGTATAGTACTACCCCAGGCAAAAATCATGAAATTAGTACGCTTAGAAGAATGTTCACTTACATTTTTTTATTTTCAATACTTTGTTAAGGTAAAAACCATTTCCAATACATTTTGATAGTAAAAATCATTTCTTATGCATTTTTACAATAAAAGTTATTTCTAATACATTTTTATTGTAAAATTTATTTCAAATGCATTTTTCTGCTATCTCTGGCAAAAGTTATAGAATTAATAAACTTTACGGTTGTTCACTTACATTTTTTTTATTTACAATGCATTTCTATAGTAAAAATCATTTTTAATGCATTTCTATAGTAAAAATCATTTCAAATGCATTTTTATTGTAAAAATCATTTCTAATATATTTTTATAGTAAAAATCATTTCTACTGCATTTCTATAGTAAAAATCATTTCCAATGCATTTTTATAATATAAATCATTTCTAATGCATTTTTATAGTAAAAATCATTTCCAATGCATTTTTATAGTAAAAATCATTTCCAATGCATTTTTATAGTAAAAATCATTTCTAATGCATTTTTATAGTAAAAATCATTTCTAATGCATTTCCATTGTAAAAATCATTTCTAATGCATTTTTACAGTAAAAATCATTTCCAATGCATTTTTATAGTAAAAATCATTTCAAATGCATTTCTATAGTAAAAATCATTTCTAATGCATTTTTATAGTAAAAATCATTTCTAATGTCTTTTTATAGTAAGAATCATTTCTAAAGCATTTTTATAGTAAAAATCATTTCTAATTTATTTTTATAGTAAAAATCATTTCTAATGCATTTTTATAATAAAAATCATTTAAAATGCATTTTTCTGTGACCCCAGGCAAAAATCATGGAAGAAGTATGCTTAAAGAATATTAACTTGAGTATTTTTTATTTCCTATAAAATCAGTTCCAATGTATTTTCTTGTAAAAATAATTTCCAATGCATTTTTATATTAAAAATTATTTCTACTGCATTTTTCTACTACTCCTCTTGCCCAGTGGACTGGGACTGTAGAATACACTGACTGCACCTCTGCAGAGGGGTCATACCACCCCCATGAGTGTCCTGGATATGACACTAAACAATCTGATGGTCAGGTTCCAGTGATACTGGGGCTTTGGGGATTACAGATTACCCTTTTATTGCCATTGCTCCAAAGTCCACTCTGGCCCGGCATGGTAGCACCTGATAGGGCCCTATCTATGGGTTAAATAAAACTAACAGCATACTTATGCTAAACTGAATTGTTTAATTAAACTGAATAGCTTGAAATAGAAATGTTTTTGACAATTAAACCGTACTTACATTTAAACTACGTGCTTATGCTAAACTGAATTATTTCAAATAGAACTGTTTTTGACATTGAAACTGTACTTAGACTAAACTGAATTGTTTAATATAGAACTGTTTTGACATTTAACTGTGTGTAAACAAAATCTGTACTTACGTTAAACTGAATTAGCTGAATTAGAACTCCTTGACTAAACTGAATAGCTTGAAATAGAAATGTTTTTCACGATTAAACTGTACTTACATTTAAACTGCATACTTATGCTTAACTGAATTGTTTGAAATAGAACTATTTTCATAAAAATGGATTTGGCATTAAATAACCTTCAAAGGTTGATATGCTATAAAAACCAACCAACCAACCAAGTACTCCTGGCAAAAATTATGGAATTAGCACACTTAGATGATGTTCACATTGTTTTCTTATTTAGCAGTAAATGAACTAATAACAAATAAGATGCAAAATATTTTTCTTTAATTGGTGAACATTCTGGCTTCATAAAATGTACCTTAAACAAAATAGATTAAATAAATCAACTTGATTCATTTTTTTCCATTCCATCCAGAGGAAAATTTTATAGAATAACCCAATATTAAAGAAAAAAAATATTGAATGCATAAACAAAAAATTAATTCTTAGTTGCCTCTCCTCAAACTTATATGATATCCATAATTCTTTCAGACATGAATTTCATTAATTCAAAACAATATTCTCTATCAAAGAATATCAATTAATTGATCTTAATTGATTGTACGATTGTTTCTCTTTAGTCTACTAACCTCATTTCCATTTGTGCTGGTTTTCATTTGGCTTTTCTCTACCTAAATCCTATTTTATTCACTCAATTTATTACAGTTCTGTCACAAAGATTGACTTCTGTTTCAACCCATTTATTTTTTTATTTGTTTTGTTGTATATTTTCCTTTTCTGATGTCTTTTGTTATCTACCAATGTGTTTCCTTTTTTAACCACCCCATTTCCTTTATATTATCAACAAATTTCAGATACAGCTAACTGGGAAAAAACATCATCTTTCACTACACACATCTGTGGATTGCCTTCTTGAATGAGTTGTACGATCCTTTCTACTGTTTTAATTGAGTTCTTCTGTTAGAGCCGTGTTTTCTTTCAATTAGGTCTGCCCAACCACTTGGTTAGGTATACAAGAACTGTCTTTCAACTGTAGATCAATCTAGATGTCAAGGTTTCTGCTGGTATTTGTTTTAGAAATCCAAATTACAAGATCATCCCGTAATTTTTTTCTTCAACATTAGGTTATCTGATAATGTTTTCCTCTGCATGGCTTCAAAAAAAATTATTCTATGAATTTAAATAGTTTAATCTAGTTTGTTTAAGCAATATTTTTTAAGCAAAAATGTTCAGTTATTAAATAAAAAAAATTTTGCTATGATATCTTTATCTATTTTATATAAAATATTCTTTTGTCTTTTTTTCCTTTTTTTTATTGAGCAGTATATAAACTAATTATAAATAAACTGATTTTTTTTTTTGTCAATGAAGTCCATTATTTCTTCTCAACATAAAGTTATTCCATAATATTTTCCTCAGTAGAAAATAAAATATTCTTTGAGCTAACAAGATTGAATTATTTAAATAGTTTAATCCAGTTTTTTCAAGGTAATATTTCATGAAACCAGAATGTTCAGCTATTAAAGAAAAAAAGTTTTGCATCTTATCTGCTATTAGTTTATTTACTGCTGCATAGAAAACTTATGAGAACAACGTCTAAATGTGCTAATTCAATCATTTTTGCCACGGGTAGTAAGATGGGTATTTTCTGCATCTTAATCATTATGACCAAAATAGATTTATTTCACTCAATCCTGACTTTGAAACATTTTTTCCAGAACTTACTCAGTATAAAATGAATATCATTTACTTTGAAAACTGAATAATCTAAATGAAAAAATATGACAAAAGTAGTCAAATTTGTTATGAAAATAAGAAGTTTATCTGCAGAATTCCACAGTGGGTGGAAAATATAGACCAGTAAATAGATTGTTATATGAAATTTGACTATATTTGCACTTGGTATAGCGGTATGAAATCCATTATGATTGGACACAGCAATGAATGCTACCTGAGCTGATCTCGAAAGCTGAGATTTTCTTCTTTTTTTTTTTTTTCTAATTTGTGAATCTTAGTTCAGTGTGGAATGTTATGATTGGGATTAGATTGATAGAAAAACTTGATTTCGGCTAGAGGTGGGGTTATTTGTTTACTTTTTAAGTGACTTGGACTTAAACATAATAATTTGATCATTGCAAAATAATTCCCCAAGTTGATGAATATTTACAAAGAAGAAATGGATTGTTGGTACTCATGACTTGGTGAATATTTTAATTGCTTTTTTACTTCTTTTTTTTTTTTTTTAACCTTTTATGGTTTTCTCCTATTCATCTTTCTCGGGTGGTAACTTTAGTTTCTGTTGCTGAAGTAGTTTATATTGAATCTTAAAATGGAGGCCTGCTTGAAAAAAAATGGAGGAATGAGAAACCTTATTAAATTCAGTTTTATCTTTTTTTCATATTTTTTGTTTTCTCTTTGGCATACACCTCATGGTATCTCTTTTCTCTTTTTGGCACTTTCTTTATCACCTTTATGCATCATCTTATTCATTTTTTTCTTTGTGAATTTTTCTTTCTTTCTTTTTACTTCTTCCCACTTGTTTCTTCTCTTGTTTTCTTAGATCTTTCTCTCTTTATTTTCCTTTTTTTTTTCTTCTTCCCACTTCTTTCTTCTCTTTTTTCTTAGATCTTTCTCTTTTTATTTCCCTTTCTTTTTTTTCTTCTTCCCACTTCTTTCTTCTCTTTTTTCTTAGATCTTTCTCTCTTTATTTCCCTTTCTTTTTTTTCTTCTTCCCACTTCTTTCTTCTCTTTTTTCTTAGATCTTTCTCTCTTTATTTCCCTTTTTTTTTCTTCTTCCCACTTCTCTTTGTTCTTAGATCTTTCTCTCTTTATTTCCCTTTTTTTTTTCTTCTTCCCATTTCTCTTTGTTCTTAGATCTTTCTCTCTTTATTTCCCTTTTTTTTTCTTCTTCCCACTTCTTTCTTCTCTTTTTTCTTAGATCTTTCTCTTTTTATTTCCCTTTCTTTTTTTCATCTTCCCACTTCTTTCTTCTCTTGTTTTCTTCGATCTTTCTCTCTTTTTTCTTCTCTTTTTTTCTTAGATCTTTCTCTCTTTATTTCTCTTTCTTTTTTTCCCTCAGTTTTAGTTTTCTTCATTTGTATTTTTCTTTGTTTTATTTTATCTCTCTTTCACTTTTTATTTACCTTTTCATCTTTTTATATTTTTTTTTACCTTCACTGTCATTTCCTTCCTCTTTTTTAATTCCGGGTTTTTTTAAACACTTTTCTTTCTTATTCTTTCTTCATTCTTTAATCATGTTCTTTGGGCTTTTCTTTTCCTTTCTACTTTTTAATCTGTCTTTGTCTTTTTTTTCTTTCTTATTTTCTTCTTGTTTCCTTCTCTTTCTTTTTTCATTTCTATATCTTCATTTTTTCCCTTTCTTTATCTATTTCTTTTTTTCTATTTCTTTGCCATTTTCTTTTTCTTTTTCCTTCTCTTTCATTTTACTTTTTCTCTTAATTTTTTTATTCCTCTATCTTCTTCTCTTTTTCCTTCTCCTTCTTCTTGCTTTTTAATCTTCCTTTTTTTTTTTTTAGCTTTTCATTTTTTTTACTTTTTCTTTCTCCTTTTTTCATTTCTTTCTCTTTTTCTTATCTGTTTTCTTCTACGCTTTCCTTCTCTTTCTTTCACTTTATCTTTTCATGCCTCCATCTTCATTTTATTCTTCATCTCTTTATTTCATTTTGTTTCCTTTTCCTTTTTTTTATCTTTACTTTTAGCTTTTTCATTCTTGATTCTTTTATATCCTTTTTTATTTTCTTTTGATTTTTTTTTTTTAAATTCTTTCTTTATTCTCATTCTTCTTTCATCGTAACTTCACTTAGCCATACTTAACAAGCTGGTTTCAAAAATCATTACTACTTAAGTACTGACTTCTCTCCACACTGGTCACCCCTTTAATTTTGCCACCTCAGGGCTTGGCCACAAGTCAGAAGACAGAAATTTTTTAAAACCACAGTTATTATATTACAGTACTTAAACAAACTGTATAAGTCTAGCTTCACTTTTGCTTGTATTGATACAGATACGTGTTTATAGCATTTGGAGGTACTTACTGCAAACCTTTCACTTCATGGTCTCTTGGGAGGCAAATAAATAAGCACAGCAAACTCACACTCCCTAAAAGAAAAGTGTATTGAACTAAAGAACACTAATACTAGTCTACAGTAGCAGCCATTTGGTAAAAATTTTGTTTACCAGACAGAGTAAATTTTTAAACAACAGATTTTAAGTTTGGTTTGGTTTGGTTTGGTTGGTTTTATGGCATATCAACCTTTATAGGTTATTTAACGCCAAATCCATTTTTATGTAAATAATCTGTTCTATTGAAAACAGTTCAGTTTAGCATAAGTACACAGTTTAATTGTCAAAAACATTTCCATTTCAAACTATTCAAGTAGTTATATCTAATAATTCAGTTAAGTGTAAATACAGTTTTAATGTCGAAAAACAGTTCTATTTCAAATAATTCAGTTAAGCATAAGCACGCAGTTTAAATGTAAGTACAGTTTAAGTGTCAAAAACGTTTCTATTTCAAGCTATTCAGTTTACTCAATTCATTTTAGCATAAGTATGCTGTTAGTTCTATTTAACCCATAGATAGGGCCCTATCAGGTGCTACCACTCAGGGCCAGAGTGGACCTGGGAGCGATGGCAATGAAGGGATACTCCGCATTCCCCAAAGCTCCAGCACTGCTGGAACCTGACCATCAGATCGTTTAGTGTCATATCCAGGACACTCGTTGGGGGAGGGTCTTACCCCTCTGCAGAGGTGCAGTTAGTATATTCTACAGCCCCAGCTGACTGGGCAATACACAGAGTTAAATGTCAAACAGTTTTATTTCAGATATTTCAGTTCAGCATAAGTACACAGTTTAGACGTTAAAAACAGTTCTATTTTGAGCAATTCAGTTCAGCACTAGTACGCAGTTCCAATGTCAAAACAGTTCTATTTTAAACAATTCAGCTTTGCATAAATACGCAGTTTAAGTGCAAAAAATCAGTATAGTGAAAGAAGCACGCAGTTCTATTTAACCCATAGATAGGACCCCTATCAGGTGCTACCACTCTGGGCGAGAGTGGACCTGGGAGCGATGGCAATGAAGGGGTACTCCGCATTCCCCAAAGCTCCAGCATTGCTGGAACCTCACCATCAGATTGTTTAGTGTCATATCCAGGACACTCGTTGGGGCGGTCTTACCCCTCTGCAGAGAAGCAGTTGGTGTATTCTACAACCCCAGCCGACTGGGCAACACAGATTTTAAGATTTGTCACATTTGATTTGAACTATAATACTTTTGCACAGTATCAAGAGTAAGGTTTGGTTTGGTTTGTTTTTTTTGTTTAATGGCATATCAACCTTTTTAATGCCAAAGCCATTCTCCTAGAAGAACAGTAGTGGTACTATTAAACCCATAGCTGGGAGGATAAGGGGGTGCATACCTTTCCCAAGGGTATTTGCCCAAAAGTGAATGTAATAGCACGACTGGAGTACGAACTCGCTTACTACGATTCAGCAGTCCATCGCTTTGACCATTACGCCACAAGGACACCCCCATCAAGAGTAAGAAACCTGTTAATTTTGTAGAAGTTATTTTGTAGAAGTAATGTTTAGATAGCAATATTAAATTCCCTTTTCCCACTCAAAGTCAGTTTATTAAGTAATTTGACTGATTGTGTAAAATGTTTTAATATTCATATAGTTATAAATCAACTTTATCAACTTCAGAATATATCCCTTAGAGAGCAGTCCCTGTCACATAATGGCTAACGTGCTGGACTGCAGCAAGCAAGTTCAAACTCCAGTTATACTATTGCATTCATTTTTGGGTTAATGCCCTTAAAAAAGGTATGAAATCCCTTATCCTCTGTTAAATAGTACCTCTTTTGTTCTTCTACAAGGATAGCTTAGGAATTAAATAAACCACAAAGGTTAATATGCCATTAAGCAAAGAAACTAAACCATATCCATTGGGAAGCCATGATTGAACAAAAGCATGATCCCAACTACTGGAAACAAAACTGGAAGTCTTCAACTGCCACTGTCTTCATTTTATCTTGACTTGTTGCATCTCCTCTAAAATTTCCAAATAGTCACTGCAGAACTAGGTTTTTTTTTAGATCTTTCTGTCTTTATTTCCCTTTCTTTTTTTTCTTTTTTTTTTTTTTGGTTTTTCTCACTTCACTTCATGTTTTTAGTTTGGTTTGGCTTGTTAGTTTTTTTGGCATATCAACCTTTGTAGGTTATATAATGCCAAATCCATTTTTATGTAAATAATCAGTTCTATTTAAAACAATTAGCATAAGTACACAATTTAATTGTCAAAAACATTTCTATGTCAAACTATTCAAGCAGTTATATATAACAATTCAGTTTAGTGTAAGTACAGTTTCAATGTCAAAAACAGTTCAATTTCAAACAATTGAGTTTAGCATAAGCACGCAATTTAAATGTAAGTACAGTTTGATTGTGAAAAACATTTCTATTTCGAGTAATTCATTTTAGTTAAGCAATTCTAATTCAGTTTCGTATAAGTACAGATTTTGTTTACACACAGTTACATGTCAAAACACTTCTATGTTAAACAATTCAGTTTAGTGTAAATACAGTTTCAATGTCAAAAAACAATTCTATTTGAAATTATTCAGTTTTGCATAAGCACGCAGTTTAAATGTTAGTACAGTTTAATTGTCAAAAACGTTTCTATTTCAAGCTATTCAGTTTACTCAAACAATTCAGTTTAGCATAAGTATGCTGTTAGTTCTATTTAACCCATAGATAGGGCCCTATCAGGTGCTACCACGCCCAGCCAGAGTGGACCTGGGAGCAATGGCAATGAAGTGGTGCTCCGTATTCCCCAAGGCCTCAGCATTACTGGGACCTCACCATCAGACTGTTTAGTGTCATATCCAGGACGCTCGTTGGGGGGGGGCTTACCCCTCTGCAGAGGTGCAGTCAGTGTATTCTACAGCCCCAGCCAACTGGGCAATTGTTTTTGGGAATGTATTAAACCAACCCTAGTTTATTTTTTCTACCATGTCCATATTTATTTGCAAGTCTTCTCTCTCTTAAACTTTACAATGTTTCAAACTATTTACTTCAAGATAGAAACTGTTCAGAAATGATATATCCTTTTTCAATTTATCACTTGTCTCATAATCTGATTTTGTCATGGAGTCACTACTTATCTCGTCTGTCTTGGGCAAGAATGGTTTGGCAGATCCCATCCATCTCCAGGTCTATAGCCGTTTTTGCACTCAGAGTTTTCCTTCTCGTAGAGTGGCTGCCATATCAAGAAAGAGAATAGTTGCATCCATACCTTTTCCACACACTACGTGAAATGCAAACAGCGTCATTCAGAATTTGATTGGTTTTCGTTTTAGTTTGTTGGTTTTATGGCATATCAACCTTTGTAGGTTATTTAACGCCAAATCCATTTTTATGTAAATAATCAGTTCTATTGAAAACAGTTAAGTTTAGCATAAGTACACAGTTTAATTGTCAAAAACATTTCCATTTCAAACTATTCAAGCAGTTTTATGTAATAATTCAGTTAAGTGTAAATATAGTTTTAATGTCGAAAAACAGTTCTATTTCAAATAATTCAGTTAAGCATAAGCACGCAGTTTAAGTGTAAGTACGGTTAAATTGTCAAAAACATTTCTATTTCAAGCTATTCAGTTTACTCAATTCAGTTTAGCATAAGTATGCTGTTAGTTCTATTTAACCCATAGATAGGGCCCTATCAGGTGCTACCATGCCGGGCCAGAGTGGACTTTGGAGCGATGGCAATAAAAGGGTAATCTGTAATCCCCAAAGCCCCAGTATCACTGGAACCTGACCATCAGATCGTTTAGTGTCATATCCAGGACATTTGTTGGGGGGGGGGTCTTACCCCTCTGCAGAGGTGCAGTCAGTGTATTCTACAGCCCCAGCCGACTGGGCAATTCAGAATTTGAATTCTGGTTGCCAAGTCCTCTTCTCTAAAACAAGCACCATAATACTCACTATCTAGCAAAATGATGTCAAATATACATTTGAAAATTATTAGTATTAGATAGGAATACTTGAAACCATATAACTATGTTCAAGCAAATGATTATTACTATTGAATTTGAATAGTTTCTTGAAAACATATAATTGTTTACAAATTATTATTATTATCATATAGGAATACTTGAAACCATATTACTATGCGCTAATTATTAAAATAGAGTCTTTATGGCTGAACTGTAACATCATAGTGAGTGAGTTCTCTCATGTTCACTTTCAAACTAATACCCATGGGAAAGGCATGAATCCCCTTATCCCCCCCCCCAGCTATGGTTTAAATTGTACCGAAAATAATGACTTACTGCGGAATCCAAAACAAGCGAGAACATGTTTCGCATGTAAAGCGAGAAAATATTTCTGAAGGTGAGGGCGCGACTTGTAGAATGTAAAGACACTCTAATGCAAATTTTGGTCAGTCTGGACAGAGATAAAAACAGTAGCATCGGTGTAGCCGGGGCTCTTGTTGCAAGTAAAAAGAGACTTACGGTCAGACTTTGTTTGGCCATGAAGATTACCAGTCGAACCTGCGAGCGAGAAGAGACTTACGGTCAGACTTTCATTTTTTTGTTTGTCGTGAAGGTTACCAATCGGGTTTGCGAGTGAGAGGAGAATTATGGTCAGACTTGTTTTATTTTTTTTTTATTATTTTGATGACCAATTGGACTTGCCAGTGAAAGAGACAGACAGACTCTACTGTTGCGTCCGAAATCTCCGCTTGTAGCAAGAAGGAAGCGAGCCTTGAAAAAAAAAAATTTCTGCTTCATAGATACTACCACTACTGTTTTCTACAAAGATGGCTTTGGCATTAAGTTACCCATGAAGGTTGATATGCTATTAAAGAAACCAAATCAAGCCAAACTATTTTTGCTTACTCTGAACTGTCCATTTGGTCAAGGCAAAACCCTTCTGTTTTTGGTCTGGTTTGATGGCATATCAACCATTGTAGGTTATTTAATGCCAATACATATTGTTGTATATTGGCTTGTTTCTTAAGCACGAGTGTTCTGCAAGATCTCAGTCAGTTGTAAGACTAACTTCGGATGTAACACCCACAGCACAAGACTTATAATATTTGTTGGACTGTACCACTTCAGTTAATAAATAATTAACTTGTAGCAGAAAGAATTTCGTATTTTTGTTTGGCGCGTAATTTAATTCGACCATTAGGGTCGACGCATAATTTCACCCAATCAGGATGACTTATCCTATTCAGCCCGACCATCTTTCTGAGCAGCAGAAATTGGGGAAGCCGTCAAACACTTCCTCTTTGGCAGAACAACTTAATTCAGGACAGACGTTTTACTGTCTGCTCTTCAATAACAGCGGCAGCATCACACCACCATGAGGGCAGCCATCTAATTTATGGACCCCTTGCGTCTATTCTCTTAGACCAAGGTTTCCCTGGTGAATATGAATTAGATGAATTCAATACGCTACACACAGAAACAACTTTACTTCACCCCAAAAATTGGCTATGTCGACTGCGATGCAAAATTCCACTCCGACACCTCGCTACTTCATCTCTGGTCAACATTTTCTGGAGACATTCACACTTCTCCCCAAAACAACCAGAACCACAAACTCACGGTGACTACAACCATTTCTGTTCCTCAAACAGCAAACACAACTTTTGCTACACTATGGCAAACATATCTCCCTCACACATCCAACAATGCCTTAACCTAATGATGCACATCTTCGCTCAGGCATTTAGCTGCTAAAACGCTTTCTCAACTCTATAACAACTCCATTTCGTTTCCTTACTTCTTCCCTTCCTACAAGACTTGCAGCATAAACGTAAACCCTTTATTCCATGCTGCCATTAAAAACCTTCATATAAAACCTTACGGCATCTCCATCTTCTTACTTCTCTATCTCACTCCTTTATTTACCTTTTACCCTTAGCAAGGAAGTAACGTAACACCAACATAACCGAATAATATTACCCTCACTAAAACCTCTTTATTTCACTGTGTATCTCTTCCTTACCACAATACAACACATATATAGTAAATTTCTATCTAACACTTACAATTCTATTCAATATTAATCATTTGTTTGCACCCTAAAAACTACATGAAATATATATAAATATATATAAATAGAAATGTGCAATGAATGCAATTCCCTAACCTCTAAGTATAAAATAACACTTTCATTGTATATTCATATTTACATTTTTTACACAGTTTCTAAAGAGTTTTTTTTTTTTTGCACACAGTCTATCAAATATAAATGATTTCAAAACTATTTTACCCATAGATAGGATCCTAACAATTATTACCACTCTAAGTCAGAGTTGAACTGGGAGTAATGGCCCAGAAGAGAGTATTCTTCACTCCCCGGAACTCCAGAACTGAAGCCTCACCATCAGATGCAGTTTAGCATCATACAGAGGACACTCCCTTTTTTATGTAGGAAGGAGTCTTACCACTCTGCAGAGGATAGTTAGTATATTCTAAACCCCACCAACTGGTAGTAAAGAGTACAAAGGAATAAGATGATATAATGAACTAGCAAAGATTATTATCATTATCATCCTTATGCTTATCATATTGGTGAAATTCTGTCATATCAGGTCTCTCTTAGTAACAGTGAGTCAGCACTCAGCCACATTACATGCTGAAGTGAACTCTGGAGGACTCTGAGGAAGGGAAAAGATTTTACGGCCACCAAAGCATTCCATTTTGCGAACATGGTTGAGTCCATTTCCTGGGCAGCGATTGGTCGCTAGCCCACAAGTGGCTATCTCAGCGTAAATATATACCGGCCCATTTAATGTGGTCCGTCTTATTTTTCATCTGCCTGCTGGATGCTAGACTGAGAATGCCGAGCCAGTAATTGTTATTATTATTGTTGTTGTTATATAATTGCGGAAGGATTTTTTTTTATATTATCATTTTTCATTGGTTATATCTTATTTTTCGGTTTAGTTAGGCTTAGAACTATTCAGCTTAGTGCACAGGTAGAGCACACATTGAGCACAGGTGTTCACACTTGCACGGGGAGGATGTGATAATCACAGATGTCATGATAAAAACCCTGGATAGGAAATGGGACTAGGGATATGAATGATGTCATGCCCAGAAGCAATGGGCTGAGGATTTTGGGTGATTTTTGAAAAAAAAACTGTGAGTTGGGATTTGAAGCTGGACGAGGTGAGTCCAGTGGGTCTACAAGATGCGCTGCACGTGGTGGGGTCTGATGGAACAGTCAGCATAGTAAAAATTGTGTCTCTCTCTCTCCTCGTGTCGAAAAACCTAAACTTAAAGAAGGTAATAAAAGTTTCGTACCATGATCAAAGAAAGGTGTCAGTGTTTTGCGTATTTCGGGATTCCTGTGAATACAAACGTTTAATGCATCTGAATATTTCACATATTCGTATTTTGAATATGCTACATCGTTTGTTAGAGCTGTGACTTCTGCAGGAAAGTTCTTGTGACTTACAAGTTTAAGCTCTTGTCTCACTAATGCATTCACTTTCTGACTAATACCCTCGTGAATGGTATAAAACCCCTTATCACCTCAGCTATGACATGAATCATACTTCTGCTGTTTTTCTGTAAAGATGGCTTTGGCTTTAAATTACCCATCAAGTTGTAATATGTCATTAAACAAATAAACCAAGACCAATAGCTTATTGGAACTGCAAGTCAAAAAAAAAGATGAATTTGCGGTTGCAAAAAGATAACCCCAAAATAGGAAGTGCTGGTGAAATTCATCTAATTCACTAAAAGGTCACAGGTTTGACAAGTGGTTCAGATGCTGACAATTACAAGAGCTCAAAGCGAAAGATGATGGATATGATATGTATTGATTTTTACTGATCCTACACAAAAGTCATTCAAAGTTACAAAAGCAAAAAGATTTTATAAAAACATTATTAGTTAGTGTACGTAAAGGGCTATGTCTTCTCTCCTTACTATTTTGATTTTCAGTATTTTTAAAAGGATGTGGGTACATCCGCAAGTCATCAGTATCAGCTATGACAAATGACCAAGTTGTCAATTTCATTCTGAATTAATCACCATCATTAAGGCATGTCAAAATCATGGATTCCCTTGAGTCTTTCTCACCACTCATCCCTATCAGCCATTGCTCTTTGCAGATCTTCTAGATGGCATCCAGTGTCAGCACAGATCTGGTTAATGTAAGCTTTTGCTAGTTGGCCAGCACTGGTGTGTCCATGTGTAGGAGTCCATTAGAGAACATTGCTTATGAGTCCGTCCTTAATTCTCCAGCAGTGCACAGCTGATATACATAAGTTCTTGCTGGTCAGCCAAAACTGGCACGTCCATGTATAGGGGGTCCATAGAAGAATGTCATTTACAAGTTCGTCCTTGATTCTCCAGCAGTGTCCAACATGTCTTGGTCATCTTACTTGGATGGTTTGTGAGATGGGAAGTAAGTGGTCATACAGCTGCTGTTTATAGAATGTTGCATCTAGAATTTGTTTAAAACAACACTCAGCATCTTTGTTTAGTTCTCTTCTAGCTTTTTTCTCCAAGTGTTTCATTTTACTCCGAGTGGTGCAGCCAAGCAGTAGTTCTGACACAAGCTTGAAAGAATTCCCTCCAGTCATCTTTACCAACTTTGACAATGGACCAACTGGTCAACTCCATTCTGAAACAATTATTACATGATGTAACATTTTTTTTCCTTTTTCTTGTTCCTAGACAGAAAGTGTTATTTTCCATTTGGTGATAAATTTGGTAAACAAAAAAGACTTAATTGTCTCTTCCATCTTTGCTTTTGTGACCTGAGTAAATAAATTTTCAAAACATGATAATTGGCGGGGGGGGGGGGGGGGGCTCGTGGTGTAATGGTTAAAGCGATGGTCTGCGAAATCAAAACACGCGAGTTTGAACTCCAGTTGCACTATTACGTTCACTTTCGGGCAAATACCCTTGTGAAAGGCATGAACCCCCTTATCCTCCCATATGATATGCCATTAAACAAAGAAACCAATGATAATTGGCAACCGTAGTCGAGGGTGACCCGGAAGCTCCTTTTTCAACAGCTACTACACTACTTTATCGTTGATGCGTACCTTATAATGCTGAGTGCTAAGCAAGGTAGTATCAAGTACCATTTTTTAAGTCTTTGGTATGACTCGACCTGGGATTGAACACTCGTCTCCCAGGCCATTGGCGAACACTCCATCCACTAGGCCAATGAGCCGAAGACATGATGGAAGACTATATTTCTGGGCTGGTATGTGAAAGTGATTTACATTATGGTTGCAGATTGAAAAAAAATATATTTCTAAAAATTTTGGTTCATTTTTGTATTATCACTTGTAAAATTTGATTTTCATGAAGTTTTATTCAGACCTTGTGTAAATTAAAAATGTGCAAATTTGCCCATTTTTACAGAGAAAATAGGTCAATTTTTAAATTTTATTATCCAGGGCACAAAAGCAAAGTTTCAAGGGAATAATGGCCATTTTCTATACTTTTACAACTAAAGCAATTAAGAAATAACACATACTATCCAGGAACAAAATTTGTCTTCCCTAATGTTATCCAGGGCACAAAAGCAAAGTTTCAAGGGAATAATGGCCATTTTCTATACTTCTTACAATATAAGCAATTAAGAAATAACACATACTATCCACGAACAAAATTTGTCTTCCCTAATGTTATCCAGGGCACAAAAGCAAAGTTTCAAGGGAATAATGGCCATTTTGTATACTTTTACAATATAAGCAATTAAGAAATAACACATACTATCCAGGAACAAAATTTGTCTTCCCTAATGTTATCCAGGGCACAAAAGCAAAGTTTCAAGGGAATAATGGCCATTTTCTATACTTTTACAACATAAGCAATTAAGAAATAACACATACTATCCACGAACAAAATTTGTCTTCCCTAATGTTATCCAGGGCACAAAAGCAAAGTTTCAAGGGAATAATGGCCATTTTCTATACTTTTACAACATAAGCAATTAAGAAATAACACATACTATCCACGAACAAAATTTGTCTTACCTAATGTTATCCAGGGCACAAAAGCAAAGTTTCAAGGGAATAATGGCCATTTTCTATACTTTTACAACATAAGCAATTAAGAAATAACACATACTATCCACGAACAAAATTTGTCTTCCCTAATGTTATCCAGGGCACAAAAGCAAAGTTTCAATGGAATAATGGCCATTTTCTATACTTTTACAACATAAGCAATTAAGAAATAACACATACTATCCATGAACAAAATTTGTCTTCCCTAATGTTATCCAGGGCACAAAAGCAAAGTTTCAACAGAATAATGGCCATTTTCTATACTTTTACAACATAAGCAATTAAGAAATAACACATACTATCCAGGAACAAAATTTGTCTTTCCTAATGTTATCCAGGGCACAAAAGCAAAGTTTCAAGGGAATAATGGCCATTTTCTATACTTTTACAACATAAGCAATTAAGAAATAACACATACTATCCATGAACAAAATTTGTCTTCCCTAATGTTATCCAGGGCACAAAAGCAAAGTTTCAAGGGAATAATGGCCATTTTCTATACTTTTACAACATAAGCAATTAAGAAATAACACATACTATCCACGAACAAAATTTGTCTTCCCTAATGTTATCCAGGGCACAAAAGCAAAGTTTCAAGGGAATAATGGCCATTTTCTATACTTTTACAACATAAGCAATTAAGAAATAACACATACTATCCACGAACAAAATTTGTCTTACCTAATGTTATCCAGGGCACAAAAGCAAAGTTTCAAGGGAATAATGGCCATTTTCTATACTTTTACAACATAAGCAATTAAGAAATAACACATACTATCCACGAACAAAATTTGTCTTCCCTAATGTTATCCAGGGCACAAAAGCAAAGTTTCAATGGAATAATGGCCATTTTCTATACTTTTACAACATAAGCAATTAAGAAATAACACATACTATCCATGAACAAAATTTGTCTTCCCTAATGTTATCCAGGGCACAAAAGCAAAGTTTCAACAGAATAATGGCCATTTTCTATACTTTTACAACATAAGCAATTAAGAAATAACACATACTATCCACGAACAAAATTTGTCTTCCCTAATGTTATCCAGGGCACAAAAGCAAAGTTTCAATGGAATAATGGCCATTTTCTATACTTTTACAACATAAGCAATTAAGAAATAACACATACTATCCATGAACAAAATTTGTCTTCCCTAATGTTATCCAGGGCACAAAAGCAAAGTTTCAACAGAATAATGGCCATTTTCTATACTTTTACAACATAAGCAATTAAGAAATAACACATACTATCCACGAACAAAATTTGTCTTCCCTAATGTTATCCAGGGCACAAAAGCAAAGTTTCAATGGAATAATGGCCATTTTCTATACTTTTACAACATAAGCAATTAAGAAATAACACATACTATCCATGAACAAAATTTGTCTTCCCTAATGTTATCCAGGGCACAAAAGCAAAGTTTCAAGGGAATAATGGCCATTTTCTATACTTTTACAACATAAGCAATTAAGAAATAACACATACTATCCACGAACAAAATTTGTCTTCCCTTATGTTATCCAGGGCACAAAAGCAAAGTTTCAAGGGAATAATGGCCATTTTCTATACTTCTTACAATATAAGCAATTAAGAAATAACACATACTATCCACGAACAAAATTTGTCTTCCCTAATGTTATCCAGGGCACAAAAGCAAAGTTTCAAGGGAATAATGGCCATTTTGTATACTTTTACAATATAAGCAATTAAGAAATAACACATACTATCCAGGAACAAAATTTGTCTTCCCTAATGTTATCCAGGGCACAAAAGCAAAGTTTCAAGGGAATAATGGCCATTTTCTATACTTTTACAACATAAGCAATTAAGAAATAACACATACTATCCACGAACAAAATTTGTCTTCCCTTATGTTATCCAGGGCACAAAAGCAAAGTTTCAAGGGAATAATGGCCATTTTCTATACTTCTTACAATATAAGCAATTAAGAAATAACACATACTATCCACGAACAAAATTTGTCTTCCCTAATGTTATCCAGGGCACAAAAGCAAAGTTTCAAGGGAATAATGGCCATTTTGTATACTTTTACAATATAAGCAATTAAGAAATAACACATACTATCCAGGAACAAAATTTGTCTTCCCTAATGTTATCCAGGGCACAAAAGCAAAGTTTCAAGGGAATAATGGCCATTTTCTATACTTTTACAACATAAGCAATTAAGAAATAACACATACTATCCACGAACAAAATTTGTCTTCCCTAATGTTATCCAGGGCACAAAAGCAAAGTTTCAAGGGAATAATGGCCATTTTCTATACTTTTACAACATAAGCAATTAAGAAATAACACATACTATCCACGAACAAAATTTGTCTTCCCTTATGTTATCCAGGGCACAAAAGCAAAGTTTCAAGGGAATAATGGCCATTTTCTATACTTCTTACAATATAAGCAATTAAGAAATAACACATACTATCCACGAACAAAATTTGTCTTCCCTAATGTTATCCAGGGCACAAAAGCAAAGTTTCAAGGGAATAATGGCCATTTTCTATACTTCTTACAATATAAGCAATTAAGAAATAACACATACTATCCACGAACAAAATTTGTCCTCCCTAATGTTATCCAGGGCACAAAAGCAAAGTTTCAACGGAATAATGGCCATTTTCTATACTTCTTACAATATAAGCAATTAAGAAATAACACATACTATCCACGAACAAAATTTGTCTTACCTAATGTTATCCAGGGCACAAAAGCAAAGTTTCAAGGGAATAATGGCCATTTTCTATACTTTTACAACATAAGCAATTAAGAAATAACACATACTATCCATGAACAAAATTTGTCTTCCCTAATGTTATCCAGGGCACAAAAGCAAAGTTTCAAGGGAATAATGGCCATTTTCTATACTTTTACAACATAAGCAATTAAGAAATAACACATACTATCCATGAACAAAATTTGTCTTCCCTAATGTTATCCAGGGCACAAAAGCAAAGTTTCAAGGGAATAATGGCCATTTCCTATACTTTTACAACATAAGCAATTAAGAAATAACACATACTATCCACGAACAAAATTTGTCTTCCTTAATGTTATCCAGGGCACAAAAGCAAAGTTTCAAGGGAATAATGGCCATTTTCTATACTTTTACAACATAAGCAATTAAGAAATAACACATACTATCCACGAACAAAATTTGTCTTCCCTAATGTTATCCAGGGCACAAAAGCAAAGTTTCAAGGGAATAATGGCCATTTTCTATACTTTTACAACATAAGCAATTAAGAAATAACACATACTATCCATGAACAAAATTTGTCTTCCCTAATGTTATCCAGGGCACAAAAGCAAAGTTTCAACGGAATAATGGCCATTTTCTATACTTCTTACAATATAAGCAATTAAGAAATAACACATACTATCCAGGAACAAAATTTGTCTTCCCTAATGTTATCCAGGGCACAAAAGCAAAGTTTCAAGGGAATAATGGCCATTTTCTATACTTTTACAACATAAGCAATTAAGAAATAACACATACTATCCAGGAACAAAATTTGTCTTCCCTAATGTTATCCAGGGCACAAAAGCAAAGTTTCAAGGGAATAATGGCCATTGTGTATACTTTTACAACATAAGCAATTAAGAAATAACACATACTATCCACGAACAAAATTTGTCTTCCCTAATGTTATCCAGGGCACAAAAGCAAAGTTTCAAGGGAATAATGGCCATTTTCTATACTTTTACAACATAAGCAATTAAGAAATAACACATACTATCCACGAACAAAATTTGTCTTCCCTAATGTTATCCAGGGCACAAAAGCAAAGTTTCAATGGAATAATGGCCATTTTCTATACTTTTACAACATAAGCAATTAAGAAATAACACATACTATCCATGAACAAAATTTGTCTTCCCTAATGTTATCCAGGGCACAAAAGCAAAGTTTCAACAGAATAATGGCCATTTTCTATACTTTTACAACATAAGCAATTAAGAAATAACACATACTATCCAGGAACAAAATTTGTCTTTCCTAATGTTATCCAGGGCACAAAAGCAAAGTTTCAAGGGAATAATGGCCATTTTCTATACTTTTACAACATAAGCAATTAAGAAATAACACATACTATCCATGAACAAAATTTGTCTTCCCTAATGTTATCCAGGGCACAAAAGCAAAGTTTCAAGGGAATAATGGCCATTTTCTATACTTTTACAACATAAGCAATTAAGAAATAACACATACTATCCACGAACAAAATTTGTCTTCCCTAATGTTATCCAGGGCACAAAAGCAAAGTTTCAAGGGAATAATGGCCATTTTCTATACTTTTACAACATAAGCAATTAAGAAATAACACATACTATCCACGAACAAAATTTGTCTTACCTAATGTTATCCAGGGCACAAAAGCAAAGTTTCAAGGGAATAATGGCCATTTTCTATACTTTTACAACATAAGCAATTAAGAAATAACACATACTATCCACGAACAAAATTTGTCTTCCCTAATGTTATCCAGGGCACAAAAGCAAAGTTTCAATGGAATAATGGCCATTTTCTATACTTTTACAACATAAGCAATTAAGAAATAACACATACTATCCATGAACAAAATTTGTCTTCCCTAATGTTATCCAGGGCACAAAAGCAAAGTTTCAACAGAATAATGGCCATTTTCTATACTTTTACAACATAAGCAATTAAGAAATAACACATACTATCCACGAACAAAATTTGTCTTCCCTAATGTTATCCAGGGCACAAAAGCAAAGTTTCAATGGAATAATGGCCATTTTCTATACTTTTACAACATAAGCAATTAAGAAATAACACATACTATCCATGAACAAAATTTGTCTTCCCTAATGTTATCCAGGGCACAAAAGCAAAGTTTCAACAGAATAATGGCCATTTTCTATACTTTTACAACATAAGCAATTAAGAAATAACACATACTATCCACGAACAAAATTTGTCTTCCCTAATGTTATCCAGGGCACAAAAGCAAAGTTTCAATGGAATAATGGCCATTTTCTATACTTTTACAACATAAGCAATTAAGAAATAACACATACTATCCATGAACAAAATTTGTCTTCCCTAATGTTATCCAGGGCACAAAAGCAAAGTTTCAAGGGAATAATGGCCATTTTCTATACTTTTACAACATAAGCAATTAAGAAATAACACATACTATCCACGAACAAAATTTGTCTTCCCTTATGTTATCCAGGGCACAAAAGCAAAGTTTCAAGGGAATAATGGCCATTTTCTATACTTCTTACAATATAAGCAATTAAGAAATAACACATACTATCCACGAACAAAATTTGTCTTCCCTAATGTTATCCAGGGCACAAAAGCAAAGTTTCAAGGGAATAATGGCCATTTTGTATACTTTTACAATATAAGCAATTAAGAAATAACACATACTATCCAGGAACAAAATTTGTCTTCCCTAATGTTATCCAGGGCACAAAAGCAAAGTTTCAAGGGAATAATGGCCATTTTCTATACTTTTACAACATAAGCAATTAAGAAATAACACATACTATCCACGAACAAAATTTGTCTTCCCTTATGTTATCCAGGGCACAAAAGCAAAGTTTCAAGGGAATAATGGCCATTTTCTATACTTCTTACAATATAAGCAATTAAGAAATAACACATACTATCCACGAACAAAATTTGTCTTCCCTAATGTTATCCAGGGCACAAAAGCAAAGTTTCAAGGGAATAATGGCCATTTTGTATACTTTTACAATATAAGCAATTAAGAAATAACACATACTATCCAGGAACAAAATTTGTCTTCCCTAATGTTATCCAGGGCACAAAAGCAAAGTTTCAAGGGAATAATGGCCATTTTCTATACTTTTACAACATAAGCAATTAAGAAATAACACATACTATCCACGAACAAAATTTGTCTTCCCTAATGTTATCCAGGGCACAAAAGCAAAGTTTCAAGGGAATAATGGCCATTTTCTATACTTTTACAACATAAGCAATTAAGAAATAACACATACTATCCACGAACAAAATTTGTCTTCCCTTATGTTATCCAGGGCACAAAAGCAAAGTTTCAAGGGAATAATGGCCATTTTCTATACTTCTTACAATATAAGCAATTAAGAAATAACACATACTATCCACGAACAAAATTTGTCTTCCCTAATGTTATCCAGGGCACAAAAGCAAAGTTTCAAGGGAATAATGGCCATTTTCTATACTTCTTACAATATAAGCAATTAAGAAATAACACATACTATCCACGAACAAAATTTGTCCTCCCTAATGTTATCCAGGGCACAAAAGCAAAGTTTCAACGGAATAATGGCCATTTTCTATACTTCTTACAATATAAGCAATTAAGAAATAACACATACTATCCACGAACAAAATTTGTCTTACCTAATGTTATCCAGGGCACAAAAGCAAAGTTTCAAGGGAATAATGGCCATTTTCTATACTTTTACAACATAAGCAATTAAGAAATAACACATACTATCCATGAACAAAATTTGTCTTCCCTAATGTTATCCAGGGCACAAAAGCAAAGTTTCAAGGGAATAATGGCCATTTTCTATACTTTTACAACATAAGCAATTAAGAAATAACACATACTATCCATGAACAAAATTTGTCTTCCCTAATGTTATCCAGGGCACAAAAGCAAAGTTTCAAGGGAATAATGGCCATTTCCTATACTTTTACAACATAAGCAATTAAGAAATAACACATACTATCCACGAACAAAATTTGTCTTCCTTAATGTTATCCAGGGCACAAAAGCAAAGTTTCAAGGGAATAATGGCCATTTTCTATACTTTTACAACATAAGCAATTAAGAAATAACACATACTATCCACGAACAAAATTTGTCTTCCCTAATGTTATCCAGGGCACAAAAGCAAAGTTTCAAGGGAATAATGGCCATTTTCTATACTTTTACAACATAAGCAATTAAGAAATAACACATACTATCCATGAACAAAATTTGTCTTCCCTAATGTTATCCAGGGCACAAAAGCAAAGTTTCAACGGAATAATGGCCATTTTCTATACTTCTTACAATATAAGCAATTAAGAAATAACACATACTATCCAGGAACAAAATTTGTCTTCCCTAATGTTATCCAGGGCACAAAAGCAAAGTTTCAAGGGAATAATGGCCATTTTCTATACTTTTACAACATAAGCAATTAAGAAATAACACATACTATCCAGGAACAAAATTTGTCTTCCCTAATGTTATCCAGGGCACAAAAGCAAAGTTTCAAGGGAATAATGGCCATTGTGTATACTTTTACAACATAAGCAATTAAGAAATAACACATACTATCCACGAACAAAATTTGTCTTCCCTAATGTTATCCAGGGCACAAAAGCAAAGTTTCAAGGGAATAATGGCCATTTTCTATACTTTTACAACATAAGCAATTAAGAAATAACACATACTATCCACGAACAAAATTTGTCCTCCCTAATGTTATCCAGGGCACAAAAGCAAAGTTTCAAGGGAATAATGGCCATTTTCTATACTTCTTACAATATAAGCAATTAAGAAATAACACATACTATCCACGAACAAAATTTGTCTTCCCTAATGTTATCCAGGGCACAAAAGCAAAGTTTCAAGGGAATAATGGCCATTTTCTATACTTCTTACAATATAAGCAATTAAGAAATAACACATACTATCCACGAACAAAATTTGTCTTACCTAATGTTATCCAGGGCACAAAAGCAAAGTTTCAATGGAATAATGGCCATTTTGTATACTTTTACAATATAAGCAATTAAGAAATAACACATACTATCCACGAACAAAATTTGTCTTACCTAATGTTATCCAGGGCACAAAAGCAAAGTTTCAAGGGAATAATGGCCATTTTCTATACTTTTACAACATAAGCAATTAAGAAATAACACATACTATCCATGAACAAAATTTGTCTTCCCTAATGTTATCCAGGGCACAAAAGCAAAGTTTCAAGGGAATAATGGCCATTTTCTATACTTCTTACAATATAAGCAATTAAGAAATAACACATACTATCCATGAACAAAATTTGTCTTCCCTAATGTTATCCAGGGCACAAAAGCAAAGTTTCAAGGGAATAATGGCCATTTCCTATACTTTTACAACATAAGCAATTAAGAAATAACACATACTATCCACGAACAAAATTTGTCTTCCCTAATGTTATCCAGGGCACAAAAGCAAAGTTTCAACGGAATAATGGCCATTTTCTATACTTCTTACAATATAAGCAATTAAGAAATAACACATACTATCCACGAACAAAATTTTTCTTCCTTAATGTTATCCAGGGCACAAAAGCAAAGTTTCAAGGGAATAATGGCCATTTCCTATACTTTTACAACATAAGCAATTAAGAAATAACACATACTATCCACGAACAAAATTTGTCTTCCCTAATGTTATCCAGGGCACAAAAGCAAAGTTTCAAGGGAATAATGGCCATTTTCTATACTTTTACAACATAAGCAATTAAGAAATAACACATACTATCCACGAACAAAATTTGTCCTCCCTAATGTTATCCAGGGCACAAAAGCAAAGTTTCAAGGGAATAATGGCCATTTTCTATACTTCTTACAATATAAGCAATTAAGAAATAACACATACTATCCACGAACAAAATTTGTCTTCCCTAATGTTATCCAGGGCACAAAAGCAAAGTTTCAAGGGAATAATGGCCATTTTCTATACTTCTTACAATATAAGCAATTAAGAAATAACACATACTATCCACGAACAAAATTTGTCTTACCTAATGTTATCCAGGGCACAAAAGCAAAGTTTCAATGGAATAATGGCCATTTTGTATACTTTTACAATATAAGCAATTAAGAAATAACACATACTATCCACGAACAAAATTTGTCTTACCTAATGTTATCCAGGGCACAAAAGCAAAGTTTCAAGGGAATAATGGCCATTTTCTATACTTTTACAACATAAGCAATTAAGAAATAACACATACTATCCATGAAAAAAATTTGTCTTCCCTAATGTTATCCAGGGCACAAAAGCAAAGTTTCAAGGGAATAATGGCCATTTTCTATACTTTTACAATATAAGCAATTAAGAAATAACACATACTATCCAGGAACAAAATTTGTCTTCCCTAATGTTATCCAGGGCACAAAAGCAAAGTTTCAAGGGAATAATGGCCATTTTCTATACTTTTACAACATAAGCAATTAAGAAATAACACATACTATCCACGAACAAAATTTGTCTTCCCTAATGTTATCCAGGGCACAAAAGCAAAGTTTCAACGGAATAATGGCCATTTTCTATACTTCTTACAATATAAGCAATTAAGAAATAACACATACTATCCACGAACAAAATTTTTCTTCCTTAATGTTATCCAGGGCACAAAAGCAAAGTTTCAAGGGAATAATGGCCATTTCCTATACTTTTACAACATAAGCAATTAAGAAATAACACATACTATCCACGAACAAAATTTGTCTTCCCTAATGTTATCCAGGGCACAAAAGCAAAGTTTCAACGGAATAATGGCCATTTTCTATACTTCTTACAATATAAGCAATTAAGAAATAACACATACTATCCAGGAACAAAATTTGTCTTCCCTAATGTTATCCAGGGCACAAAAGCAAAGTTTCAAGGGAATAATGGCCATTTTCTATACTTTTACAACATAAGCAATTAAGAAATAACACATACTATCCACGAACAAAATTTGTCTTCCCTAATGTTATCCAGGGCACAAAAGCAAAGTTTCAAGGGAATAATGGCCATTTTCTATACTTTTACAACATAAGCAATTAAGAAATAACACATACTATCCATGAACAAAATTTGTCTTCCCTAATGTTATCCAGGGCACAAAAGCAAAGTTTCAACGGAATAATGGCCATTTTCTATACTTTTACAATATAAGCAATTAAGAAATAACACATACTATCCAGGAACAAAATTTGTCTTCCCTAATGTTATCCAGGGTACAAAAGCAAAGTTTCAAGGGAATAATGGCCATTTCCTATACTTTTACAACATAAGCAATTAAGAAATAACACATACTATCCACGAACAAAATTTGTCTTCCTTAATGTTATCCAGGGCACAAAAGCAAAGTTTCAAGGGAATAATGGCCATTTTCTATACTTTTACAACATAAGCAATTAAGAAATAACACATACTATCCATGAACAAAATTTGTCTTCCCTAATGTTATCCAGGGCACAAAAGCAAAGTTTCAACGGAATAATGGCCATTTTCTATACTTTTACAACATAAGCAATTAAGAAATAACACATACTATCCACGAACAAAATTTGTCTTCCTTAATGTTATCCAGGGCACAAAAGCAAAGTTTCAAGGGAATAATGGCCATTTTCTATACTTTTACAACATAAGCAATTAAGAAATAACACATACTATCCACGAACAAAATTTGTCTTCCCTAATGTTATCCAGGGCACAAAAGCAAAGTTTCAACGGAATAATGGCCATTTTCTATACTTCTTACAATATAAGCAATTAAGAAATAACACATACTATCCAGGAACAAAATTTGTCTTCCCTAATGTTATCCAGGGCACAAAAGCAAAGTTTCAAGGGAATAATGGCCATTTTCTATACTTTTACAACATAAGCAATTAAGAAATAACACATACTATCCACGAACAAAATTTGTCTTCCCTAATGTTATCCAGGGCACAAAAGCAAAGTTTCAAGGGAATAATGGCCATTTTCTATACTTTTACAACATAAGCAATTAAGAAATAACACATACTATCCATGAACAAAATTTGTCTTCCCTAATGTTATCCAGGGCACAAAAGCAAAGTTTCAACGGAATAATGGCCATTTTCTATACTTCTTACAATATAAGCAATTAAGAAATAACACATACTATCCAGGAACAAAATTTTTCTTCCCTAATGTTATCCAGGGCACAAAAGCAAAGTTTCAATGGAATAATGGCCATTTTGTATACTTTTACAATATAAGCAATTAAGAAATAACACATACTATCCACGAACAAAATTTGTCTTCCCTAATGTTATCCAGGGCACAAAAGCAAAGTTTCAAGGGAATAATGGCCATTTTCTATACTTTTACAACATAAGCAATTAAGAAATAACACATACTATCCACGAACAAAATTTGTCTTCCCTAATGTTATCCAGGGCACAAAAGCAAAGTTTCAAGGGAATAATGGCCATTTTCTATACTTCTTACAATATAAGCAATTAAGAAATAACACATACTATCCACGAACAAAATTTGTCTTCCCTAATGTTATCCAGGGCACAAAAGCAAAGTTTCAAGGGAATAATGGCCATTTTCTATACTTCTTACAATATAAGCAATTAAGAAATAACACATACTATCCACGAACAAAATTTGTCCTCCCTAATGTTATCCAGGGCACAAAAGCAAAGTTTCAATGGAATAATGGCCATTTCCTATACTTTTACAACATAAGCAATTAAGAAATAACACATACTATCCACGAACAAAATTTGTCTTCCCTAATGTTATCCAGGGCACAAAAGCAAAGTTTCAAGGGAATAATGGCCATTTCCTATACTTCTTACAATATAAGCAATTAAGAAATAACACATACTATCCATGAACAAAATTTGTCTTCCCTAATGTTATCCAGGGCACAAAAGCAAAGTTTCAAGGGAATAATGGCCATTTTCTATACTTTTACAACATAAGCAATTAAGAAATAACACATACTATCCACGAACAAAATTTGTCTTACCTAATGTTATCCAGGGCACAAAAGCAAAGTTTCAAGGGAATAATGGCCATTTCCTATACTTCTTACAATATAAGCAATTAAGAAATAACACATACTATCCACAAACAAAATTTGTCTTCCCTAATGTTATCCAGGGCACAAAAGCAAAGTTTCAATGGAATAATGGCCATTTCCTATACTTCTTACAATATAAGCAATTAAGAAATAACACATACTATCCATGAACAAAATTTGTCTTCCCTAATGTTATCCAGGGCACAAAAGCAAAGTTTCAAGGGAATAATGGCCATTTTCTATACTTTTACAACATAAGCAATTAAGAAATAACACATACTATCCACAAACAAAATTTGTCTTCCCTAATGTTATCCAGGGCACAAAAGCAAAGTTTCAAGGGAATAATGGCCATTTCCTATACTTTTACAACATAAGCAATTAAGAAATAACACATACTATCCACAAACAAAATTTGTCTTCCCTAATGTTATCCAGGGCACAAAAGCAAAGTTTCAATGGAATAATGGCCATTTCCTATACTTCTTACAATATAAGCAATTAAGAAATAACACATACTATCCATGAACAAAATTTGTCTTCCCTAATGTTATCCAGGGCACAAAAGCAAAGTTTCAAGGGAATAATGGCCATTTTCTATACTTTTACAACATAAGCAATTAAGAAATAACACATACTATCCACAAACAAAATTTGTCTTCCCTAATGTTATCCAGGGCACAAAAGCAAAGTTTCAAGGGAATAATGGCCATTTCCTATACTTTTACAACATAAGCAATTAAGAAATAACACATACTATCCACAAACAAAATTTGTCTTCCCTAATGTTATCCAGGGCACAAAAGCAAAGTTTCAATGGAATAATGGCCATTTCCTATACTTCTTACAATATAAGCAATTAAGAAATAACACATACTATCCATGAACAAAATTTGTCTTCCCTAATGTTATCCAGGGCACAAAAGCAAAGTTTCAATGGAATAATGGCCATTTCCTATACTTTTACAACATAAGCAATTAAGAAATAACACATACTATCCACGAACAAAATTTGTCTTACCTAATGTTATCCAGGGCACAAAAGCAAAGTTTCAAGGGAATAATGGCCATTTCCTATACTTCTTACAATATAAGCAATTAAGAAATAACACATACTATCCACAAACAAAATTTGTCTTCCCTAATGTTATCCAGGGCACAAAAGCAAAGTTTCAATGGAATAATGGCCATTTCCTATACTTCTTACAATATAAGCAATTAAGAAATAACACATACTATCCACAAACAAAATTTGTCTTCCTTAATGTTATCCAGGGCACAAAAGCAAAGTTTCAAGGGAATAATGGCCATTTTCTATACTTTTACAACATAAGCAATTAAGAAATAACACATACTATCCATGAACAAAATTTGTCTTCCCTAATGTTATCCAGGGCACAAAAGCAAAGTTTCAAGGGAATAATGGCCATTTCCTATACTTTTACAACATAAGCAATTAAGAAATAACACATACTATCCACGAACAAAATTTGTCTTCCCTAATGTTATCCAGGGCACAAAAGCAAAGTTTCAAGGGAATAATGGCCATTTCCTATACTTCTTACAATATAAGCAATTAAGAAATAACACATACTATCCACAAACAAAATTTGTCTTCCCTAATGTTATCCAGGGCACAAAAGCAAAGTTTCAATGGAATAATGGCCATTTCCTATACTTCTTACAATATAAGCAATTAAGAAATAACACATACTATCCATGAACAAAATTTGTCTTCCCTAATGTTATCCAGGGCACAAAAGCAAAGTTTCAAGGGAATAATGGCCATTTTCTATACTTTTACAACATAAGCAATTAAGAAATAACACATACTATCCACAAACAAAATTTGTCCTCCCTAATGTTATCCAGGGCACAAAAGCAAAGTTTCAAGGGAATAATGGCCATTTCCTATACTTTTACAACATAAGCAATTAAGAAATAACACATACTATCCACAAACAAAATTTGTCTTCCCTAATGTTATCCAGGGCACAAAAGCAAAGTTTCAATGGAATAATGGCCATTTCCTATACTTCTTACAATATAAGCAATTAAGAAATAACACATACTATCCATGAACAAAATTTGTCTTCCCTAATGTTATCCAGGGCACAAAAGCAAAGTTTCAAGGGAATAATGGCCATTTTCTATACTTTTACAACATAAGCAATTAAGAAATAACACATACTATCCACAAACAAAATTTGTCTTCCCTAATGTTATCCAGGGCACAAAAGCAAAGTTTCAAGGGAATAATGGCCATTTTCTATACTTTTACAACATAAGCAATTAAGAAATAACACATACTATCCACAAACAAAATTTGTCTTCCCTAATGTTATCCAGGGCACAAAAGCAAAGTTTCAATGGAATAATGGCCATTTCCTATACTTCTTACAATATAAGCAATTAAGAAATAACACATACTATCCATGAACAAAATTTGTCTTCCCTAATGTTATCCAGGGCACAAAAGCAAAGTTTCAAGGGAATAATGGCCATTTTCTATACTTTTACAACATAAGCAATTAAGAAATAACACATACTATCCAGGAACAAAATTTGTCTTCCCTAATGTTATCCAGGGCACAAAAGCAAAGTTTCAATGGAATAATGGCCATTTCCTATACTTCTTACAATATAAGCAATTAAGAAATAACACATACTATCCATGAACAAAATTTGTCTTCCCTAATGTTATCCAGGGCACAAAAGCAAAGTTTCAAGGGAATAATGGCCATTTTCTATACTTTTACAACATAAGCAATTAAGAAATAACACATACTATCCACAAACAAAATTTGTCTTCCCTAATGTTATCCAGGGCACAAAAGCAAAGTTTCAATGGAATAATGGCCATTTCCTATACTTCTTACAATATAAGCAATTAAGAAATAACACATACTATCCATGAACAAAATTTGTCTTCCCTAATGTTATCCAGGGCACAAAAGCAAAGTTTCAAGGGAATAATGGCCATTTTCTATACTTTTACAACATAAGCAATTAAGAAATAACACATACTATCCACAAACAAAATTTGTCTTCCCTAATGTTATCCAGGGCACAAAAGCAAAGTTTCAATGGAATAATGGCCATTTCCTATACTTCTTACAATATAAGCAATTAAGAAATAACACATACTATCCATGAACAAAATTTGTCTTCCCTAATGTTATCCAGGGCACAAAAGCAAAGTTTCAAGGGAATAATGGCCATTTTCTATACTTTTACAACATAAGCAATTAAGAAATAACACATACTATCCACAAACAAAATTTGTCTTCCCTAATGTTATCCAGGGCACAAAAGCAAAGTTTCAATGGAATAATGGCCATTTCCTATACTTCTTACAATATAAGCAATTAAGAAATAACACATACTATCCATGAACAAAATTTGTCTTCCCTAATGTTATCCAGGGCACAAAAGCAAAGTTTCAAGGGAATAATGGCCATTTCCTATACTTCTTACAATATAAGCAATTAAGAAATAACACATACTATCCATGAACAAAATTTGTCTTCCCTAATGTTATCCAGGGCACAAAAGCAAAGTTTCAATGGAATAATGGCCATTTCCTATACTTCTTACAATATAAGCAATTAAGAAATAACACATACTATCCATGAACAAAATTTGTCTTCCCTAATGTTATCCAGGGCACAAAAGCAAAGTTTCAATGGAATAATGGCCATTTCCTATACTTCTTACAATATAAGCAATTAAGAAATAACACATACTATCCACAAACAAAATTTGTCTTCCCTAATGTTATCCAGGGCACAAAAGCAAAGTTTCAATGGAATAATGGCCATTTCCTATACTTCTTACAATATAAGCAATTAAGAAATAACACATACTATCCATGAACAAAATTTGTCTTCCCTAATGTTATCCAGGGCACAAAAGCAAAGTTTCAAGGGAATAATGGCCATTTTCTATACTTTTACAACATAAGCAATTAAGAAATAACACATACTATCCACAAACAAAATTTGTCTTCCCTAATGTTATCCAGGGCACAAAAGCAAAGTTTCAACGGAATAATGGCCATTTTCTATACTTCTTACAATATAAGCAATTAAGAAATAACACATACTATCCACAAACAAAATTTGTCTTCCCTAATGTTATCCAGGGCACAAAAGCAAAGTTTCAATGGAATAATGGCCATTTCCTATACTTCTTACAATATAAGCAATTAAGAAATAACACATACTATCCATGAACAAAATTTGTCTTCCCTAATGTTATCCAGGGCACAAAAGCAAAGTTTCAAGGGAATAATGGCCATTTTCTATACTTTTACAACATAAGCAATTAAGAAATAACACATACTATCCACAAACAAAATTTGTCTTCCCTAATGTTATCCAGGGCACAAAAGCAAAGTTTCAACGGAATAATGGCCATTTTCTATACTTCTTACAATATAAGCAATTAAGAAATAACACATACTATCCACAAACAAAATTTGTCTTTCCTAATGTTATCCAGGGCACAAAAGCAAAGTTTCAATGGAATAATGGCCATTTCCTATACTTCTTACAATATAAGCAATTAAGAAATAACACATACTATCCACGAACAAAATTTGTCCTCCCTAATGTTATCCAGGGCACAAAAGCAAAGTTTCAATGGAATAATGGCCATTTCCTATACTTCTTACAATATAAGCAATTAAGAAATAACACATACTATCCACAAACAAAATTTGTCTTCCCTAATGTTATCCAGGGCACAAAAGCAAAGTTTCAATGGAATAATGGCCATTTCCTATACTTCTTACAATATAAGCAATTAAGAAATAACACATACTATCCACAAACAAAATTTGTCTTCCCTAATGTTATCCAGGGCAGAAAAGCAAAGTTTCAATGGAATAATGGCCATTTCCTATACTTCTTACAATATAAGCAATTAAGAAATAACACATACTATCCACGAACAAAATTTGTCCTCCCTAATGTTATCCAGGGCACAAAAGCAAAGTTTCAAGGGAATAATGGCCATTTTCTATACTTCTTACAATATAAGCAATTAAGAAATAACACATACTATCCACGAACAAAATTTGTCCTCCCTAATGTTATCCAGGGCACAAAAGCAAAGTTTCAATGGAATAATGGCCATTTCCTATACTTCTTACAATATAAGCAATTAAGAAATAACACATACTATCCACAAACAAAATTTGTCTTCCCTAATGTTATCCAGGGCACAAAAGCAAAGTTTCAATGGAATAATGGCCATTTTCTATACTTTTACAACTAAAGCAATTAAGAAATAACACATACTATCCACAAACAAAATTTGTCTTCCCTAATGTTATCCAGGGCACAAAAGCAAAGTTTCAATGGAATAATGGCCATTTCCTATACTTCTTACAATATAAGCAATTAAGAAATAACACATACTATCCACAAACAAAATTTGTCTTACCTAATGTTATCCAGGGCACAAAAGCAAAGTTTCAAGGGAATAATGGCCATTTTCTATACTTTTACAACTAAAGCAATTAAGAAATAACACATACTATCCACAAACAAAATTTGTCTTCCCTAATGTTATCCAGGGCACAAAAGCAAAGTTTCAATGGAATAATGGCCATTTCCTATACTTCTTACAATATAAGCAATTAAGAAATAACACATACTATCCACAAACAAAATTTGTCTTCCCTAATGTTATCCAGGGCAGAAAAGCAAAGTTTCAATGGAATAATGGCCATTTCCTATACTTCTTACAATATAAGCAATTAAGAAATAACACATACTATCCACAAACAAAATTTGTCTTCCCTAATGTTATCCAGGGCACAAAAGCAAAGTTTCAATGGAATAATGGCCATTTCCTATACTTCTTACAATATAAGCAATTAAGAAATAACACATACTATCCACAAACAAAATTTGTCTTCCCTAATGTTATCCAGGGCACAAAAGCAAAGTTTCAAGGGAATAATGGCCATTTTCTATACTTTTACAACTAAAGCAATTAAGAAATAACACATACTATCCACAAACAAAATTTGTCTTCCCTAATGTTATCCAGGGCACAAAAGCAAAGTTTCGAGGGAATAATGGCCATTTTCTATACTTTTACAACATAAGCAATTAAGAAATAACACATACTATCCATGAACAAAATTTGTCTTCCCTAATGTTATCCAGGGCACAAAAGCAAAGTTTCAATGGAATAATGGCCATTTCCTATACTTCTTACAATATAAGCAATTAAGAAATAACACATACTATCCACAAACAAAATTTGTCTTCCCTAATGTTATCCAGGGCACAAAAGCAAAGTTTCAAGGGAATAATGGCCATTTTCTATACTTTTACAACTAAAGCAATTAAGAAATAACACATACTATCCACAAACAAAATTTGTCTTCCCTAATGTTATCCAGGGCACAAAAGCAAAGTTTCAAGGGAATAATGGCCATTTTCTATACTTTTACAACATAAGCAATTAAGAAATAACACATACTATCCATGAACAAAATTTGTCTTCCCTAATGTTATCCAGGGCACAAAAGCAAAGTTTCAATGGAATAATGGCCATTTCCTATACTTCTTACAATATAAGCAATTAAGAAATAACACATACTATCCACAAACAAAATTTGTCTTCCCTAATGTTATCCAGGGCAGAAAAGCAAAGTTTCAATGGAATAATGGCCATTTCCTATACTTCTTACAATATAAGCAATTAAGAAATAACACATACTATCCACAAACAAAATTTGTCTTCCCTAATGTTATCCAGGGCAGAAAAGCAAAGTTTCAATGGAATAATGGCCATTTCCTATACTTCTTACAATATAAGCAATTAAGAAATAACACATACTATCCACAAACAAAATTTGTCTTCCCTAATGTTATCCAGGGCACAAAAGCAAAGTTTCAAGGGAATAATGGCCATTTCCTATACTTCTTACAATATAAGCAATTAAGAAATAACACATACTATCCACAAACAAAATTTGTCTTCCCTAATGTTATCCAGGGCACAAAAGCAAAGTTTCAAGGGAATAATGGCCATTTTCTATACTTTTACAACATAAGCAATTAAGAAATAACACATACTATCCACGAACAAAATTTGTCTTCCCTAATGTTATCCAGGGCACAAAAGCAAAGTTTCAATGGAATAATGGCCATTTCCTATACTTCTTACAATATAAGCAATTAAGAAATAACACATACTATCCACAAACAAAATTTGTCTTCCCTAATGTTATCCAGGGCACAAAAGCAAAGTTTCAAGGGAATAATGGCCATTTTCTATACTTTTACAACATAAGCAATTAAGAAATAACACATACTATCCACGAACAAAATTTGTCTTCCCTAATGTTATCCAGGGCACAAAAGCAAAGTTTCAATGGAATAATGGCCATTTCCTATACTTCTTACAATATAAGCAATTAAGAAATAACACATACTATCCACAAACAAAATTTGTCTTCCCTAATGTTATCCAGGGCAGAAAAGCAAAGTTTCAATGGAATAATGGCCATTTCCTATACTTCTTACAATATAAGCAATTAAGAAATAACACATACTATCCACAAACAAAATTTGTCTTCCCTAATGTTATCCAGGGCACAAAAGCAAAGTTTCAAGGGAATAATGGCCATTTTCTATACTTTTACAACATAAGCAATTAAGAAATAACACATACTATCCACGAACAAAATTTGTCTTCCCTAATGTTATCCAGGGCACAAAAGCAAAGTTTCAAGGGAATAATGGCCATTTTCTATACTTTTACAACATAAGCAATTAAGAAATAACACATACTATCCACGAACAAAATTTGTCTTCCCTAATGTTATCCAGGGCACAAAAGCAAAGTTTCAATGGAATAATGGCCATTTCCTATACTTCTTACAATATAAGCAATTAAGAAATAACACATACTATCCACAAACAAAATTTGTCTTCCCTAATGTTATCCAGGGCAGAAAAGCAAAGTTTCAATGGAATAATGGCCATTTCCTATACTTCTTACAATATAAGCAATTAAGAAATAACACATACTATCCACAAACAAAATTTGTCTTCCCTAATGTTATCCAGGGCACAAAAGCAAAGTTTCAATGGAATAATGGCCATTTCCTATACTTCTTACAATATAAGCAATTAAGAAATAACACATACTATCCACAAACAAAATTTGTCTTCCCTAATGTTATCCAGGGCACAAAAGCAAAGTTTCAATGGAATAATGGCCATTTCCTATACTTCTTACAATATAAGCAATTAAGAAATAACACATACTATCCACAAACAAAAATTGTCTTCCCTAATGTTATCCAGGGCACAAAAGCAAAGTTTCAATGGAATAATGGCCATTTCCTATACTTCTTACAATATAAGCAATTAAGAAATAACACATACTATCCACAAACAAAATTTGTCTTCCCTAATGTTATCCAGGGCACAAAAGCAAAGTTTCAAGGGAATAATGGCCATTTCCTATACTTTTACAACATAAGCAATTAAGAAATAACACATACTATCCACAAACAAAATTTGTCTTCCCTAATGTTATCCAGGGCACAAAAGCAAAGTTTCAAGGGAATAATGGCCATTTCCTATACTTTTACAACATAAGCAATTAAGAAATAACACATACTATCCACAAACAAAATTTGTCTTCCCTAATGTTATCCAGGGCACAAAAGCAAAGTTTCAATGGAATAATGGCCATTTCCTATACTTCTTACAATATAAGCAATTAAGAAATAACACATAGTATCCACAAACAAAATTTGTCTTCCCTAATGTTATCCAGGGCACAAAAGCAAAGTTTCAATGGAATAATGGCCATTTACTATACTTCTTACAATATAAGCAATTAAGAAATAACACATACTATCCACAAACAAAATTTGTCTTCCCTAATGTTATCCAGGGCACAAAAGCAAAGTTTCAAGGGAATAATGGCCATTTTCTATACTTTTACAACATAAGCAATTAAGAAATAACACATACTATCCACGAACAAAATTTGTCTTCCCTAATGTTATCCAGGGCACAAAAGCAAAGTTTCAAGGGAATAATGGCCATTTTCTATACTTTTACAACATAAGCAATTAAGAAATAACACATACTATCCACGAACAAAATTTGTCTTCCCTAATGTTATCCAGGGCACAAAAGCAAAGTTTCAATGGAATAATGGCCATTTCCTATACTTCTTACAATATAAGCAATTAAGAAATAACACATACTATCCACAAACAAAATTTGTCTTCCCTAATGTTATCCAGGGCAGAAAAGCAAAGTTTCAATGGAATAATGGCCATTTCCTATACTTCTTACAATATAAGCAATTAAGAAATAACACATACTATCCACAAACAAAATTTGTCTTCCCTAATGTTATCCAGGGCAGAAAAGCAAAGTTTCAATGGAATAATGGCCATTTCCTATACTTCTTACAATATAAGCAATTAAGAAATAACACATACTATCCACAAACAAAATTTGTCTTCCCTAATGTTATCCAGGGCAGAAAAGCAAAGTTTCAATGGAATAATGGCCATTTCCTATACTTCTTACAATATAAGCAATTAAGAAATAACACATACTATCCACAAACAAAATTTGTCTTCCCTAATGTTATCCAGGGCACAAAAGCAAAGTTTCAATGGAATAATGGCCATTTTCTATACTTTTACAACATAAGCAATTAAGAAATAACACATACTATCCACGAACAAAATTTGTCTTCCCTAATGTTATCCAGGGCACAAAAGCAAAGTTTCAAGGGAATAATGGCCATTTTCTATACTTTTACAACATAAGCAATTAAGAAATAACACATACTATCCACGAACAAAATTTGTCTTCCCTTATGTTATCCAGGGTACAAAAGCAAAGTTTCAATGGAATAATGGCCATTTTCTATACTTTTACAACATAAGCAATTAAGAAATAACACATACTATCCAGGAACAAAATTTGTCTTCCCTAATGTTATCCAGGGCACAAAAGCAAAGTTTCAAGGGAATAATGGCCATTTTCTATACTTTTACAACATAAGCAATTAAGAAATAACACATACTATCCAGAAACAAAATTTGTCTTCCTTAATGTTATCCAGGGCACAAAAGCAAAGTTTCAATGGAATAATGGCCATTTTCTATACTTTTACAACATAAGCAATTAAGAAATAACACATACTATCCAGAAACAAAATTTGTCTTCCCTAATGTTATCCAGGGCACAAAAGCAAAGTTTCAAGGGAATAATGGCCATTTTCTATACTTTTACAACATAAGCAATTAAGAAATAACACATACTATCCAGGAACAAAATTTGTCTTACCTAATGTTATCCAGGGCACAAAGGCAAAGTTTCAAGGGAATAATGGCCATTTTCTATACTTTTACAACATAAGCAATTAAGAAATAACACATACTATCCAGGAACAAAATTTGTCTTCCCTAATGTTATCCAGGGTACAAAAGCAAAGTTTCAATGGAATAATGGCCATTTTCTATACTTTTACAACATAAGCAATTAAGAAATAACACATACTATCCAGGAACAAAATTTGTCTTCCCTAATGTTATCCAGGGTACAAAAGCAAAGTTTCAATGGAATAATGGCCATTTTCTATACTTTTACAACATAAGCAATTAAGAAATAACACATACTATCCACAAACAAAATTTGTCTTCCTTAATGTTATCCAGGGCACAAAAGCAAAGTTTCAAGGGAATAATGGCCATTTTCTATACTTTTACAACATAAGCAATTAAGAAATAACACATACTATCCAGGCTCAAATTTGGCTTACCTAATGTTATCCAGGGCACAAAAGCAAAGTTTCAAGGGAATAATGGCCATTTTCTATACTTTTACAACATAAGCAATTAAGAAATAACACATACTATCCAGGCTCAAATTTGGCTTACCTAATGTTATCCAGGGCACAAAAGCAAAGTTTCAAGGGAATAATGGCCATTTTCTATACTTTTACAACTAAAGCGATTAAGAAATAACATATACTATCCACGAACAAAATTTGTCTTACCTAATGTTATCCAGGGCACAAAAGCAAAGTTTCAAGGAAATAATGGCCATTTTCTATACTTTTACAACATAAGCAATTAAGAAATAACACATACTATCCGCGAACAAAATTTGTCTTCCCTAATGTTATCCAGGGCACAAAAGCAAAGTTTCAAGGGAATAATGGCCATTTTCTATACTTTTACAACATAAGCAATTAAGAAATAACACATACTATCCAGGAACAAAATTTGTCTTACCTAATGTTATCCAGGGCACAAAAGCAAAGTTTCAAGGGAATAATGGCCATTTTCTATACTTTTACAACATAAGCAATTAAGAAATAACACATACTATCCACGAACAAAATTTGTCTTACCTAATGTTATCCAGGGCACAAAGGCAAAGTTTCAAGGGAATAATGGCCATTTTCTATACTTTTACAACATAAGCAATTAAGAAATAACACATACTATCCACGAACAAAATTTGTCTTCCCTAATGTTATCCAGGGCACAAAAGCAAAGTTTCAAGGGAATAATGGCCATTTTCTATACTTTTACAACATAAGCAATTAAGAAATAACACATACTATCCACGAACAAAATTTGTCTTACCTAATGTTATCCAGGGCACAAAAGCAAAGTTTCAAGGGAATAATGGCCATTTTCTATACTTTTACAACATAAGCAATTAAGAAATAACACATACTATCCACGAACAAGATTTGTCTTCCCTAATGTTATCCAGGGCACAAAGGCAAAGTTTCAAGGGAATAATGGCCATTTTCTATACTTTTACGATATAAGCAATTAAGAAATAACACATACTATCCAGGAACAAAATTTGTCTTCCCTAATGTTATCCAGGGCACAAAAGCAAAGTTTCAATGGAATAATGGCCATTTTGTATACTTTTACAATATAAGCAATTAAGAAATAACACATACTATCCAGGAACAAAATTTGTCTTCCCTAATGTTATCCAGGGCACAAAAGCAAAGTTTCAATGGAATAATGGCCATTTTGTATACTTTTACAATATAAGCAATTAAGAAATAACACATACTATCCAGGAACAAAATTTGTCTTCCCTAATGTTATCCAGGGCACAAAAGCAAAGTTTCAATGGAATAATGGCCATTTTGTATACTTTTACAATATAAGCAATTAAGAAATAACACATACTATCCAGGAACAAAATTTGTCTTCCCTAATGTTATCCAGGGCACAAAAGCAAAGTTTCAATGGAATAATGGCCATTTTGTATACTTTTACAATATAAGCAATTAAGAAATAACACATACTATCCAGGAACAAAATTTGTCTTCCCTAATGTTATCCAGGGCACAAAAGCAAAGTTTCAATGGAATAATGGCCATTTTGTATACTTTTACAATATAAGCAATTAAGAAATAACACATACTATCCAGGAACAAAATTTGTCTTCCCTAATGTTATCCAGGGCACAAAAGCAAAGTTTCAATGGAATAATGGCCATTTTGTATACTTTTACAATATAAGCAATTAAGAAATAACACATACTATCCAGGAACAAAATTTGTCTTCCCTAATGTTATCCAGGGCACAAAAGCAAAGTTTCAATGGAATAATGGCCATTTTGTATACTTTTACAATATAAGCAATTAAGAAATAACACATACTATCCAGGAACAAAATTTGTCTTCCCTAATGTTATCCAGGGCACAAAAGCAAAGTTTCAATGGAATAATGGCCATTTTGTATACTTTTACAATATAAGCAATTAAGAAATAACACATACTATCCAGGAACAAAATTTGTCTTCCCTAATGTTATCCAGGGCACAAAAGCAAAGTTTCAATGGAATAATGGCCATTTTGTATACTTTTACAATATAAGCAATTAAGAAATAACACATACTATCCACAAACAAAATTTGTCTTCCCTAATGTTATCCAGGGCACAAAAGCAAAGTTTCAATGGAATAATGGCCATTTTGTATACTTTTACAATATAAGCAATTAAGAAATAACACATACTATCCAGGAACAAAATTTGTCTTCCCTAATGTTATCCAGGGCACAAAAGCAAAGTTTCAATGGAATAATGGCCATTTTGTATACTTTTACAATATAAGCAATTAAGAAATAACACATACTATCCAGGAACAAAATTTGTCTTCCCTAATGTTATCCAGGGCACAAAAGCAAAGTTTCAATGGAATAATGGCCATTTTGTATACTTTTACAATATAAGCAATTAAGAAATAACACATACTATCCAGGAACAAAATTTGTCTTCCCTAATGTTATCCAGGGCACAAAAGCAAAGTTTCAATGGAATAATGGCCATTTTGTATACTTTTACAATATAAGCAATTAAGAAATAACACATACTATCCAGGAACAAAATTTGTCTTCCCTAATGTTATCCAGGGCACAAAAGCAAAGTTTCAATGGAATAATGGCCATTTTGTATACTTTTACAATATAAGCAATTAAGAAATAACACATACTATCCAGGAACAAAATTTGTCTTCCCTAATGTTATCCAGGGCACAAAAGCAAAGTTTCAATGGAATAATGGCCATTTTGTATACTTTTACAATATAAGCAATTAAGAAATAACACATACTATCCAGGAACAAAATTTGTCTTCCCTAATGTTATCCAGGGCACAAAAGCAAAGTTTCAATGGAATAATGGCCATTTTGTATACTTTTACAATATAAGCAATTAAGAAATAACACATACTATCCAGGAACAAAATTTGTCTTCCCTAATGTTATCCAGGGCACAAAAGCAAAGTTTCAATGGAATAATGGCCATTTTGTATACTTTTACAATATAAGCAATTAAGAAATAACACATACTATCCACAAACAAAATTTGTCTTCCCTAATGTTATCCAGGGCACAAAAGCAAAGTTTCAATGGAATAATGGCCATTTTGTATACTTTTACAATATAAGCAATTAAGAAATAACACATACTATCCAGGAACAAAATTTGTCTTCCCTAATGTTATCCAGGGCACAAAAGCAAAGTTTCAATGGAATAATGGCCATTTTGTATACTTTTACAATATAAGCAATTAAGAAATAACACATACTATCCAGGAACAAAATTTGTCTTCCCTAATGTTATCCAGGGCACAAAAGCAAAGTTTCAATGGAATAATGGCCATTTTGTATACTTTTACAATATAAGCAATTAAGAAATAACACATACTATCCACAAACAAAATTTGTCTTCCCTAATGTTATCCAGGGCACAAAAGCAAAGTTTCAATGGAATAATGGCCATTTTGTATACTTTTACAATATAAGCAATTAAGAAATAACACATACTATCCAGGAACAAAATTTGTCTTCCCTAATGTTATCCAGGGCACAAAAGCAAAGTTTCAATGGAATAATGGCCATTTTGTATACTTTTACAATATAAGCAATTAAGAAATAACACATACTATCCAGGAACAAAATTTGTCTTCCCTAATGTTATCCAGGGCACAAAAGCAAAGTTTCAATGGAATAATGGCCATTTTGTATACTTTTACAATATAAGCAATTAAGAAATAACACATACTATCCAGGAACAAAATTTGTCTTCCCTAATGTTATCCAGGGCACAAAAGCAAAGTTTCAATGGAATAATGGCCATTTTGTATACTTTTACAATATAAGCAATTAAGAAATAACACATACTATCCAGGAACAAAATTTGTCTTCCCTAATGTTATCCAGGGCACAAAAGCAAAGTTTCAATGGAATAATGGCCATTTTGTATACTTTTACAATATAAGCAATTAAGAAATAACACATACTATCCAGGAACAAAATTTGTCTTCCCTAATGTTATCCAGGGCACAAAAGCAAAGTTTCAATGGAATAATGGCCATTTTGTATACTTTTACAATATAAGCAATTAAGAAATAACACATACTATCCAGGAACAAAATTTGTCTTCCCTAATGTTATCCAGGGCACAAAAGCAAAGTTTCAATGGAATAATGGCCATTTTGTATACTTTTACAATATAAGCAATTAAGAAATAACACATACTATCCAGGAACAAAATTTGTCTTCCCTAATGTTATCCAGGGCACAAAAGCAAAGTTTCAATGGAATAATGGCCATTTTGTATACTTTTACAATATAAGCAATTAAGAAATAACACATACTATCCAGGAACAAAATTTGTCTTCCCTAATGTTATCCAGGGCACAAAAGCAAAGTTTCAATGGAATAATGGCCATTTTGTATACTTTTACAATATAAGCAATTAAGAAATAACACATACTATCCAGGAACAAAATTTGTCTTCCCTAATGTTATCCAGGGCACAAAAGCAAAGTTTCAATGGAATAATGGCCATTTTGTATACTTTTACAATATAAGCAATTAAGAAATAACACATACTATCCAGGAACAAAATTTGTCTTCCCTAATGTTATCCAGGGCACAAAAGCAAAGTTTCAATGGAATAATGGCCATTTTGTATACTTTTACAATATAAGCAATTAAGAAATAACACATACTATCCAGGAACAAAATTTGTCTTCCCTAATGTTATCCAGGGCACAAAAGCAAAGTTTCAATGGAATAATGGCCATTTTGTATACTTTTACAATATAAGCAATTAAGAAATAACACATACTATCCAGGAACAAAATTTGTCTTCCCTAATGTTATCCAGGGCACAAAAGCAAAGTTTCAATGGAATAATGGCCATTTTGTATACTTTTACAATATAAGCAATTAAGAAATAACACATACTATCCAGGAACAAAATTTGTCTTCCCTAATGTTATCCAGGGCACAAAAGCAAAGTTTCAATGGAATAATGGCCATTTTGTATACTTTTACAATATAAGCAATTAAGAAATAACACATACTATCCAGGAACAAAATTTGTCTTCCCTAATGTTATCCAGGGCACAAAAGCAAAGTTTCAATGGAATAATGGCCATTTTGTATACTTTTACAATATAAGCAATTAAGAAATAACACATACTATCCAGGAACAAAATTTGTCTTCCCTAATGTTATCCAGGGCACAAAAGCAAAGTTTCAATGGAATAATGGCCATTTTGTATACTTTTACAATATAAGCAATTAAGAAATAACACATACTATCCAGGAACAAAATTTGTCTTCCCTAATGTTATCCAGGGCACAAAAGCAAAGTTTCAATGGAATAATGGCCATTTTGTATACTTTTACAATATAAGCAATTAAGAAATAACACATACTATCCAGGAACAAAATTTGTCTTCCCTAATGTTATCCAGGGCACAAAAGCAAAGTTTCAATGGAATAATGGCCATTTTGTATACTTTTACAATATAAGCAATTAAGAAATAACACATACTATCCAGGAACAAAATTTGTCTTCCCTAATGTTATCCAGGGCACAAAAGCAAAGTTTCAATGGAATAATGGCCATTTTGTATACTTTTACAATATAAGCAATTAAGAAATAACACATACTATCCAGTAACAAAATTTGTCTTCCCTAATGTTATCCAGGGCACAAAAGCAAAGTTTCAATGGAATAATGGCCATTTTGTATACTTTTACAATATAAGCAATTAAGAAATAACACATACTATCCACGAACAAAATTTGCCTTACCTAATGTTATCCAGGGCCCAAAAGCAAACTTTCAATGGAATAATGGCCATTTTCTATACTTTTACAACATAAGCAATTAAGAAATAACACATACTATCCAGGAACAAAATTTGTCTTACCTAATGTTATCCAGGGCCCAAAAGCAAAGTTTCAAGGGAATAATGGCCATTTTCTATACTTTTACAACATAAGCAATTAAAAAATAACACATACTATCCACGAACAAAATTTGTCTTCCCTAATGTTATCCAGGGCACAAAAGCAAAGTTTCAAGGGAATAATGGCCATTTTGTATACTTTTACAATATAAGCAATTAAGAAATAACACATACTATCCAGGAACAAAATTTGTCTTCCCTAATGTTATCCAGGGCACAAAAGCAAAGTTTCAATGGAATAATGGCCATTTTGTATACTTTTACAATATAAGCAATTAAGAAATAACACATACTATCCACGAACAAAATTTGTCTTCCCTAATGTTATCCAGGGCACAAAAGCAAAGTTTCAATGGAATAATGGCCATTTTGTATACTTTTACAATATAAGCAATTAAGAAATAACACATACTATCCAGGAACAAAATTTGTCTTCCCTAATGTTATCCAGGGCACAAAAGCAAAGTTTCAATGGAATAATGGCCATTTTGTATACTTTTACAATATAAGCAATTAAGAAATAACACATACTATCCACGAACAAAATTTGTCTTCCCTAATGTTATCCAGGGCACAAAAGCAAAGTTTCAATGGAATAATGGCCATTTTGTATACTTTTACAATATAAGCAATTAAGAAATAACACATACTATCCAGGAACAAAATTTGTCTTCCCTAATGTTATCCAGGGCACAAAAGCAAAGTTTCAATGGAATAATGGCCATTTTGTATACTTTTACAATATAAGCAATTAAGAAATAACACATACTATCCAGGAACAAAATTTGTCTTCCCTAATGTTATCCAGGGCACAAAAGCAAAGTTTCAATGGAATAATGGCCATTTTGTATACTTTTACAATATAAGCAATTAAGAAATAACACATACTATCCAGGAACAAAATTTGTCTTCCCTAATGTTATCCAGGGCACAAAAGCAAAGTTTCAATGGAATAATGGCCATTTTGTATACTTTTACAATATAAGCAATTAAGAAATAACACATACTATCCAGGAACAAAATTTGTCTTCCCTAATGTTATCCAGGGCACAAAAGCAAAGTTTCAATGGAATAATGGCCATTTTGTATACTTTTACAACATAAGCAATTAAGAAATAACACATACTATCCACGAACAAAATTTGTCTTCCCTAATGTTATCCAGGGCACAAAAGCAAAGTTTCAATGGAATAATGGCCATTTTGTATACTTTTACAACATAAGCAATTAAGAAATAACACATACTATCCACAAACAAAATTTGTCTTCCTTAATGTTATCCAGGGCACAAAAGCAAAGTTTCAATGGAATAATGGCCATTTTGTATACTTTTACAATATAAGCAATTAAGAAATAACACATACTATCCACGAACAAAATTTGTCTTCCCTAATGTTATCCAGGGCACAAAAGCAAAGTTTCAATGGAATAATGGCCATTTTGTATACTTTTACAATATAAGCAATTAAGAAATAACACATACTATCCATGAACAAAATTTGTCTTCCCTAATGTTATCCAGGGCACAAAAGCAAAGTTTCAATGGAATAATGGCCATTTTGTATACTTTTACAATATAAGCAATTAAGAAATAACACATACTATCCAGGAACAAAATTTGTCTTCCCTAATGTTATCCAGGGCACAAAAGCAAAGTTTCAATGGAATAATGGCCATTTTGTATACTTTTACAACATAAGCAATTAAGAAATAACACATACTATCCACGAACAAAATTTGTCTTCCCTAATGTTATCCAGGGCACAAAAGCAAAGTTTCAAGGGAATAATGGCCATTTCGTATACTTTTACAACATAAGCAATTAAGAAATAACACATACTATCCACAAACAAAATTTGTCTTACCTAATGTTATCCAGGGCAGAAAAGCAAAGTTTCAATGGAATAATGGCCATTTTCTATACTTTTACAACATAAGCAATTAAGAAATAACACATACTATCCACAAACAAAATTTGTCTTACCTAATGTTATCCAGGGCCCAAAAGCAAAGTTTCAAGGGAATAATGGCCATTTTCTATACTTTTACAACATAAGCAATTAAGAAATAACACATACTATCCACGAACAAAATTTGTCTTCCCTAATGTTATCCAGGGCAGAAAAGCAAAGTTTCAAGGGAATAATGGCCATTTTCTATACTTTTACAACATAAGCAATTAAGAAATAACACATACTATCCACAAACAAAATTTGTCTTCCCTAATGTTATCCAGGGCACAAAAGCAAAGTTTCAAGGGAATAATGGCCATTTTCTATACTTCTTACAATATAAGCAATTAAGAAATAACACATACTATCCACGAACAAAATTTGTCTTCCCTAATGTTATACAGGGCACAAAAGCAAAGTTTCAAGGGAATAATGGCCATTTTCTATATTTTTACAACATAAGCAATTAAGAAATAACACATACTATCCAGAAACAAAATTTGTCTTCCCTAATGTTATCCAGGGCACAAAAGCAAAGTTTCAAGGGAATAATGGCCATTTTCTATACTTTTACAAGATAAGCAATTAAGAAATAACACATACTATCCACGAACAAAATTTGCCTTACCTAATGTAATCCAGGGCACAAAAGCAAAGTTTCAAGGGAATAATGGCCATTTTCTATACTTTTACAAGATAAGCAATTAAGAAATAACACATACTATCCACGAACAAAATTTGTCTTCCCTAATGTAATCCAGGGCACAAAAGCAAAGTTTCAAGGGAATAATGGCCATTTTCTATACTTTTACAATATAAGCAATTAAGAAATAACACATACTATCCACGAACAAAATTTGCCTTACCTAATGTAATCCAGGGCACAAAAGCAAAGTTTCAAGGGAATAATGGCCATTTTCTATACTTTTACAAGATAAGCAATTAAGAAATAACACATACTATCCAGGAACAAGATTTGTCTTCCCTAATGTTATACAGGGCACAAAAGCAAAGTTTCAAGGGAATAATGGCCATTCTCTATACTTCTGACAAAATAAGCAATTAAGAAATAACACATACTATCCACGAACAAAATTTGTCTTCCCTAATGTTATACAGGGCACAAAAGCAAAGTTTCAAGGGAATAATGGCCATTTTCTATACTTTTACAATATAAGCAATTAAGAAATAACACATACTATCCACGAACAAAATTTGTCTTACCTAATGTTATCCAGGGTACAAAAGCAAAGTTTCAATGGAATAATGGCCATTTTCTATACTTTTACAACATAAGCAATTAAGAAATAACACATACTATCCACGAACAAAATTTGTCTTCCCTAATGTTATCCAGGGTACAAAAGCAAAGTTTCAAGGGAATAATGGCCATTTCCTATACTTTTACAACATAAGCAATTAAGAAATAACACATACTATCCACGAACAAAATTTGTCTTCCCTAATGTTATCCAGGGCCCAAAAGCAAAGTTTCAAGGGAATAATGGCCATTTTCTATACTTTTACAACATAAGCAATTAAGAAATAACACATACTATCCACGAACAAAATTTGTCTTCCCTAATGTTATCCAGGGTACAAAAGCAAAGTTTCAAGGGAATAATGGCCATTTCCTATACTTTTACAACATAAGCAATTAAGAAATAACACATACTATCCACGAACAAAATTTGTCTTCCCTAATGTTATCCAGGGCCCAAAAGCAAAGTTTCAAGGGAATAATGGCCATTTTCTATACTTTTACAACATAAGCAATTAAGAAATAACACATACTATCCACGAACAAAATTTGTCTTCCCTAATGTTATCCAGGGCCCAAAAGCAAAGTTTCAAGGGAATAATGGCCATTTCCTATACTTTTACAACATAAGCAATTAAGAAATAACACATACTATCCACGAACAAAATTTGTCTTCCCTAATGTTATCCAGGGCACAAAAGCAAAGTTTCAAGGGAATAATGGCCATTTTCTATACTTTTACAACATAAGCAATTAAGAAATAACACATACTATCCATGAACAAAATTTGTCTTCCCTAATGTTATCCAGGGCACAAAAGCAAAGTTTCAAGGGAATAATGGCCATTTTCTATACTTTTACAACATAAGCAATTAAGAAATAACACATACTATCCACGAACAAAATTTGTCTTACCTAATGTTATCCAGGGTACAAAAGCAAAGTTTCAAGGGAATAATGGCCATTTTCTATACTTTTACAACATAAGCAATTAAGAAATAACACATACTATCCACGAACAAAATTTGTCTTCCCTAATGTTATCCAGGGCCCAAAAGCAAAGTTTCAAGGGAATAATGGCCATTTTCTATACTTTTACAACATAAGCAATTAAGAAATAACACATACTATCCACGAACAAAATTTGTCTTACCTAATGTTATCCAGGGTACAAAAGCAAAGTTTCAAGGGAATAATGGCCATTTTCTATACTTTTACAACATAAGCAATTAAGAAATAACACATACTATCCACGAACAAAATTTGTCTTCCCTAATGTTATCCAGGGTACAAACGCAAAGTTTCAAGGGAATAATGGCCATTTCCTATACTTTTACAACATAAGCAATTAAGAAATAACACATACTATCCACGAACAAAATTTGTCTTCCCTAATGTTATCCAGGGTACAAACGCAAAGTTTCAAGGGAATAATGGCCATTTTCTATACTTTTACAACATAAGCAATTAAGAAATAACACATACTATCCACGAACAAAATTTGTCTTCCCTAATGTTATCCAGGGCACAAAGGCAAAGTTTCAAGGGAATAATGGCCATTTTCTATACTTTTACAAGATAAGCAATTAAGAAATAACACATACTATCCACGAACAAAATTTGTCTTTCCTAATGTTATCCAGGGCACAAAAGCAAAGTTTCAAGGGAATAATGGCCATTTCCTATACTTTTACAACATAAGCAATTAAGAAATAACACATACTATCCACGAACAAAATTTGTCTTACCTAATGTTATCCAGGGCACAAAAGCAAAGTTTCAAGGGAATAATGGCCATTTTCTATACTTTTACAACATAAGCAATTAAGAAATAACACATACTATCCACAAACAAAATTTGTCTTCCCTAATGTTATCCAGGGCACAAAAGCAAAGTTTCAAGGGAATAATGGCCATTTCCTATACTTTTACAACATAAGCAATTAAGAAATAACACATACTATCCACGAACAAAATTTGTCTTACCTAATGTTATCCAGGGCACAAAAGCAAAGTTTCAAGGGAATAATGGCCATTTTCTATACTTTTACAACATAAGCAATTAAGAAATAACACATACTATCCACGAACAAAATTTGTCTTCCCTAATGTTATCCAGGGTACAAAAGCAAAGTTTCAAGGGAATAATGGCCATTTCCTATACTTTTACAACATAAGCAATTAAGAAATAACACATACTATCCACGAACAAAATTTGTCTTACCTAATGTTATCCAGGGCACAAAAGCAAAGTTTCAAGGGAATAATGGCCATTTTCTATACTTTTACAACATAAGCAATTAAGAAATAACACATACTATCCACGAACAAAATTTGTCTTCCCTAATGTTATCCAGGGTACAAACGCAAAGTTTCAAGGGAATAATGGCCATTTCCTATACTTTTACAACATAAGCAATTAAGAAATAACACATACTATCCACGAACAAAATTTGTCTTACCTAATGTTATCCAGGGTACAAAAGCAAAGTTTCAAGGGAATAATGGCCATTTTCTATACTTTTACAACATAAGCAATTAAGAAATAACACATACTATCCACGAACAAAATTTGTCTTCCCTAATGTTATCCAGGGCACAAAAGCAAAGTTTCAAGGGAATAATGGCCATTTTCTATACTTTTACAACATAAGCAATTAAGAAATAACACATACTATCCACGAACAAAATTTGTCTTCCCTAATGTTATCCAGGGCACAAAAGCAAAGTTTCAAGGGAATAATGGCCATTTCCTATACTTTTACAACATAAGCAATTAAGAAATAACACATACTATCCACGAACAAAATTTGTCTTCCCTAATGTTATCCAGGGTACAAACGCAAAGTTTCAAGGGAATAATGGCCATTTCCTATACTTTTACAACATAAGCAATTAAGAAATAACACATACTATCCACAAACAAAATTTGTCTTCCCTAATGTTATCCAGGGCACAAAAGCAAAGTTTCAAGGGAATAATGGCCATTTCCTATACTTTTACAACATAAGCAATTAAGAAATAACACATACTATCCACAAACAAAATTTGTCTTCCCTAATGTTATCCAGGGCAGAAAAGCAAAGTTTCAATGGAATAATGGCCATTTTCTATACTTTTACAACATAAGCAATTAAGAAATAACACATACTATCCACAAACAAAATTTGTCTTCCCTAATGTTATCCAGGGTACAAACGCAAAGTTTCAAGGGAATAATGGCCATTTTCTATACTTTTACAACATAACCAATTAAGAAATAACACATACTATCCACAAACAAAATTTGTCTTCCCTAATGTTATCCAGGGCAGAAAAGCAAAGTTTCAATGGAATAATGGCCATTTTCTATACTTTTACAACATAAGCAATTAAGAAATAACACATACTATCCACGAACAAAATTTGTCTTCCCTAATGTTATCCAGGGTACAAACGCAAAGTTTCAAGGGAATAATGGCCATTTCCTATACTTTTACAACATAAGCAATTAAGAAATAACACATACTATCCACAAACAAAATTTGTCTTCCCTAATGTTATCCAGGGCAGAAAAGCAAAGTTTCAATGGAATAATGGCCATTTTCTATACTTTTACAACATAAGCAATTAAGAAATAACACATACTATCCACGAACAAAATTTGTCTTCCCTAATGTTATCCAGGGTACAAAAGCAAAGTTTCAAGGGAATAATGGCCATTTTCTATACTTTTACAACATAAGCAATTAAGAAATAACACATACTATCCAGGAACAAAATTTGTCTTCCCTAATGTTATCCAGGGTACAAAAGCAAAGTTTCAAGGGAATAATGGCCATTTCCTATACTTTTACAACATAAGCAATTAAGAAATAACACATACTATCCACGAACAAAATTTGTCTTCCCTAATGTTATCCAGGGTACAAAAGCAAAGTTTCAAGGGAATAATGGCCATTTCCTATACTTTTACAACATAAGCAATTAAGAAATAACACATACTATCCACGAACAAAATTTGTCTTACCTAATGTTATCCAGGGTACAAAAGCAAAGTTTCAAGGGAATAATGGCCATTTTCTATACTTTTACAACATAAGCAATTAAGAAATAACACATACTATCCAGGAACAAAATTTGTCTTCCCTAATGTTATCCAGGGTACAAAAGCAAAGTTTCAAGGGAATAATGGCCATTTTCTATACTTTTACAACATAAGCAATTAAGAAATAACACATACTATCCACGAACAAAATTTGTCTTCCCTAATGTTATCCAGGGTACAAAAGCAAAGTTTCAAGGGAATAATGGCCATTTTCTATACTTTTACAACATAAGCAATTAAGAAATAACACATACTATCCAGGAACAAAATTTGTCTTCCCTAATGTTATCCAGGGCACAAAAGCAAAGTTTCAAGGGAATAATGGCCATTTTCTATACTTTTACAACATAAGCAATTAAGAAATAACACATACTATCCACAAACAAAATTTGTCTTCCCTAATGTTATCCAGGGCAGAAAAGCAAAGTTTCAATGGAATAATGGCCATTTTCTATACTTTTACAACATAAGCAATTAAGAAATAACACATACTATCCACAAACAAAATTTGTCTTCCCTAATGTTATCCAGGGCACAAAAGCAAAGTTTCAAGGGAATAATGGCCATTTTCTATACTTTTACAACATAAGCAATTAAGAAATAACATATACTATCCAGGAACAAAATTTGTCTTCCCTAATGTTATCCAGGGCACAAAAGCAAAGTTTCAAGGGAATAATGGCCATTTTCTATACTTTTACAACATAAGCAATTAAGAAATAACACATACTATCCAGGAACAAAATTTGTCTTCCCTAATGTTATCCAGGGCACAAAAGCAAAGTTTCAAGGGAATAATGGCCATTTTCTATACTTTTACAACATAAGCAATTAAGAAATAACACATACTATCCACAAACAAAATTTGTCTTCCCTAATGTTATCCAGGGCACAAAAGCAAAGTTTCAAGGGAATAATGGCCATTTTCTATACTTTTACAACATAAGCAATTAAGAAATAACACATACTATCCAGGAACAAAATTTGTCTTCCCTAATGTTATCCAGGGCACAAAAGCAAAGTTTCAAGGGAATAATGGCCATTTTCTATACTTTTACAACATAAGCAATTAAGAAATAACACATACTATCCAGGAACAAAATTTGTCTTACCTAATGTTATCCAGGGCACAAAAGCAAAGTTTCAAGGGAATAATGGCCATTTTCTATACTTTTACAACATAAGCAATTAAGAAATAACACATACTATCCAGGAACAAAATTTGTCTTACCTAATGTTATCCAGGGCACAAAAGCAAAGTTTCAAGGGAATAATGGCCATTTTCTATACTTTTACAACATAAGCAATTAAGAAATAACACATACTATCCAGGAACAAAATTTGTCTTACCTAATGTTATCCAGGGCACAAAAGCAAAGTTTCAAGGGAATAATGGCCATTTTCTATACTTTTACAACATAAGCAATTAAGAAATAACACATACTATCCAGGAACAAAATTTGTCTTCCCTAATGTTATCCAGGGCACAAAAGCAAAGTTTCAAGGGAATAATGGCCATTTTCTATACTTTTACAACATAAGCAATTAAGAAATAACACATACTATCCAGGAACAAAATTTGTCTTCCCTAATGTTATCCAGGGCACAAAAGCAAAGTTTCAAGGGAATAATGGCCATTTTCTATACTTTTACAACATAAGCAATTAAGAAATAACACATACTATCCAGGAACAAAATTTGTCTTCCCTAATGTTATCCAGGGCACAAAAGCAAAGTTTCAAGGGAATAATGGCCATTTTCTATACTTTTACAACATAAGCAATTAAGAAATAACACATACTATCCAGGAACAAAATTTGTCTTACCTAATGTTATCCAGGGCACAAAAGCAAAGTTTCAAGGGAATAATGGCCATTTTCTATACTTTTACAACATAAGCAATTAAGAAATAACACATACTATCCAGGAACAAAATTTGTCTTACCTAATGTTATCCAGGGCACAAAAGCAAAGTTTCAAGGGAATAATGGCCATTTTCTATACTTTTACAACATAAGCAATTAAGAAATAACACATACTATCCAGGAACAAAATTTGTCTTCCCTAATGTTATCCAGGGCACAAAAGCAAAGTTTCAAGGGAATAATGGCCATTTTCTATACTTTTACAACATAAGCAATTAAGAAATAACACATACTATCCAGGAACAAAATTTGTCTTCCCTAATGTTATCCGGGGCACAAAAGCAAAGTTTCAATGGAATAATGGCCATTTTCTATACTTTTACAACATAAGCAATTAAGAAATAACACATACTATCCAGGAACAAAATTTGTCTTACCTAATGTTATACAGGGCCCAAAAGCAAAGTTTCAAGGGAATAATGGCCATTTTCTATACTTTTACAGCAAAAGCAATTCAGAAATAACACATACTATATGGGAACCAAATTTGTGTTATATCATATTATTATTATTGATTTTGTCACTTTTATTTTTAATCTTTTGATTCAAGTTCATTTTTCTTATTCGTGTTTTTCAGGTAGTGAGGAACATGATATATAAAAACAATAGTAAATGATAAGCTTTTGGTGTCCCTTTTTGTCTCACACCTATAAATTATCCTTGACTTTGTCTCACTCTTTGTCTGTACCATGTTTGTTATTATGTTTTATGCATTAGTAGTTTTAATAACATTCTATTCATTTATTTAGATGAAGGTTGGTTGGTTTTACAGCATTTCAACCTTTGTCGAGTCATTTTATGCTGTAGTCAGTTTAACATCTATGGTCTCCAATTATATGTAGCACAAAAATTTATCTTCACAATCATTTTAAACGAGTAAACATTTCATACTTAGTTACAATATTAATGTTTTAAGAGCCAGTATATTAATGTAATTCAATATCATTTTAAATATTATTTTAAAGAAATGTATTTTTGTTGTTCAATATCATTTTAAACATTATTTCAAAGAAATGTATTTTTGTTGTTCAATATCATTTTAAACATTATTTCAAAGAAATGTATTTTTGTTGTTCAATATCATTTTAAACATTATTTCAAAGAAATGTATTTTTGTTGTTCAATATCATTTTAAACATTATTTCAAAGAAATGTATTTTTGTTGTTCAATATCATTTTAAACATTATTTCAAAGAAATGTATTTTTGTTGTTCAATATCATTTTAAACATTATTTCAAAGAAATGTATTTTTGTTGTTCAATATCATTTTAAACATTATTTCAAAGAAATGCATTTTTGTTGTTCAATATCATTTTAAATGTTGTTTCAAAGAGATGTATTAATATAGTTCACTATCATTTTAAACATTATTTCAAAGAAATGTATTGATATAGTTCAATACCATCTTAAATATTGTTTCAAATAAATGTATTAATGTCGTTCAATATCATTTTGAATATTGTTTCAAACAAATATATGAATGTTGTATAATATCATTTTGGTTGTGATTTTGTGGACTGTTGTCCTCATCTTTATTGTGGTGAATTGAAACACAATGTTTTGGCCGCTGTATCCTCTGGCCTTCCTCAGGTGTCCCTTGTTTATCTGGGCATAGAAATGATTCAACTTGGGAAATCATTTTTAAAGTTTGACTGTTAATCAAAAAAGGTGTTCAAGAAATATAAAGATAATATTCAAATAATGACGTCATTGTCTTTCATGCGTATCAATCTAAGAATATCCATTTGATCCATAGATAGGATCAGAACAGGTACTATCACTCTGGATCAAAGTTCTCTTTGCTCTTTCCCTCTCTCCTTTCACACTTTTCTTCTTCTCTTGACTCTCTTCTTCTCTTCTCTCTCTCCCTCCCTCCCTCCTTTCACACTTTTCTCTGTCTTCTTATCTTGTCTCTCTTCTTCTCTTCTCTCTCTCCCTCCCTCTCTCCTTTCACACTTTTCTCTTTCTTCTTATTTTGTCTCTCTTCTTCTCTCCCTCCCTCCCTCCTTTCACACTTTTCTCTTTCTTCTTATCTTGTCTCTCTTCTTCTCTTCTCTCTCTCCCTCTCTCCTTTCACACTTTTCTCTTTCTTCTTATCTTGTCTCTCTTCTTCTCTTCTCTCTCTCCCTCCACACTTTTCTCTTTCTTCTTATCTTGTCTCTCTTCTTCTCTTCTCTCTCTCCCTCCCTCCCTCCTTTCACACTTTTCTCTTTCTTCTTATTTTGTCTCTCTTCTTCTCTCCCTCTCCCTTCACACTTTTCTTTATCTTCTTCTCTAGTTTCTGTTCTTCTCTTCTCTCTCTCCCTCTCTCCTTTCACACTTTTCTATATCTTCTCTTGACTCTCTCTCTCTCTCTCTCTCTCTCTCTCTCCCCCGTCACACTTTTCTCTATCTTCTTCTCTAGTCTCTCTTCTTCTCTTTTCTCTTTCCCTCTCTTCTTTCACACTTTTCTCTTTTTTCTTCTCTTGACTCTCTTTTTCTCTTCTCTCTTTTTTCTCTAGACCGTCACCTCTCACCTTTCATTCTTTTCTCTATCTGCCTCTGTACACTCTCTTTTTCTTTTCTCCCTCTTATCCTTTAGATCTTTTCCTCCCCTCTCTTTTTCTCTTTTCTTCCTCTTCCTCTCTACATTCTCTTTTTCACTCTTCCCTCTAATTCTTTTCCTCCTCCCTCTTTTCAACATCTTCCTCTCTAAACTTTCTTTTTTCCTTCAGGCTTTCCCCACTTCTTTCACTCTTTGTCCTATCTTCCTCTCTACATTTTCTCTCTCTCTCTCTCTCTCTTCTCCCTCTTTTCCCCTTGATCTTTCTCCCATCTTCCTTTCTACACTCTCTTTTTCTTACGTTCATACTGAATGCTCCAATGATGACAGATCAATCTATAAATAAATTTCAGCATTGCAGAATTTCTATGATTTAAAGAAAACCTATGTTGCTTTGCTGTGTGTCTTCTCCACACATCTTTAATGGAATAAAACTTTGAAAGATAAATCACCGCCTCAAGTGATTTTTTTTTTTTTTCATCTCTTCTTTACTTTCATTTTACCTAGATTTTATTTTCTATTTTCTTTGCTTCTGGTGAGGATCTTATTGAATGCCTTAGTATCTTCAGTTACAATGAAAGCAGCCAAAAAGTGACATCAACTACTGTTCACACTTGGAAAATGCACTCTACCCAAATGTTGTCTGTTAAATTCTCTCATCCACAAGTATGTGCTTATTATTATTATAAAATCAAAAAGACACATAAGTCAGCTTTTTCAAATTTATTCCGTTTTTTGCATATATTTCATCAGCAATACTTTTGTAAAATTGCATTTATTGGCAGAAACAGATTAAAAAAAAAGTTTCATTTATAGAGCATTGGCCTGGAAATTGTACTTTCTGTTTTTATATTATTGATTTTTTTTTTTTTTTTTTTTTTTGATTAAAGATTTAACAATTTTACAAGCATACAGTATGATTTCTATCATACAATCTCAGATAATTCAATTGTTATTTCTCAAAATAAGTTTATACTTAGATTAATGGATTGGTGACCTCAAGGTTTGAAATTAAACAAGATTATTTTTTTTTTTAAAAAGCTGATTATTTCCTTTACACCTGATCCAGTCTTATTCAAATTAATTCACTTTAGATCGTTATATATATTTTTTTAAAGATCTTTGATTTTGAAAGCATACAAGTGCATGCAGTGTGATATATATGCACTATACAATTTCTAGCAGATCAATTGCTCTTCATCAAAATAAAAATATATTCTTAGATTAACGGACTAGTGACTTCAAGATTTGAAAAAAAAATTTTCCAAGTTATTGTAATTTATGTATTCAATTAGTATTATAGGTTGGTTGGTTGGTTGGTTTTTATTTAATGCTAAAGTCATTTTTTTCTTTCTTTGAATAACCTTTTTTCTATATTTCTAAATTGAACATATTCACAGTTAAATATATATATATATATATATATGCCCGTGGTGTAATGGTTATCGTTGTAGGAAATTGACACGGCAACAAGAGTTCAAATCCTTGATGAAACTGATTGCATTTCACATTGCACTAATACCCTTGGGAAAGGTATGAATCCAATTATTCTCCCTCCAGCTATGGGTAAATAATAGGGCAGACTAGATTCTTCAGCCTTGGTGAAGTAACTAGTCTAGGAGAAGGAAAACTCTGAATTCAAACCTGTTAAACTCCGCTTAAAAATTGACCTTGTGTCATATCCTACTTGAGCGGAGGGGTCGGTAAATATATATTGAGAGAGAGAGACAGACAGACAGACAAAGAGTAAGATAGATTTTTTCTACTGAATATCTTATTCTTTTGATCAAAATTTGTTCTCCATTACCTGACACACATCATATATTTACCAAAGAACTCTCTCCACCTTTGTAGATAATCTTAGTATTTGTTGTGTTGTTTATGGAATTCTCTATAACAAACATGAAATGTATAAGTCTTTTGTATTCTGCTACAATAAAAATACATTTCAAATGATTTTATTATGAAAATACATTTCAAATAATTTTATTATGAAAATACATTTCAAATGATGGTTGCATTGTGAAAATGCATTGGACATGATTTTACTTTTAAAATGCATTGCAAATGATTTTATTTTAAAAATGCATTGGAAATAATTTCATTATTAAAATGCAATGCAAAAAAATGTACCATAAAAATGTATGGCGAATGATTTCATAAAAATTCCCTGTCATTGATTTTAATATGAAAATAGATTTGAAATGAATTTACAATAAAAATACATTGCATATGATTTTTATTATAAAAGTGCATTGCAAATGATTTTGCTGTAAAAATACATGGGAAATGATTTTGCTATAAAAATGCATTTTAAATAGCAAGTAGACATTGGCATGATAGAGTGTTTGAGAGTGACCTGGGAGACCTGGGTTCAATCCAAGGTCAAGTCATGCCAAAGACTCAAAAATGGTACTTGATGCCTCCTTGCTTAACGCTCAGTAGGGATCAAGGGTGAAGTGGAGCAATCTAGGGAAAGGAGTAGCACCCTCTCCTACACCTTGGTGTAGTAGCTATTGAAAAGGGAGCCTTCGGGTCACCCTCGACTAAGGTCGCCAACTTTAATTACTTACTTTTATATCATGATAATATCAGGGTTTTATAGGACATTTTGTTAGCAAATATTTGTTTTCAGTACCCAGTCTACAATAACCTTATCAATGTTGTATAGCCATATTACAAATGTAAGTGGAAACATAATCAAACATAATTTACGAACTTCAATAAACGAACGAACACACTTCTTTATAAAAATATATCTCTCACACTTTATTCTCGAAAGGGTTGATGTTTCTGTAAAGTGTGAAAGATGGGTGGGGAGACATATACTCAGAGAGAGGACTTCTTCTTTCCATATCTTCTTCCAGAAGCCAGGGGGTACCAATGCTTGCACCTCCTTACAACCTTGTCAGAGACACCTCTGATCGGCTGCATGTCCCTTGCTCAACTGCTATTCTCTGCACCCTGTCTAAAACTGACCGCATGGTTCTCATCACGTGATCCCCTTCTGGTTACACACCTGTTCAACCTGAGGGCTCTGACATGGCGTCATCTTCCTGTTTACTAATCAAAATGTGACAGCTTACCAAAGCACACGGGGTCACTAGGAACAAACTGAAAATCCATGTCATATGTTATATAACAATCAAAAAACAATTAAAATTTTACTTTATAATTTGATATCTGAATGGGTTTTTTAAAAAGATCACAAAGAGTCATTAAAATGTTAGTAAAGTTAACATTTCTTTTAATTAGTGTATTTTAATTATTTGTGTATAATATGCACTAACTTGGACGATGAAGTGGGGGGGGTCCTCTAGATGTAATAGCTAAAGTGATGGACTGCAGAATCGTAGTAAGTGAGTTTGTACTCCAGTTGCGCTATTACATTCACTTTCGGGCAAATACCCTTGGGAAAGGTATGAACCCCCTTATCCTCCCAGCTATGGGTTAAATAGTACCACTACTGTTCTTCTAGGAGAATGGTTTTGGCTTTAAATAACCTACAAAGATTGATATGCCATTAAACAAAGAAACCAAACCAAACCTTGGACGATGAAATTCTTGATGAAAAATTCTTGTGTACAATTTGCTCTGACTTTAGAATTTGTAACAACTAAATTGAACCTCAATTTACTTTTTAATCAGTTTGTACTGACTAGAAATAAAAACTTATGTTGTTTACATAATGTCTAAAAACACAAAATTTGCATCGTATTTTGAGTAAACACACTGCTGTATTCACTCAAAAATGCAACAAGCTTACTGCAAAAATAAGCTTACATAGGAAGAAACAACACTTTACAAAAGAGCAGATGTACGGCTCTTAGCTCCCGTCTCAAAAATCATCCAAGTCAGATGAATAAGACACTGTTGGAGAAGCAAGGACAAACTGATAATTGACATTCTTCTATGGACCCTTACACCTGGACATGCCAGTGTTGACTGACCAGCAAGAACTTATTTACATCAGTTCTGTGTGGACACTAGATGTAGTTTGAAAAACCTGCCAAGAGCAATGAATGATAGGGATGGATGGAAAGAGAGAGTCAGAGAAATCCATATTGTCTGGGGGAAGAGAAACAAAATCATAAATACACATTCCATTGGATATTTCTCTTTAACATCATCAAACATTAGTTTGGACTATAGATATAACTTACTTTCAGTCATCCCATCTCAAATAGAGTGAGCCATTTGGCCAGGAAAAAAAACATTAATTATATAATTTTCATGAATAATACACATCCTTAACTTTTGTGGTGAAAAATCTGGAAAAATAGTGTGTCTTATGCATAAATAATTAGAGTATTATCAATCAAATTTGGGTTAGGTTATATTAACTAAAAGTTTAAACTTTACATTTTGTTGTAAATATACTTAAAATTTAATAACTACAGCCATACTAGTAGACACTAAATTTTATTGTCAGCTTTAAACATGAAAAGTTTGCCCATTCCTAATCTAGACTAATCATTAAAGGGAGAGAATCACTTTATGTAGACAAACTATTCTTCAAGTAGGAAGAACATAAAACCCTGTCAAGTTTGTCTTATGACAGCAAGATGGCAACCGTAGTCAAGGGCAACCAGAAGGCTCTCTTTTCAATAGCTACTACACTGAGTTGTAAGGGAGGGCACAACTCTTTTCCTTGGATTGCTCCACTTTACCCTTGATACGTATCTTATATTGCTAAGTGTTAAACAAGGCAGTATCAAGTACCATTTTTAAAGTCTTTGGTATGATGCGACCTGGGATTGAACCCAGGTCTCCCGGACCATTAGCGAACACTCAACCCACTAGGCCAATGAGAAGACGCCATTATTCCAGTCAATTGTTGTTATTACTCCATAGTCATCATCATCATCATGTCGCGTCATCAGCACAGATATTCCTGACCCTTTCTCGCCACCCTTCTCTATCGTTCATTGCTTCCGGCAGGTCTTCAGGACTACATCCTGTATGGGCACAGAGCTTTTGTATGTAGGTTCTAGCTGGTCATCTTGCCTTTGCCCGTCCATGTGAAGGGGTCCACAGGAGTAACTACTGTGATATCAAAATACAAAATTTTATCTTTATCACATAAGATATTAACAAGTGATATATGCTTCGTGTCACATTTGGTCAGTCAAATATGTATGTTATTTATTGGTAAACTGTAGTCAGCTTTTCTCAGATATTGGTTACAGTTTGCATGCAACACACCAAAATAGCTAAAGGTTTATTTTTTATCATCTACCAATTGTAAAAAGTAAGATTTGATATCAGCAGTTATAGAATTTTTATAATAATGCTTATAATCTTTCCATTGTTCTCTTATGCTAGATTGGTGGTCAAGACTTGGGTCACTTTCATTTATAGTAGAATAGATCCTTTGTTTAATGTTCACAATAAAACTCATAGGAAATCTCTTTGACTTATTTATTTTTTATAAACAAAGTCAATTTTAAAATCTTTGTTGTGAACGAAAAGTTTCAAAAATCTTTTCAGTTATTAATATAGATGCATTGCAAATGGTTTCTCTCTCTCTCTCTCTCTCTCTCTATATATATATATATATATATATATATATATATATGCATTGGAAAATGATTTTACTCTAAAATACCATTGGAAAATGATTTTACTCTAAAAAAGCATTGGAAAATAATTTTACTCTAAAAAAGCATTGGAAAATAATTTTACTCTAAAAAACCATTGGAAAATGATTTTACTGTAAAAAACCATTGGAAAATGATTTTACTCTAAAAAAGCATTGGAAAATGATTTTACTCTAAAAAACCATTGGAAAATAATTTTACTCTAAAAAACCATTGGAAAATGATTTTACTGTAAAAAAGCATTGGGAAATGATTTTACTCTAAAAAAGCATTGGAAAA